>BLFK01000812.1:2622321-2633126 GCA_014634185.1 Astreopora myriophthalma | reverse complement strand
CTATACGGCATATCTTCCAGGTTTTAAAACAAGCCAGTATCGACTTTTCAAGTCCCGCCCCAAACCCTTAACGTACTGGTTTGCCTTTTTCCGCTGGCTTTCCGCGCCCACCAGGAGCTCCATATTCACCCTGCAAAGAGAAATCAAAGTTCGTGAGTGAGAAAACCTTTGCCAGACTTCAAAGAGTAATAAATAGGGGGATTTGTTGTACCGGTCTTCCAGTGCCTCCTCTTGGTCCCGCATCACCTTGGTTTCCCTATAAGCAAAACCAGTGATGCGAATTACCATTTTCTTAGAAATTCCTTAGTTTTATCAAGCGTTTAGGATGGATTTCATATTACACCTGTTACCATTTAATATTTTACATCAGTATCTTCAAGATATAGCGAGAAGCCGCGCGTAAAAATCTCTAGTTATTGACTCAATGCTATGGTAAAGAGACTTTTTTAAAGAGATATTTTTTAATGCTTATTTTAACAACCACTTATTGCCAAATCAGTGAAGAAAGACTACCTCTTCCCCAGCAGCTCCTTGAAAGCCTTCTGGTCCCGTGATGCCTCGCTCGCCCTGTAAAGGACAGACTTATAATCCACCCCGCATTAATTTTCGCGCAATTTTATTGGTTACTTTACGTCACGTGCTGCAATATCAAGCAATAACCCCCATCTTCGTCGATATTTGTCCAGCCAGCTCGAGAGTTTACTTTTCAGCTTTGCTATTTTACGTGGAAGAAAAGCAAACTCGTTTTGTAGAGTCCTAGAAGATGGTCACAAATGCTGTTCCGGAAAGTACAAAAAAGTCAACGAAATATATAGTCAACGTCTTTGAAGGTAAAGAAAGTTAGAGTACACTTACAGGTTTAGTCCTACGCAAACTTTTGAATGGAAAATTAATACACTGTGTTTACTAACTATAAAATAAACCAACCCGTTCTCGTCCAACTTTAACATGTAGGAAAGAGAAAAATTCCAGCCGCACTTGAAAACAGATGAAAATAGAGCCGGCAGAACTGTCAACCATGTTGAAACGTATGAAAATTAATTGGAGGGTTATAAAATAAATAAACCCCTTTCTGGCTTGCTGGTATGTCGGCTGATAATGTCCTTGGCTGAGAGATTGTCCTCAAAATTTCACATTTGCCATTGAAGCTTCGCTTCTCGGCCAAATATTCATTTTTCAGACAATATCTCAGCCAAGGACATTATCCGACATACCAGCCACCCGAAGGGGTTTATTTACTAAATAATTTGACGCGCCTTAGATGAGCGCGAGCTTTTCAGTCTAGAAGGAGGGCAAAAAAATCTTCTAAGATTCTGCAATGGAACGTAGCAGGCCTGCGCAATGATTTTGCAATTTCTTCGCCACAAAAGGTTTTTTAGATTTAGCAAGTGCAAATGACCATGATGAAACAAAACCATTAAAAACCTCTCTTCCTTTAAAGCCGGGGCCGCCTTCACTTCCGTCGTTTCCGCTGTTTCCGGTATGGCCCTGTTCCCCTGGGGGCCCTCTTGAGCCCCTTTCTCCCCGGTATCCCAATGGCCCTTTATGGCCACGGTGCCCTGGGGACCCTGGCTCACCAACAGGGCCAGGGACACCCGGGGGTCCGTCTGCTCCTTTTGAACCCTGAGGAAAAATTAATGCAAAGTCAAACATGCTGTCGGCTGGAATCTTCAGTGAACTTGGATTATAAAGTAGTCTTAACACTATTTCAGTTGCTTAATTCAAAATGTTGACAACACTCTTGATAACCAAAGATCAAGTCAACCCCCCAGATGGCCTACTTCAAATCATGAAAATTTGCGACCGTACCACCGGCCCGATTTCTCCTTCTTCACCGGGATTGCCTTGGGATCCCTTTAAAGGAACAGGAGAATGAAATAATAAATTAGTCTGACCAAATGAATGAAAACTTATTAAGGAACAAACAGTGGAATAAGAAATGAAACGGGAAAATAAATGGCGATACGAAAGAGCTCAAGGAATAGAGAGCCAAAAACGCACTGAAGTAAGAAATGGATACTGGAAACTAGCAAAGACTGAATGAAAAACAAGAGATCAAAGACGAAAAGAACGACCAAAACGATAGAAATGTGTGACAACCAAGCGACGAAACGATCCCGTTTCGTGACTTACACGATCACCAAAAAAGCCTGCGAAGCCATGTTTTCCGGTAGGCCCTGAATCACCCTGGACAATAAAATCAAATATCAAAGTAGCTATTTCATTTCAAGATCACTAAGTTTAATTACTGATAGTCTAAGATGCGAGCCGAGAACAGCTAACACGAAAAGACTGATTTATAGTGAAAAATATAAGCTCACATGTAGAAGGAAAATACCCACCAATGACAGAACATTAGACATGAACCATAGAACTGTTAAAGATGGTAGCTCTAACCTGTTCCCCGTCCTTTCCAGCGATCCCGTCTGGTCCAGCTAGTCCCTGATAGAAGGCAGACGTCACTGTTAAAGGAATATCAAAACACAAATAAACTGAAAGGGCCTGGTACCTGAGCCGAAACGAAACGCAAACCTTGCTTCACCGACAGATAGACGTATCCTCAACTACATATTTCAACACAGCAAGAGAATACGATTCGGTATTCATCGATGCCTACTACACTATGCTTTGTGAACACTGCTCGGATTGCTTCAAGTATTAGGTACAATCGTTCTCACCTCATCACCATCGTCTCCACGGTAACCCTTTTCTCCTGGGATACCTCGTCTTCCTCGATGACCGAGTCGACCGGGGACTCCGTCGTAACCAGAATCACCAATAGAACCCTGCAACACCATAAACCTATCTTTTCAGTCACGCTCTTGTATTGGAAAAAGATATCATATAATCACGATATGAAGTAGCCAACACGAGAACAGGTAGACAAAAACACGGACTTGTAAGTTGCTTCCGCTGACGGAAACGTTTGCCAGAGTTACAATCTTTTAGCGTCGAAATTGGCCACTCATCCAATCTTTTAAGTTATCGAGAAACTAGCTAAAGGAGTGCATCCACATAACATCCAGAAACTCAGTAAACATAGTCACCCGATATCCTTTTAACCCAGAAAGACCTTGTTTGCCCGGTTTTCCTCTTTGACCCTGTGAAAGATTCAGATATAACGCCTATTAGTCGTTTGAAGCCGGGAAGGGAAGAAAACTACTATTAAATAAAAACTCAGCGATAAAGATCACCTTATGCGAGGACGGAAATAAGGATAGCGCGGAAGTTTTATCATCAGTTTGGCAACAATATAATATGAGTTAGAATGGGTTAGGGAACATGTGTATTTGTCACAGAAATGAACTTGCTTTTGGTTCTCGCTCTGCCTTGTCAAATATTTTCCTTTCCATGTCTGTCTGAATAATCCTATTTCACATGTCGAGGAGTTGTATGAAATCGTCCTCCTGCGTGTGCGTGGCTTTCCCCTCTAAGCAGTTTTTTTTGTTTGTTTTTTCATATAATCATTGTCCGGTTCCTGTAGCAGGGGCTTTTTCAGTCTCTCAGTATGTAGGGTCTGAGAAGAGACTTACCTGCGTTCCGTCAGCACCGGGTAAACCAGAGATTCCAGGACTGCCGGCTTCTCCCTGTAAATCAAGAAGGTAACTCCAAAATACGTTCTCTCTTTTCATCCAAGAAAATTACTCTGCCTACCCGACGCATGCTGGTTAAGCTGCGATTTACCCTTAATTAGCCTATACCAGGAGTAAGAAGAAAAGATACCCAAACTTACATCCAAGCCAATTTCTCCAGCTCGGCCAGTTTCTCCTGGCTGTCCAGCCACGCCCTTCAAGACAAATGTACCAACAAGGTGTTTAGTGATGCAAAGACGAGTTGATTTGGCGAAAACGGTAATTTACACAAGTGGTTTAGTACATACCCTTTTACCACGAAGTCCCGGACTTCCTGGGCTTCCTTTGACATCCTGTAAACGAATCTTTTGTGAGTTATCGTGCAGTTACTGATTGGTTAGGTGTCAGTGGTCATGCTAAACAGAGATTATTTGTGAAACTGACTGACTACGGTGATGTGTTAGTGGCCTGTTTGTGATGATAATGATGAGCAAGAAGATACTGACTGTGGTGATGACGATGAAAAAGACGGCGACGATGATGATGATGATGACAGTAAAACAGTAATGTTTACCTTCCTTTCAATGTGACCAGCTGTCAAAATAATTGGTCGAACCACCGGCCCCTTATAACCTCCACCACTTTCGCCTTCTACCGTCTCATACTGTGGAAAGAAAGGGAAAAAAAGCAAGCAAGAACGAGAAGCGTAAATAGCGATGATAGTATAAGAAGACTTTAATCCGGTTACTCCACATCTTAATTAGTTACCAAATACCCCACATCAGTGATCAAGTTAGTTACCACTGTTCTTCCCGGAGGACCGGGATAACCTGGTAGTCCAGGCGGCCCCTGAACGCCTTCCCGACCTCTGCTGCCCGGCGGGCCCTGTTGAGAGTAAAAGAAAGATGTGTCGTGCGGTATACGAGTAACTGCGCAAATCTAGCAAGCGGGTGTAATAGGAAGGATCCGTTCAGACTTCAACTCACAAGGGAAGTAGTTAGTGCTTAGAGTAGTCCATCCTCCATCACTCATTTCATGTGCGTGGTCATTATACATTCTAGATCTGGGATCATTCAAAAACGACTGGCAAGTTACAGGTGTCATAAAGAGCCGGAAGAAAGAGGCTCAGAACAGAAATAGACTGGTATTTTCTATTCCTCCATGCGTAACGTTTTTGTGGATTCTTTTTTTCCGGAAAAGTGAAGTCTGAAATCGAATAATCAGATATTGCCCCGCTGTTTAGAAAAGCAACGTCACTTGAGGTTCCCCACAGCAACCATCTGCTTCAAAAATAGTATTATTTACGTACCCGTGGTCCTCTTGGACCGGTGTAACCTTTGTTTCCAGGATACCCCGGGGCACCAGGTTTTCCAATAAGCCCAGCTTCCCCAGGTGCTCCAATAACAGTCCTCCTGATCTGAGTGACAGAAAATTGAGAACTGACAGGCTAATATAGACCGGTGTGTGGGTGTAACAGTATGTGTGAGAGAGAAGGGGGAGGATGGATCGGGATTTTGGAGGGGAGGAAGGGGAGGCGAAAGATAAGTGGGTGAGAAATAATAACGAATAAGGACTTACCCCTCCCCCGTCAGTCACAGCTGGTTCCTGTCGCTTAACTCTTCTTACAAGTTGATTATTATTAGTATTCCCCGTGGTAAGCCAATGATAAGAAAACGTACCTTTGGAATGAAAAAGGCCGTTATTAAAGAAAATTCGCAATGATAATCAATGTTTTACACTACGAAGACAGAAAAGTTTATCATAAAAGTGACAATGAAAATCAAGGAGAAGGAGTACGTTTGGGTGGATGACATATCTCTGTTGTTGTTGTTGTTTTTCTTTTCGTGCACGTAAAGCCTGGTTTCCATATCGTAGTTCATATCTGTCGTATGAATTTTATTCATATACGACAGATACGACAGATACAACAGATACGACAGATACAACGATATGGAAACCAGGCTTAAATAGCAACGCTCGCCTGTATCAGTTCAACTCGATCACATCTCGCGGTTGGTCCAGGACCATGGAGCACATATTTCAGCCCATGGCACGTGCTCTTCGGCGCTCGCTGACACGAATAACCTCTGCCTTTTGGCGGCCATATGCTAATTTTATAAATATTCTATCGTGGAAAAGGTTTTCACTCATGGTTCTACCCACGTATATTATAAATACAAGGAGAAATCCTTTAATCTGACATAAAACCTTCCTGAATCGTTGCCTCACAGTCTATCATTTAAAACCGAGGATTACTCAAACAATGAGGTCTCTGATTTGATGGGAAAGTTATAAAGGAAGTTTGTCACCATAAAATGTACTTAACGAGGCGAGATATTCCCGTAGCAACCTTTCAGTTGATCATACTCACTGCAGGAACTGAAAGATTTTCATTCTCACCGCTTTCTGTAAAACGTTTGGCATAAAGTGAAGGACTATAGGTCAGTAACCTGGCACTGTACGACGAAGATGAATTCCGTGAAGAATTTGCAAACCCTTACTTACGTTGGTTTGAACTTCCAGTTGCACTCCACTGGTCAAAAGCGATCAACCAAGTCAACCAAAGCATCATGCAGGAACCTTGAGCCATGGGCTGCTCCGCACCAGCTTCCGCTTTACAAGGAAAGACTGCGGAGTCTGACGCAAGGTAAAGGAAAACCAGCAATTGGTTAAAAGTCTGCCCGACTTAACGCGATCAGCACGCAAAACTACTGTACTCTGTCACACTCTTGAAATGTGTAATATGCAGGAACAAAGACACGAGTGTATACCCTTATCAGTTGTCGTTCATAATGTGAGTTCTGGCAAATGTCTCAATAAGTGAGGTCACACCATAAAAAAACTTAGAAACTCGGTATTCACTCTTGACAAGTCTTGTTTGTTCTTTATTACTGCTAACCCTCTGCTCCCAAATCCGTTAGAATAAACGCATAAAAATCATTTCGGTATGGATTAAGGGTTAAGCATTATTATCTGTTTTTACTATTTCTTTACATCAAGGAGGAAAACGTTCTCCGTTTCTCAACAAACTTTAACAGATCTCTCTTCCTTTTCATGGGGGTGACACATGCCTTGTTTAAATTTAGATTGTATTCTAATATTCCAAAGCTAGTTTGGACAAGCTACGTGCATGGAGGAAAGTCACTGAAAAAATAGATAAAAAATAGACAGTAAAATTAAGAAAGAGAAGCCGGTTTGCCTCTAAAAAGAACTGATCAATGAGTGATGCCAATTGCGCGCACCTCTTTGATAAGCGCGCCAAGCAGCCAATCAACCGAATCGTTGGGATAAACGGTCTTGTTGATTTTCTTGAGTATTTCTCCCTTTTTCTCGTATTGTTCAATTGTTTAATTGATAGTAACGATAAATATTTTATCGAAAGTCTCGTGCAGAACAAATAAGCAAGTGCTCGGGGTACCATCACCCACAAATTATCCCGTCCGGCAACAGGTTTTCACTTGAGCACTTCTTACACCCAGGAAATCAGAATGGATTTGATCCTGACTCATTATACTGCGAGATTGTCGTCGAGTGCATTTGCCGGCGAACAGGGAGGAAATAATTCTGCCAAAGTTACTTAAAGCCACGAATTTATTTTGGCTGGAGTGGCCCTAAAATAGTTAAGGTTAAGACGTGCTGAATCGCGCAACGTTTCACGGTACCTTTCGCTCCGAAGAGCCGCCAGCAGGCCACCGGCGTTTAACGCGTCAGCTCAAACAGGATCTCGAGACAAAGTCGCCTGAATTGCAAACTTAGCTGATGAGATGCTGCTTCAACATTCAATGTTAAAGCGTTTTTCTTGTTGCTTGTAAATAGAGGGTATAAAGGCATACCCAGGGGTGTATAACGGCGGGTATGGGTTAGTGAATCAAGTCCAACATAACAGCAATTATATTTTTGTCGGAAGAAACGACAACTTTCTCTTCAAAAGCCATAACAAAAATGAAAACATCTGTGTTTTTAGCTTGGTTCGTACACATGCTCAGGGAACAGAGGTGGAAAGATTCGCATTCTTGCTTTGAGAGTCTGTCACTTCGGAGATAACGCAGATCATGGGCGGAGTAATCCTAAGGCCAGTGAAACTAAGTCCGGACCCATTGAAAAGTTGATACGGACCATGTCTTTTTGCCGTGTAAACTATCCGTACCATGTTTCATGAAATGGATACGAACCCGCGTTTTTCACTCAGGAATTAGATTTTAAAGCAAACTCGATTAATGGCCTGCGATGAGATGTTTGTTGCCGTTACAACGTGGGAACATGAGTGACAAAAAAGTATACGCTCGGACACAGGAGCGAATTCAATATGCGCCTGATTGCCAACTAGATGTCCCTGATTATCACAACGAGCCTCAGATAAAGCGCTGTTTCGCCGTGGAACACCAGCAAATTTACTCTCAGTGACTGGAGACAAGCCATTTCAAAACGTTTTCGTCCGTGCTCTTGGTGCTGACCAAAAGAAAAGCGGGCTCTGGGGAAAAGCGTACAAGTGCAGCCGTGCCTTTTGAACCTCTACTAATCATGTGCATGTATAATGCTCCTATTATGCCCTATTTTGACTATTCCAGTTGCGTGTGGGAAAGGGCTGGCAGAAAATCTTCAGAAACTTCAGCATAGAGCTGCTAGAATAGTCACTTTCTCAAACTGATACACGATGTAGAGATCTACTGCATGAACGGGGTTGGGAAACACTGGAAGAGATGAGAACGAGGCAATTTGCTATTTTGATGTACAAAATAACACATCATCTTTCTCCCTCTTACTTAAGAAATATTTTAAAGAATGTTTCAGACCCTTACTCTTACAACCTAAGAAATTCATCAATCAACCTGTATATTCCAAAGCCTAATATGGAGATAGGAGAACATAGCCTTCACTACAGAGGATCCATCTTCTCAAAACCTACCTCTTACAAAGTGACATTTTCGGCAGCATTTCATGATTTCATGATCTTTACTCTTAATCTTGGAACTTATTATACACAACTCTCTGTATAGTGTAGTTACTTTTAACGATTTTAGACGCTCATATAATGTTAGTATTTTTTTTTCTGTGATTTCCTATTGTAATCATAAAATAGTTTTGTAACATGACCGTTGTGAGAAATACAGGATTGCGTTACAAGCAACCGTTGGCAACTTGAGCGGTTATAATAAATTAAATATCGCCAGTTCGGAACATTGGTTTAAATTTGTGTTATGAATGTTGAGTTTCAGTTTTCTTTAGAGTATTTAGAGTCTTAAATCAGCGCTATTTTACTTTTTATAACAACGTAACTTGTTCACTACCACTTGTAACCTAACACCACGTTGCCTACAAGGGTCATGTTCTGCATTGATTAATGCATTCAAATCTCAAATAATCATTTCATTATTAGGATCTAGGGGGGTACGCTTGACCTGGTTTGACTGTAATTGTTGCTGTGGTTGTTGTCAACTATGTAAATCACACGAATTGGTCCTTACAACAGGTAATCGACAGCTTTATATTTACCAAACACCCACTCGTCCGCCCTTGACCTTGCGCCGGAAACGTCATGGCCTCTGCTCTCTTCCGCCATCCGCCATGTCACGCGATCGCAAAGTAGATTTCGTTTTGCAAAAAATTCTCGTTAGTTTAAATCTGGAACGGGGTTTAAAGTCGAACCAGGTCAAGCGTACCCTTATAGATTTCATTAATGAATCGATTATTTGAAAATTGAATCCATTCCATTAATCGTTTCGGAACATGACCCTTATGAGCAAGCCGGTGTTAGGTTACAGGTGGTCGTGGACAAGTTGAGCGGCTTTAGAAAGTAAAATATCGCCGATTCGACACTTTAAATACTGTAATAAAATAAAACTGAAACTCGACATTCATAACAGAAATTTAATTCAGTGTTTCGAATTGGCGTTATTTAATTTATTTTTAGCGCTGAAGTTGCCAATGGTTGCTTGTAACGCAATCCTGTATTTCTCACAACAGTCATGTTTATACAAAACTATTTGTGCATTCAAACAGAGTTAATAGAGGGAGACTATTAACTCTGATTCAAATTTCAAATATTCCAGTTATTAATATAATCTTGGGGGGTGCGCTAGACCTGGTTTGACTGTAAAACCGAACTGATACATGTGTTTTACCGGTACACGAAGAAAAAAGAAAAATTGCCTCCCTTGCCTCCCATAAGCAGGTTTTCTGTGGTTAGGTTACTAGTGCCCACGTGAACAATGAATGCAATCAAGGAATTTCCCACGTGGTTTGTTAACGCCATTTCAAATTAGTTTTCGTCAGATCTCAAATGTGCTTGACCATCGTGTGCGAAAGTGAAAATCGCTATTTTTACATCTGTACAAATTTCGTGAACTGTTTCCTGAACCGTTTCCTGAAGGGGTTGCGAGTTCATACAACCTGGAAATGGCAGCCAGTATGTATGACAAAAGAGGACAAAGACATCTAAACAGGGAACACGAAAATGTGGTGCGATTTGCTCTTAGCGGACTGTCGTGCATGTGTGCAGCTACCGGTAAGCATCTCATAATAACATTTTTTGTTGCAGGGATATCTATTAAATTGCAGGATCCTCTCTGATATATCAGGACTTCATTATTAGTTAACGTTTGCAAAGACATCACCGTCTGTTGATCTTTTTCCTACTAATGGAGGAATAATAATTTACTTTATAACCTGTGCGTTACTGAAAGTGAAGAATGATCATCGCCGTTAACTTTCCAATTTAAGCAATTGGAAGGAGAAGCCTGAAAAAATCAGGGCTTCAACGGGATTCGAACCCGTGACCTCCGCGATACCGGTACGATGCTCTACCAATTGTGCGTTACTGCTTCATATGTATATTCTTCCCTTGGTGTTCTGTTGTATTTATATAAGCGTGTAGGGTTAACAGCTGTTTGATATATTTAGCGGTTTTCAAGGTTATTCTTTTGATTTCTGGCCGCTTCTGTGTACCGTTCTTTCCTCCTTAACTCAATATTAGACTGCCGAATTTGAGGTAAAATATAATTTAGCACCACTCTGTGACGTTTACGTGAGTCGAATGGGGCAAACCGGCCTGTTGCCTGAATAATGGCAAAAGTGGGACATGAGTTCTTCATAAACTCTGTAGTTGACTTGTGCTCTGCTCCAGCAAGAAAACGTGAAAAAAATTGTCTTTACCTTAGCACAATAAAACAAATCTTGCATTATTTGTTTATTACAATGATCACACTGTGTACACAACCTAGGGGGGGGGGGGGG
>BLFK01000812.1:2610903-2621998 GCA_014634185.1 Astreopora myriophthalma | reverse complement strand
CCCTCCCCCCTTGAATACACTTACAGTTAATTATTGTAACAGTATTTACATTTTTTCAACAAAATGTCCCATTTAGTTCATGTTTCCTGTATGTGACTACAAAACATTATTTGTTTAAATACAGTAATTTATTATTCCTAGGGGAATTTATTGTCTGACAATAATAAATTTGGATTTTTGTAGCCTGCAAGCATATATATTCATACCTGACCAAAAGTTTTATTATTAAGGTTGTTGCTGCCCCAAATACAGTTTTTCAAAAGCACAGTCTTGAACACAGTTTCATCCCCAGATCTGAACAATGAGAAGAAAACATGCTTTTTCATAGTTGATGCTGTTGTGCATTGATTCAAATCTATTGTAAATAATAGATGCATAATTATTATCGATCCTGTGTCCATGTCATTACTTGGTGGTGCATAACCATGAAACTATCTTGCCAGTTACCTGCTGCCCTCCACTATTATCAGTAAAATCTTTCATCCGTGCCAATTGAAAAATTTCAGCCTTCTCCCAGAACCAAGCAGATCACAGGGATTTTGGCATTCTGCCTACTCAAGTGCTGCGAAAAAAAAAAAAAGTACTGTATTTCGTGGCATGTCCGCTTGCACGTATACTGTACATGCTGTGCATGCTGCTGGTTTATTGAGAGTTATGTGCATAATGATAAAATTATTATTAACCCTGTTGTCCAGTGGTATGGAACCTTCTATTTTTGTTTTTTCCTTTTTCCATTTTAGTCATGCACAACTATGGAGTCAACTAGTGTCTCAGAATTTACAACACAAAACAAAAAAATGTTAAAATAACAGTAGTGACTGTAACCTGCTGTGATATATTTATCCTGGTAGAGGTCTAATATTTCATTTTGTTTTCGTCTAGTTACCAACCCCATTGATGTGATCAAAACACGGATGCAGCTGGAAAATGAATTAGGCTGTCAGCATGGAAGTAGAAACATATTTCATAATCGCTACTACCGTGGTCTACTCAGAGGTGCGTTCAGAATTGCTCAAGAAGAGGGATTACCTGGACTTTATAAGGGGTAGGTTTTGCCTGTGGGACATTTTGTAAGTAAAATATTTTTGGTCATGTTAGTGTACTTATAAACAGTGTACAGAATTCGATAGCTGGAAATACAGCCACCTCTCCTTTCCATCCATCATTAGAAGCACACGCCAGTGAGAAATGTTTACAATTTATGGCCAGAAATTTTATAGTGGACAGAAGTGATCATTGGACTGTAATCAACTTGGTAAAAGGCATTATCTGTGGAAATACCTGGGATTTTAAATGGTGGTCGTTTGTTGTTCTGGCTTATTGTTGCTGATCATTGAATCAGGACAATAATGATTATATGATGCACGTTTTAGTAAAAAGTTAAGATGTTGTCAGATGTTCAAGTCCTGCTTGAGGTTGTGGTTGTTTTGAGCGATCAATAGCTGTCAGTGTGACAGCTGATCCAGCTGATACAAGGCTCTACCAAAACATTCAAGTTACTGTAGGACCCCGCTTCACTCCCCTCCCCAGCACCTTATCTTAAGATCTGAATCCTCTTGGCATTGTATAGTAATGTTGCCCTATTTTTCAATGTATTCCAGTATCATTCCATCGCTGATGAGAGAAGCTACATACAGCTCTTTGAGATTAGGCTTGTATGAACCTTTCAAAGAGTGGTTTGGAGCGAGAGATCCTGCTCACACACCTCTTTGGAAAAAGGTTTGTGCAGGGGCCATTGCGGGAGCCATAGGAAGTGCAATAGCTTGCCCAACAGATGTAGTAAAGATACGTCTAATGTCACTGCCATCAGGAAATCAGTGGGCATACAAGCACACGTTTCATGCTTTTCACGCCATTGTTTCAACTGAAGGGATCAGGGGACTTTGGACAGGTGTCAGTGCCACTGTCAAAAGATCAGCCCTTGTGTCAGCAACAGCAGTGTCATCATATGATCATGCAAAGCACACAATATTAAATGCGGAGCTCATGCAGGAAGGACCTTTTTTGCACATTGTTGCATCTTCAGTGGCAGGATTTGTTACAAACTGTGTCACTTCACCCATAGACATGGTGCGAACAAGATACATGAATCAGAAAAAGGACCGCAACAGGAAACCTGTCTTGTACAGGGGGACATGGGATTGTATTATGAAGACAGTCAAGAAGGAAGGGCTCTTTGGTCTCTACAAGGGGTTTATACCAAATTGGACAAGAACTGGTACCCACACTGTTGTTACATTCTTTGTTTTTGAACAGTTGAGAGCTTTCGTTGGTATGAAACCAATTTAGCACAATACCGAGGGCACAAGTGCCATTTACAAAGAACAGTCTTTGTAAGAACAGATAATTCTAGTTGAAAATAAATGTATATTTATCATTTTATGTACATGTCTTGGTTCAGTCCAATCTTTCCAGCTCTTATTGTTGGAATTCACCAAGTGGCAAGCCTGGAAGGGGCATTGCATATTTTCTTCTCTTGTGTTAGGTGTTTGGAAGAAAGGAACATTATTTGCAGTATAAAAAATTGTAAGGAACTCCATCCCACTGAGTTATTTATGAACCAGGGTTGTGAGACATGACCTACGGTTTATCGTCCTTATCCGAGAAGACTAGTCAGTCTTACCATTTTCAGTTCTGTGCTCTACCAACTGAGCCAACAGGTCGGCGGTTGAATAATATTGACTGTTGGTACACTTGAAAAATACAGCCTTATTTCAATTTCAGTTATTTAAGAAATACTATAACTTTTAACGCGCAGTTAGCTTTCCCGTGAAATGTACTACAAACAAATTCTTTCCATTGAAATATTTTTCCTTTCCCTCCCTGTCATTGAGGGCAGGTTAATTATTTCATTTTGAATAGGCCATTTCCGAATTCACGTTAACCTCTTTTTCAAAGCGAGTCTAAGTGCGAAAGTTGTGTGATGGTAATAAGTTTTACTTTGCATGTGAATAAAAACTCATTTTCATAAGAAAGACTTCGTACTTAGACTCACTTTGAAGAAGAGGCCGAAGCGAATTCGGAAATGGCCTATTAGCTGTATCCAAGCCAGGTTTCCTTTCACAAAGCTTGGACAACTATTTTCTATTGTTGTGTACACTAACATGCCGTCTCACCATGTGGTTGCAAACAAGCAATACATGATGCACTTGCGAATGTGACGCTATTTTAAAAAGCTGTGAAAAGAAATGTCGTATTCTTGCTCTCAAAAGAGTCATTTGAATTTAAGCATACATTATTAAATTCATATTTTCCTTATTTTTCTGTCAAATTTTGTTCATCTTAGTTTGTGATCCAATTTTATTAATTCCAGAGCCGGCACGCAAAAGTTTTGCCTTCTTTTCTTCAGCAACTTGCAATCAGCAATGAAATTTGCTTTTGTTGCTGGAAAATTGGGAGATTGCTTTATGTTGCGTTTTAAAGCCCCGTTCACCTTCAGAATCCGAAATTAAAATAAATTGAAAAATTTGTTGTTTTGAATAGCAAACAAACGTGGAGAAGCTTTACTTGTCGAAGGAAATGTCATGAAACCAAATAAAGAGCACTTAAACTGGCTTGATAAGTTGACAAGAAACAGGACGAAGGTACTTGTCAGACTTCTTGGCTGATTTCAAACAATGGAGCTGTGGTTCCACGATTCTTACGATTTCTGTATCATCGTTTTGCATAAGTAGAAGTTTTCCTTTGAGCCATAAAGTAAACTGCCAAAACACTTGTAACATCTTTCCTGTGTAAATGCATCTGTCAGGGGAATTTTATGGAGATGCAGCTGATCAATATCCTGTAAAAATGAAGAATTTATTACAGTTCGCTTTCACATTTTCCATCGGGCAGTTGATCTTGGATCCACACTTTTATTTATTATACCGGAAAAAGAGAATTGTCAGCAGTTATCTCTTTGCCGTCAGAAAGAAGAAAATGACGCGAGGATAGTTCACTACCCCGCAATAAATTTAATTCCAAGTACTATGGGCCTTAATTTACAATCAGTAAAATTTAGTTTAACGCTAGAGCTTAATTTACATGCCGTCATGTGCACTATAACTATTAGGTGGGCTGGTACACCGTCGCATTAAAACCTCAGAGTATTCCCTAGACTTGCTGCTAATCAGCCAATCAGAGAGAAAAAAGTGGAATATTACACTTTGATAATGACCAGTAGGATTAGCCATCATAGGTCATTTCTATGAATTTCAAATCTATTTTATTCCATAGAATTTGGGAAAACAATATGATCAGTATTTCTCATATCAGCCGGAACGACCTGATATCTCGGCCGGACATGTCCTGTCGCTGAAAACTGTGTCCGGAGTTTATCACCTTGATTTCCGCGCTAATGTGTTTCCTGGCGATGTAACAGTACCGTTTATATCCCGAGTGTCCAGTTTGCTGTGCATTTGACCAAATATTAGATCGTTATAATGCCCTACAAATGATATTTCACCATTGCTTATCTCCACCTTGCTTTGGCTCAAACCTGTCGTAATTCCAAATTTTCTTTTCGCTCTTGAGTTTTCTACAGATCCCTTAATTTCATAGCTTGAACAAGAGAAGGCTCGTAAACGAGCCATGTCTACGTCAGTGTATTTCCCCCCGAGGTTTTCTGAAGCATTGTCATGTCCTATTTGTGGATAGCTTTGTCTGTAGATCGCCTTGGTAGGATGCTTCAAGGTGGTTGTTAATGCGGGCAAAGAGAATGCCCTTCGGCGCTTATAAGGCACTACCAATTTCTTTATTGTCATTTCTGCAGTTGTCGAAGAGGGTCTTCGAATCACATCTTTAAATACTGTGGACCGTAAGCAGTACAAGGACGGATTGATAGCGCAATTGATATAACCACACCAATATGCAATGCGCCCGAGAATCCAAGGCAGCTGGGATGCGTCGTCAAAAACGACAGCTAGCGCTATAAGGAGGAAAAAAGGAAACCAACAAACAACGAAAGTTCCGAACATCAGAGACAGTGTAACCGCAAGCTTTCTAGTAACAACTGAAGACAACATTTTTCTTGGCTTCGAGTTACGTAGGACTTTCTCTTCGTGCGACCGCACTTTGAGGTAAATTTGGACGTATGCAAACGACATGCCGCAAATTGGAATGATAAACGCCACCAAAGCGAGAACAGTTAGTTTCAATTTGTCTCCTAACGTTTCAGGAAATGCAAATCCACAGTGAGCAGTTGTAGGGTTAAAAACAACATAACTCCAGTTTTTGAAGGGGCCGAGCGAAATAAAAGAAAATGCCAAACAGATGCACCACAAGCCTAACAGGTGAAATTTTACCCCATTTTGAGTGATTTGCAGCTTGGCACAAGTTGGAGGCTTAACGATAGTAAAATAATTTTGAGAGGCGATTAACGACAACGTGAAAATAGAAATGCAGAAAAATAAGTTGTTGAGAAATGCATTCAAAATGCACCAATGTCTTTGAAGGTTAAATCTTCGTCGAATGCTATTCAGAAGTGGAAAAGGCGTGCACAAAATCAATGCTCCAATATTTGCCACGGCCAAGTTTGCGAGAAAAACAAACGTTGGATTTCTCAAGTTCCTGTTTTTGTAAAAAGCTTTGCAAAGGTATAAATTTCCAGCGACGCCAAATATAACGATAATTCCAAGGCACACAGCTTGAATTAAGCCCTCCTCTTGCCCGTAAATTTCTACAGCCGATGAGTTTCCTTTGCTAAAATTCGGGGTATAATTTAACATGTTCTTGCTCGATCCTCTCACTTGTCACAAACTCTTGTCTATTTTTCGGCTTCAGTTGAAGTTCCGTTCACTAATAAAATTCTCGTCTTGTTCAGTTTCGCCGGCCGTCTCTTCGTGACAGTGGGACGCCAGTCAACTTTCTGCCCGGCTCAAACGCTCAGTACAGCTCAGTTGACTCGGCAGATAAGTCGAGGTGATTACTTTTTATGCAGTCATTGAGCTCTGGGTTCTACCTGTCATTCTTAGAGTGATAATCTACTCATTTATCGCGTCGAACCATCATAAAGCGATATAATTTCACACAGGCTTTTGTCAAAACTGTCCACGTAAACTAATTCAAATCGAAGACTGAAAAGTCAGCTCAGGTGCTCCTGCAACGGTGGCATAAAATTGGCATTTTGTTTTCTTACATGTAAATTTTGCGTCCTTTGAATCCATAATATCAGGATAAATTTAACAGAGGTTGAAACTCACTCACTCTGCTAGTTCAAACACTTAGTCAAGATGCAAATTACTTCAATAATATTAAAAAGTCAGGCAGAGCCCAATAACTGAAACAAGGAGAACTATCTGCGCTATTTTTCAAATATGTGACTCTGTATGTATGTATGTATGTTCGGGTGCTAAATGACTTGTAATCTATCAATTTATTAGGTTTCACCTGGCAACGAAGCTCTCACATTTAAATTAAAGCATTCTTTATTGCCTTTTATGGCAAAAAAGTGCAAAAACAAAATATGGCTTTTAATGGTAAGGGTAATGTTAATGTTGTATAGCGGCATTAGGAAGCAACCATATCATATTTGAATTGTGTGTTAACGGAACTATTTTGAAAGGAAGCAGTTTTGAAAACAACGAACTTCAGTCACATTTCCGAAGATTAATCTTAACCTGACATACAACTTATAATAAGCTATAAAAACATTGTCTAAAATCCTAAATCAGTCTCAAATTATCAATTCGTCATTTTTGCCAAAAAAAAGAAAAAAGAAAAACCATTGTCTGAAACGAAGATATTTAGCAACTTCAAGAGAAAATAAAGGTGATTGTCATATCTTCTACCGTAAATGAAAATGTGATTATTAATTAATTCAATCATTCTGCGCGTACAATATGAGTTTCAATTTCTGTCCGCCATGTATATGACGGTAACCTATCCAAATTTTTACTTTCTCTCTGTAAATAACAAGGCCAACAATAATGACGGTAACCTATCCAAATTTTTACTTTCTCTCTGTAAATAACAAGGCCAACAATAATGACGGTAACCTATCCAAATTTTTACTTTCTCTCTGTAAATAACAAGGCCAACAATACAGCACATGAACCGATCAGCTGGTCTAAGATTCAGTGTTTCCTTTTATCGTGGTCGGAAATGGTAATTAGCCACGTGCGTGCTTATCATTGTCACTGAGGTTAGGCCCTGTTTCCAAATGGGTGACCACCTAGAATACCCCGTTACGTTGACTCTTTGAGATCCGTGAGCTAGTGACCCGAAGCGAAAGGTCAAATTTCCAGATTTGCTGGGTAAAAATTTTTACAAGTAACTTTAATGACAACTAACTTTTTTTCTGGTTAGAGCGTTTCAATTGTAGTCATTGTGTCTTCCACATGGTACGCATAGGATCATAAGGGCATTTGCGCATGCGCAGATCAAATCAATAAAAGAGAGGGGAAAAAATACAGCCAGTAGCGGTACCTCTGGACGTTTAAGAGTGAGCGTTGTACCATGACGAGTCTCCCCGAGATTTCGGCCCGAAGATCGCTTACACCAGCCCGACACCTCTTCGCTGCTTTAGGATACCCGTCCACGACAGCCCATCTGTCCCCGACAAGGCAGTGAGGGAGAGAAATGTCGGCCCTTAGGCCATATGTGGTAGATCCCTTTCGTACTCCCCGTTCAGTTCCGTTTCTACTTGGACGGTGGTCTCGAGCGATATATATTTGAGCAATGGGGGTACGCATCGGAGTAAGTGTCATGGAATAGTGCAAAGCTTGCGCATGCGCATTTGCTAAAAATGATAAAAAGGCAACAAGAACGGCTTCAGTTTCCCGTTAAACCACTCAAAGCTGTCCTGCAGTTCGTTTTCAAGCTCAAAAATATTATTTGTCAAATAGTAATCGTCATCATCATAATAATGGTAATCAGAAGAAGGCGTTCAGGCCGGTCAATTTTATACAGCTCCCCTGAATTCTCGCTACAACTTCATGGATTTGAGCTTGAACAAGTCGCTCATCGTCTATAACAATTAGCCACATGTTTGTGACTGTCATTGAAGTTATGCACTGTTGGCCTGGGTTACTAACTGGAAAGGCGCCCGCCTTTATTTCAATGTCATCAACTTTTGTAACGAGAAACACGCAAACTGTCAGCATACCACGCTGTACGTTGTACGTATAGCCGTCGCTGTCTGCAAGCTTAGTCTTGGCGCGCTTCGTTCCACCTTCCACCAACTGATATGTAGCTTCATGGGGGGCGTCTTCCGTAGTGTGGTTGTGAATGCGGGGGTGTGGAATTGATTCTTCCATGGGCTCATCTTCAACATAAGTACGAAAATAAAATGATTAACACGACAGACTAACACAAACACACCAACTTATTCCTAATATAGTCATACCTACCCGCCTCGACTAGCTTTAGCTATTTTCGGGTAGGTATATACCTAACTTGTATGTGTGTGTGTGTGAAGTGTGGTGGCCGAACACAGTTTGCGCGCGCTTTACAGATTCTGTGATGCTATTAAGCACGCGCTAGGGTTGTGGTAAGCAAATACTATAGATCCCTCGATTTTCTACTAAATGGATCTCAAAGGTGAGTTTTGTTCTTAAAATAACTCAGTTTCTCTTTTGTGAATCCTTCTTCATTTTTAACCGAACAAAGAACGTGAGTTCATGAAGTGCTAACCTTTTTTGCTCGCTTTTCATCTTTGCTGAGAAAACCTAATCAAAACCCACATATGCGCATTTGACCAAAAAGTTGTGACTGGTTCCTTTAATCGAAATGAACTGTTTTCTAAGGAACCGCTCGTTAGAATTTCGTGACAATTGACAAAACAGTAGTTCTCTAAAAGCGTAACTTGCCTACAAACAAGAACAGAACATTCTTAGCACACTAACGATATATAATCAAACTCCATTGCGTAATTGTACGGCTAATTTGCAAATTGAAAAGGTACCCATATCGTACCGTATCGTAGCTGAGTCTTGTACTTTCAGTGATTGGGGTTGAACTGGCGCTGCAATACAGGCATCGCCAAATAACCTCTAGACCTGATCTCACTGCCTCTCTGTACTGTTCCCTTGTAATGCCAGTCTGGCATCGCCGATGTTGCCACCTGTCGCAACCATCACATAGGAGTGCTTCTTGTCTTGAGGTTCCTTCTTCGGCGCAAAATAAACAGTAATAGCTGCCCATATCTAATGAGAGTCGTCGCGATCGGGAGTATTCTGAGAAGGTTAGTGGAATGAATTGAACAAAAATCACAGCCGTTTTATACTGCCAGTGGCTTTTGTCCAAGAGTTATGTAGGCGAATCGACTTCAGTGCAGGCGAATCGACTTGTAGGCGAAACGACCTGCGGGCGAAACGACCGGTTTCCCTGTATAAATGGCAAATACAACGGATCGCACGAGTACGAATATTCAGTTTCTAGAGGTTAAACAAGATTAGGTAGTTATTTCAGAAAATTTAAAAGGGGGGAATTGCTCAGCGTTCACGAAGTCGATAAATGCCTCGCTCCGGGAAGATATATATACCAGATGACAAAATGCCTCGCTAAACTGTTGGGACGTTGGCATAACCCACCTTGGTATACCTGTGGCTGGAGGAAAATTAACTGTGCCGGAATCGAGGCTTTCCATTACCAAAATGGCGGCCAAATTCTCAAGATTTCACGAAAATCGATCTTACGAGGTAGCTGAAAATGACAAGTTTTTGTGAGCGCATTTGCTTCTCTGTAGCTAACAGGAAAGGTACTTCAGATATTTAGACGATTTTTATTATGAGTTTCCCTTTCTGTGCCCTTACAGACCGGAAATGCAGACGTCTCACAGTTCGACGACGATGAACCTACTGTGGAGAAAGCAACTTTGGACGCACACATCACTGAGGTAAACAACTTTTTTATTTGTACCCGGAGTAAATTTGTTTCTTTTTATTTAGAGAAAAATTGTGTCAGGATAGGTATTTCATTTTGGTGCGGATTAGATGATCAGAATGTAAGACGTAAACTTACATCAAACAGGGGATTAAACACTTCATTGAAGCTTATATCAAGGTTAGGCATACCAAATAGAACTGTGTGAGTCACCTGACAAAGAATCTTCAGCTGCCACAAGAGAAGATTCTGAAATCTTTCAGCAAAGCCTCGGCTATAATTAGGGTTTTCCACGGTGTGAGAACCTTACAAGTTTTTTCGTTGTTTTGTTACCTATTCATATAAACGTTGTTGAGTTCTTCTCTTTTCTTTGTTTTATGTCATCCTTGAGTTACCGATCGAGGATGGGTTAGTAATACATATTATAGACCTTATCAGGGTTAAAGCCACCATCTTGACAGGTTGCCAAAGTGTAAAGAATTTACAGTATTTGTATGGGGATCTAATGTCAAGTGATGTTTGTAAAACATTAGCTCAGAAAAATTTCTCAATTGCAAACTCAAGGTACAGGGCAAATGATTACACTGACAAATTTTTGGGACTAACCTTTGCTTGAAGTTGTGTGGCCACATTTTCAAATTTTCCATGTATCTGTCTGCAAATTTTCCCGGAAATTTCATCAATACTGTTGGAAGGAATCACACAGACAAATACATGGAAAAATTGAAAACACCTTCAGGTAACTTCACGCAAAGGTTATTCCCTAAAAATTGCTTTAAAGTGCTACTATGACAAAATTCGCATCTTTCCTAAGCCATTTTAAAACATAAACAAGTAGTCTGTACGAGAAGAATGCTGTTTACTATTTTCAAATGTCTCTTTTCGTCCCAGAGATACCGAAGTTTTTAAAATATGCAAATTAGCCAAGTGATGACGTCATAAACTCTACTGAATGTTGATCAAATATGAAAAAATATATCTCAGCCAACTTGGATCAGAAATGCTTGATTCTTTGCAGTGAGATTCTACTAGACATGCTCCACGACATGAGCGCACCAGTTTTGTTACCGTTGCAACATACAGGGTTCCAGACCTCGCTGATGTTAAAGGCTTTGCTGGCCACCTTTGGCATTCTATTTTGATATTTGCCAATGGTGCCTCATCTGCATGATCCAGCAATCATATATATATATATATATATCTGACTGGATTATTAAAAACATGGCTACGCAGAAACTGGTGGCGAGTCAGAAATTCTCAACTGTGTTTCTGCTTCTTGTTTGCAATAGCTCTC
>BLFK01000812.1:2589428-2601593 GCA_014634185.1 Astreopora myriophthalma | reverse complement strand
AGGGGGGGGGGGGGGGGGGGGGCCCGCAGCTGGAAATGAGGTAACTAGAAGCGTTGCCTTATTCGCGTTAATATAACGATACCGTACCATTGAAGTGGAAAACAAATTAAGACAGATTAAGCTATACGCAATGCATAGTCAAAACATCTCGATTGATTAATATTAAATACCTAGCACCATTCGTGTTTCTATTCCATCCAGAAGAAATGCCCACACTTTGGCAGTTTTTCTTCGATTCTCCACGAATTTTTTAAGCGGCTTGCCGTCGACTTCCAAGGTGTATTCGTACTGGAACCCACTCACAGCTTCGATATGGATTGTTGCTCGTTTACCTCCCACACTAAAACTCTCCTTTCCCACAAGTCTAAACATCCAGTTATGTCGCAAAACCTCTACATTGTCAACTACAATCACTCGTTTTCCAGTGGTGGTTCCATGTTCAAACTGAATCCGGTGCTTTCCGTCTGACAGAGCAATGTCCCACGTTGCTACCACATCAGTCATTTTTGTAAGGGACAATAAGCGATCAGATTTAGTGTAACAGTGGTTTGACTTTTGAACTCAGACTTCTAAATCACTCTCAGGCTTGCAATTTTTTCCAGGTGCAATTCCCACCTGTATCCCTGTATCCATGGAAAGCTGAACAACTCTTGGCCGAACTGTATCCTGGTATAGCACGTTGATCCTCGTCAGCGGCTTCCCTAATAAAGAAAAGAACCGCGAATTTGTTCTGTTTGCGTAAATTTATCATCATTACCTTGAGGTAGAATTGTCTGATAGTAAGGTTTCACCCCGCTTTGTGCTTCGTAGATTTGACAATGAATTCATTGAAAGGGAAGGTAATTGTCTAATTGTTCGGTTTGTTATTGGTTTTAGGTCGTTCCTCCTTTTTCGTAATAGCTAAAGGCAGCCGTGCCGGCATTTTACAACATAAAATTCTTATCTATGGCGCTATTTCTCAGCTCTGCTTTTGTAAAATTTCAGCTGACAGATTTCCACGAAACCGTCAGGAAAGAGGTGTGTGGTAATATGCCCAGTGTGTTCTGTTTTTGTCGAAAATAAAATTGTAGGCTTTCGTAACTTATAAATTAAACTTAAGCTTGAGCGTAACCAAGCTGAAGACTTTTTTTACTTGTAGATATATCATTTGTTTTCACTTCTGTGTTTCCTTTGTTGTGTATTTTAGGCCGAAGATTCCGTGAAAAATTTCTTTCCCGATAGGGTTTTTGAGTTGGACAAACTCTTAAAGGTAACAATCAATTTAAACGTTATTAGTTGAAGGCTCTAGTGCACCAGCTGAGAATCAAACTCTCGACCACGTGCTTTTCTTTCATGAATCAAAATTCACGTCTGATCATGAAGCTTCCAGATAGCTTTCATTTGAATGGTCACATTTCATCCAATGTATACAACACAAGAAAAAGGATCATAACAAAATGATTGTTCAGTAGCTTTCATTATCCAAGATGTTAACATTAATTTGATGGCTTCCTCAAAAATTCCAATATTACAAGGCAGGTAATGGTATTTTTCCAGCTTCTTAATAATGAGGCCTTCCAAGGGGTGTTGCCAACACGTGATGTGACCTCAAAATGTGGCGAGAATCTTTTCCAAAACATAGACAACTGACAGGAACCGACAGTGACAAAATACAACAGCGGCCCTGTCTGTGGTGAAACTGGTGATGAGCTGGCTCCAAAAAAAGCAACAAAATGACACAAGAACCCCCCTTGGAAGGCCTCTACAGTGGACCCCCTTGTTTCTTTTTAGTCTGGCATGTTCAGTTTGGATGCAATGGATAGAGTACAGAAAGCAGTTACCATGCCAGTCCATAAAAATGATACACACATTGATTTGGAGGTATTAAACACAGAGTTCCTTTATTATAATTTTATTTTGATTGCTACAGATTTTCAATACTGCTCTGGGATCTGTTTGTCAAAGTACCTATTGACGTTATGAGTGCTTCCAAGATTGCCAAGACGTGCCATTGCAAAGATACATACCGGTCATTGTACTGAATGTCTAGATCAATGTCCCAGATAAGTTTGAGAGGCAGTGTGGTGATAGGGAATTTGATCGCCTCAAGCAGAGAACCTCACTTGGTAAAGAACTTGGGAAGATTTCCGTAAAGGTCCCAACTTCATTATGCAAGCATATCCCTAGCAAAACTTGATTCGTGCTTATTCTTTTTGGAAGAGGGTTAGTAGGAATGTGCATGTATAATTAATCAAGGCTGTGCTCTACGGGCACCAGGTTGACCAGGGGACCAGGTTGCCTGAACTTTTGGCATCGGGCGACAAGGAAAAATTTCTGGTTGCCCAACCGGGCACCTTTGTGCGAAGTCCAGTGAGCAGTAAAGAAAATGAAAGTTTCATAACACATTAGTGTTGGTTCATTGTCTTAGTGAAGCGTGGTGAAGTTTGGAGAGCACTGAAGAAGCTAGAGTTGCTCTCGGCTACGTCTCGAGCAACTCTTACGCTTCTTTCGTGCTCTCCAAACTTCGCGCGTGCACCCATAACTCGATGCACACACGCTAAGCATGAACCAGTTCTCAAACATGTCAGTCATTGGTGCAAATTAAAGGCACCTGAAAGCCTACTGTTCATTAAGTCTTAGATTATTTGTTAATTTATTTGTGAAAACAAATCATATTTTCTAGAGGTGTTTGAATAGTTTTCCATTGTTCAGTTTGTGATAAAAAAAAAAAATAAATAAATAAATAGAAAATATACTTAACAGTGCATCAACAAATGTTCTCTTATTTGTTCGCACACTTAAGTAATCAATTGATTAATCAATTAATTGTTTTGGGTGACTAACTTTTAGGCCTGGGTACCCAAGTTGGTATAGTTCAGTGAGATTTTTCTTAGAGCACAGCCTTGATTAATACAGGGAGCTGAATGGAAATCTTTCTGAGAACTTTACCAAAATCTTAGTGTACGGTTGGGTAATGTCCCTTATCTCTTATAAGCTAAAGCTATTGAATAAGTATTGTTTTATGTTTTGTCTTAGCCAAGTCTCAAAAAGAGGAAGATGGTTGATGGTCATGATGCTCATTCTCCAAAACATCCCCCATCAGGTAAGTGATTACAACTGTAGTTGCTATTTAGTCATGATCCATGCATTTGCACACCCTTCAAACTTAATAAAACTTTCTTCCATTTTTCAGTTCATCATGCTCACATCCCTTGTAACAAGGTAAGTCTCCTTCCATGGAATCTAAAGCCTGGTTTCCATATCGTTGTATCTGTCATATATGAAAAAGTTTTCCATGACCGAAAGTTTAGCCGTCACTTTCGAAAATTGTCAAAATCATCCTTGTTTTGGGGTATTTTCTGACGTACAATTCGCCTGAATTTTACTTTGTCCTTGCTTCGACACCTGCAATAATTTGCGTACCACACATAACTATAATTTTCCATGACTTTCCATGACCGATAATTAAATTCCATGACTTTCCAGGTTTTCCATGACCTGTACGAACCCTGAGAGTGGTGGGGGAAACACATCACTAACCACCATTTTTAAGGGGAAACATAATTATCACTAGTGATATGCGTGTGGGCAAACACATATCACTGTCACCCTCCACGTGCTAAATATATGTACATTGGACAGGTAAATGAAGTTCATTATTATCCACAGTGGATAGGATGCTAGACCACAACAGAAAATGATTATCTACATCAAGTCAGCCTCAAACGGCACACAGCCTGCAGCACTCGTACGACATTCTGGCAGCAAATACACCATAAACGTCACATTTTAAGCCTGGTTTCCATATCGTTGTATCTGTCGTATATGAAAAAAATTCATACGACAGATACAACTATATGGAAACCTCCCGTACACAACCGCTCAATACGACAGAAATGACAGATACAACTTGTTGTATGAGATAGAATCCATTCTATCTTGTACAACAAGTTGTATCTGTCGTATTGAGCGGTTGTATGGGAGGTTCATACGGGTCATGGAAAACCTGGAAAGTCATGGAATTTTAGTATTTCAGTTTCCAGGCCTGGAAAGTCATGGAATTTAATTATGGGTCACGGAAAGTCATGGAAAATTATAGTTATGTGTGGTACGCAAATTATTGCAGGTGTCCAAGCAAGGACAAAGTAAAATTCAGGCGAGTTGTACGTCAGAAAATACCCCAAAACAAGGATGATTTTGACAATTTCGAAAGTGACGGCTAAACTTTCGGTCATGGAAAACTGGTAAAAGTCATGGAAAGTCATTGAATTTGAAAAGCTCTTAAGAGTACGAACCCTGACCCTCCCTTGCAGTAATTTTCCCAGTGAATTAGTTAATTATTCAGTTTATTAAACAACAGAACACACAGAAGTTCTGAATATCTAAGGAGATCAATTTACCATCACTGAGAGAGCATGGCAAGTCGTATGACCATTTCCAGTTTCTGTTTCTCCGATATACAAAATTTGATTAAACATCAGTGTTCAGGAGAATGTGACTTGTGTGCTGTGTTATATTTTGGTTATCAAATGTCAAGTAATTTTACAGTAAAAGGGGTGATGATTTTTCTTTATGCGCAATGAAGACTTGTCTTTCCATGGGTCTGCCAAGTTGAGTTTTATTTAGTGTTCAGATACATCATTCCAACAGTCGGTGTTCATGCTGCCTTCTATATGATTCATGAAGATTGCCTTGAGCTCATCCCCAAACCTCTAAAGTTGATAGACCCAGCAACATTGTAGGTCACAGACAGTCTTATTTTGGCGGAAATTTTGTCTGTCTTCACTTACGGTATTCTTTAACATGAATTCAGGAATCGAATGGGAAGGCACACTCTGAAATTTAGCGGGCCGTGCTGTAGAATATGGCCTGCTAAACTGGCCAGGCATAGCGTGGGTACTATCATAGAGATATACCAGTAATAACACCTTTTACAGGATGATTGGGATTAACATTTAATCATATTTGTTGTTGTGTTTAGTTCCTGCTGCAAGTGATTGAGGTGCTCAAACCCAAAATACAGACACTCATGGAGAAGTGTAACACGGCAAGTGTGCTTTAGTGTATTATCAAATTCTTATGAGAAATACAAAAAGGCAGTGTTAATTGAACAGTGAGTGGAATGCATACCAGCGTGTTATGATTGCTCTCTTCTACCTGGTTGTCATGATGTTTTAGGGTATTGTACAGTGTTCATCTTTATATACTCTCCAAAAGTGTTGTTTTCCTTTATCACATAGCAGTCATCTCTGTGACTTGGGTACATGTACCTGGTAAATACACACCACAACTTCGTACATGTACATGCAGATGTACTGATCCCAGAGCTGTTAAAAAAGTGCTAATCATGAGTGTTCCTTCTATTCAGGTGAAGATGTGGATTCAGTTATTAATTCCCAGAATAGAAGATGGAAATAACTTTGGTGTTTCTATTCAGGTGTATAATTTCAGTAACTCTGCTACAGTAAAATTGTTTTCATCTGGCTGGCAACTTCAAACCTAACAACTGGTCTTTATATTAATCTTGGGTCCCCTCTTCGAAGGAATGTTTGTTTATGTGGAGTTTGAGTATTTTTTGTCTGTCAGGAACAGAAAGCTTTTAGTCAGCGATTTCTGTGTGCCCTCTTTGTCACTTATGTAACCAAGTTATGTTCGTGCCTCAGGAAGAAACTCTCAGTGAAGTACAGAGAATTGAGGGTGAAGCTGCAACATTTTTGGACCAGATTTCAAGGTAGTTCTCTTGTTTGCTTGAAAGAGAGATCTTGTTACATTTGGACATGACTTCATTGAGAAAATAGATAAATTTGTTTTCATAATTTTCAGATATTATATCACAAGAGGAAAAATTGTATCCAAGATAGTGAAATACCCTGAATTGGTAAGTCCAGAGTTTGTTAGTTTACAAAAATGCTTGTATGGAGGTTTTCATAAGTGTCGGAGTTGGAATCATAAGCAGAGTCATAAGAGCGCTTACGACCAAGTGAAAACCAAACAACAGAGTAGTAAGCAGAGCTATAAGCTCCACAGAATCAGTGTCACAAGGATCAGAACGGTTTCATTTTCTTCTGACTGTGCTTCTGACTACATCGCTTATGATGTAGTGAAAACTGCATTGTCAGAGTCCCAAGCAGAAGCAGAAGAATAAACCAATAATAATGCTTGTTTTCATGCATTCTGATTGCTTTATTCCTCCACCTCTGCTTGTGACTTCGACATTATGGTTTTCATTTGATCATAAGTGACAGAGTCGGAGTGGTAATCCAAAGAATTGCTTACAACTACGATGTTTGATTTTCACCAGATTGTAATGCTGTACTGTTCTGATTATGACTCGGGTTAGGGTTGGGTTAGGTTAGGTTAGGATCATCCAACTCCATCACTGGTGAAAACTAGCCTTTACTGAACATGTCTTAAATACTCAGTTCTTCTGGATCATTTTACAGGATGACTACAAGCAAGCTGTAATGGAGTTAGATGAGAAAGAGTTTACTAGTTTACGCCTCTGTTGTTGTGAACTGCGAAATCATTATGTAAGTACAAATTATAGTACTTTGTTTCTGTTTCCAGAATTCTTCTCTCTCAGTCTCTCTCCCTCTCCCTCTCCCTCTCTCCCTCCCCTACAGTTTTGTACCAGGTAAGGGCTTAACAGTAAATGTGTACGTGTAGCAATAGGCCATTCTGAAGTTCAAATGGAGACTGCAGACAAGTTTTTCAATTTTATCTAATCAAAAATCGAGGTCCATCACAAGAATATCAAAATTAATTTGTTCACCAAGTTTGAGGTTGTTTAGTGAGTTTGCAACAGTTAGTGTCATTTTAAAAATCAGAAAAATTAGATTTTCTATGGATTTGGGGGACGCAAGTTCCAAATTAGAGGCAGTTGAATGGGATTCTGGCACCCTTTGGCAGCTGACAGTGCATGTAGTATTGCATCATTCTCATATTAGTCTGCATTGGGTAACACCAGTGTGCACAGTCAGCATCAGCAAAACCAGGATCAGATAGGATCACTGGATCTGATCAGCAGACCAGATCACTGGACCAGATCATTGGATTGGATCATTGTATCAGATCATCGGCTTAGATCACAGAATTGGGTCAGCGAATTGGATAAAAACTTTCTGAAGAACAAAAACATTGCTTCTTTATTTGCTTTTGTTGTTTTACATTGTTGTGCTTGATAGAACCAACAATCAACAAAACAAACAAACCAGTTTATAATCGTAAAGAAAAGCTACTATTCATGAACTCTTGATATCCTTAAAAAGGTAAACCTTTTTACACTTGACCATAATTTGATCTGCAGAGAGGCTACAAATTAGAACTTAGAAAAAACTTATTCGAAAAGAAGTTTTTTCCCAGGTTTCTAAGTTTTTTTACATGGTCCGATGGTCTGGTCTGGTCCGGCCCCAGTCCAACCCCTGTGTGCACAGTTGTATCTTTATCTATCTGACTTGAGTCCAGCTTAGCAGGGGACTAAACATAGCAGTGCCAATTTTACTTTGTGTATCAATTTATTTGCACACTAAAATCAATCAGCATTTGTCTCTTCACAGCTTTCCCTTCATGATACGATCACAAAGAACCTGGACAAAATCAAGAAACCTCGCACAAATAATGCAGATTCCCTCTACTGAAGAACTCACATTTTATTTTCCAAAAGACTGTTTATCTTATCATTGATCAATAAACTATGGATAAATGATTTTAGAAATTCTTGTTATCAACCTCATCCTAGTTTAAGTATTTTTATTGGAATATTATGATGTTAATTTTCTTTTTAAATAGAAATAATTCATCCAGTCCTGTTCTTCTAATGGAACGCCATATAAATTAGGTTTCCAGCATAGAGGTTGTCAGATGCTGGACTAGAACTTGCTTACTGGGAATGTGTCATCCAGTTCATCAACCCTTAGCCTGATTTTAGACTGAATTCAGTTGTTCAAGTCCTGACATTTCTGTTATGCAATCTCCAGTACAAAGTTATACGTAGTTACTACACTTTAATTTGAAATGTGAACTGATTCATTTCAGTCTGGATTTTGGCTATTTAGCTATGGGCTAAAAAATCTCGGTTGTCAGGCAGATTTTAGTTGACTTTTAGGCATATATGACATATGTGTATATATATATATACTGACTGTACTGTACCTGCACCAATTTCTTTGAATAAACTTCAAAGAACACAAAAGGCCATTTTAATTTGTTGCTTTTGTCATGCTTTCAAGAACCTTCGCTTTCCCCTCAACTTAAATGGATGCCATTGAGAAGCCAACCAACAAAACTGAAAGAAAATCAAAAGTAGCAAGGAAAAGGACTTGTATGTTTCTATGGAAGAAATAGTGACAAAAGCCAATTAAAAAGGTTCGTCCAAATGTTATAAAGAACTCCATGAAAAAAAACCCTTTGGCTGATTTATTGCAAGGTTTCACTTTGCTTGTATGACGTTTTTACCCTCAGTTGGGCAGAAGTTGGGGAAAACCGATGACCGTTTAAAAATATATATATTTAGAATCACCCAACTAGTGGACTAATGCAAATCCTGCATTTTCATTGGCAACCCTACTGGAGAACTATTAGTAATAGTCCTCGAGTAGCGAAAAGCGTGACGCTTTCTTTTGTTTTATTCCCAAATAAATATTTCATCAACTTGCATTTGCTAACTTTATCATTGCCTTTTCTGTCCGACTAGTTGGGTGATACTAAACAATTAGATCCCTCGCCCCCAAGGGCCACGGGTCAAGAGCCCTTGCGGGCTACGGGTCGAATTGTTAAAATAGGCTGTCTCGTTCCCGGCCCCCACGGGCACTACTGCAAGTTCCAGGCTTCCAGCGCAAAAATAAAATGACAAGGGGTGAAAAATGGCAGACAAAGGAAACGAAGAGAGAAATACTTTTCTGAGGTCAATTTGTAAGTATTTTCTTGACAAGTAGATCACTTTATTATAGCATGCTAAATCGTGCGAGAAGTCTTTATTGAAGAGCAGTGAAATTTGCAGTTTTGGGGTTGAGCATGTGCTACCATGATCGAGCATGCCAGCAGATTATTTGTCGCCTGTTCCAGTTCCACTGAACATCACGGTACTTTGATGACTTTTGGGAAGTGTAAGGCGGGTGATTCTGCTCTAAGATTGACGGAGAAGATTACATCTTTGTCTTGAACTTTCCTTTCTCACATTTTCGGCGTACTTTTTGCTTGAACGCAGTTTGCATTACATTGAGAAATTGTGTGATGTTAAATGTATATATAATTATAATGAGAAATATAAACTTAGTGCGCAATGCATGTTTTGCATTCGTTTATCCAAAGATTACTGAATCCAACTGTCCAAATAGAGAACGAACGATGAGAGAATGAAAACCGGTGTGAAAATTTCTATCCTGAATATCCTGCTTGGAGTGACCCATGTTGTATAAAATCACAATAAGGGTTTGTACAGATTGCGTTACAGGTGCATGGAAACTGCTCCGTACGGAGACGCAAGTCTTTTTGGAAACATTTTTTTATTAATTTCTAAATTGGCCTGCATTTTATTTTTTTCTGTTCTGTTAGTATTTTCACAAATGTTTGAAATTCACCAGCCATGGTAATGGATGTCAGGATATGACCTACAGCTGTATACATGTGAATGAGAAATAACTGAGAATATCCCACATAATGCTTCAATCAGTGGTAAATCTCCAAGTGAGAGGGAGTTTATGGCTGTCCCCAAGTCAGAAATTTAGGGAGAATTTGATGCTTTGGACAATGATTTACAGAGGGGAAATAGAAATTGGCATTGTGAAAACAATATAATTATATTTATATTTATAATCCATCAAATATTTTCACCCCAGCACGATTGGTCTAACTGCCTCACATGACTGAATATGCCCTGGCTAAAACTGGGGAATATCTGAGAATATTCCCCGAGTGATATTTCCCACTTTCCAAAACTTCAAGGCTAGTGAGATAAAACACAAGGACACAAGATAAAAGGAACAGAATGGTAAAAGGCCGTTTACACATTTTACGGAATGAGCCACTATGCTTAACAATTTTTCATCCTGATCTTGTTCTCAAATGTGGTTAGAATTCTGAATCGATAAGGAGTTTTCCTTCAAACCATTGGTTTGAGAAATGAATGTATATAATTTTAGTTGTATATATATTTAGCCTAATTTATTTATTTATATGTATATTTTTATAATTATTCTGTATACAGCTTCAATGTAAATAAGTGTCAACTTCTTGAATTCTGTGTATAATAAAGTTATTATTATTATTATTATTATTATTATTAGATTCCCTGTAACCTTATCCACCAGGTGTATTTTGCTTTTGTCTTTCATGGATTACTGTAAAAAGTTTCTTTTCCTTTCAGATGTTGTACTTTTTCCTTAAACATATTCTTTCAACAGAAGCAACATCTGTTCGAAATCAATTGAAAGCTGTGGGGATTTTGAAAGCCAATTGACAAACTTTGATGTGATTCATATGACAGACTGGCAGATCCATGTGTTGCAAAAAATATTAATTTGGAAGGATAATGAACACAATAGCCTCCATGCATTTGGCGCAAAAATACATGTATGCTCGGATATTTGTCCTTGGACATGATCTGTTCGGTGAAGCTCACAGTTTTCCTTGAGCTTCCCTCTAAAAAAACTGTTTGCTTCTCGGAACAGATCGTGTCCACAGACAAATATCTGAACATATTTGCACGCCAAATGGCGGCTACTGTTTATATATTTTCGTAGGCTTAACATTAATAGAGGCATTATAGGCATTATAATAATGAGAGACTTAATTGCATATATTGCCTGTTAATCTGTTGGTTATTTTGAAGTAAACCGAGGGCCAAACAAGAGACAGATAAAACCTGCTGAGAACAACTCCCTCCTACAGTTAGCCCTCGGTGAGGATAGTGAGGACAGTGAAGAGGATGAAGATTTTGAACTAAATGATGATGATGATGATGATGGTATGTATCTAGGTGTATCATACTTTATCAGCATTTAGCTGTAATTATTTAATAGGTATATACGACTGAGATTCACAGCATGATATCCAATAATGCTGTGAGCTGTTGTTCTTAAAACCCTTTCTTTTTTGCTGCAATTGTGTCAAAAAATGGCACCTACCCTTCTTGACAGCATAATAAGACTGAAAGCTTATTACACCGTACATGTGTTTGTTTAAGGTGATGGTTATGTAAGCTGTTGTTTTAATGAGTGTAACATGGCATGTAGTTGTGAAAATGTATTCAGAAATGAGTAGACAACTGTTTGTCAAGTAACATGGTACATGTAATTTTCGATTAACATAATTATGGCTTGACAAATGCGACAGTCATTTCTGCAAAGTCAAATGTTTTGTTCAATTTAAATTATGTTTGAATTAATATTTGAAGGGCTCCGGGCAAAAATTTTTCCCTGCTGCCAAAAGAGGCCACCTCGGTTTTCCTGGAACTCTTAATTTCCTTTGTTTTCCACTTGACGTTTGGTGATAAAATGCAGTCAGAGAACAACGAGTTTTGATGACAATCAGTAATTATATACATTTGGCTAACAGCTGTAGTTACATACATACAATTATTGATGGTATTATTCAGCAGTGTCAGGCTCAGAGGAAGAGAATGATGGTAATGCAGAGAAAGAAGATAGGAGTGATAACAGCAAGCAAGTAGTGGAAATAAGTGATGATGAAGATGGTGGTCTTGAAGAGGATGCTGGTGACGGGGAGGAGGATGATGATGATGATGATGCTGAAAATGAAGTGGCAGATGGTGCTACTCTTACTGTAGGAGACTTAATACAGGCAATGAAAAGCAAGCAAAAGATTCTGATTGGCCAGCCAAGCTCCATTGTAAGTTGTTTTATGAGTCAGTTTATAATTATTACTATTACAAGGTGTGCTAGTGGAATTGACTTTAAAATCTACATGTAAAGTGGACAAGTGATTTTTGTTTGAAGTGATTGAGAAATAGTCAGGAAGAAAAAGGATTTTTTTGAAAGTGGCAGTGAAAAGTTGAAATTTGAGCCTCAGAGTTATTGAAAGCTGTCGTAAGTACCAATGACAGCTGGAAGCTGGAAGTGGCAGTAATTAAGAAAAAAAAAAGATTGGTAAGTTCAGGCCAGCTTCATCCCCCCCATTCCCCCCATTCCCCCCATTCTCCCCATTCCCCCCATTCTCCCCATTCTCCCC
>BLFK01000812.1:2556966-2584466 GCA_014634185.1 Astreopora myriophthalma | reverse complement strand
ATGTCCTCCCACAATGTTGGTTGGCAGGATTCATGAAGGATATTGCAAGAAATAGCATTGAGAGGGAAGGGAGAGCAGCTCAAAGTACCAAATCTGTGTAGTGTGTGCTGTCTCAAGGAGTTGTGTCGCAGACTGTAGTTCCGTCAGCTGCAAAGCTGGTGTCAATCAACGAATGGAACTCACTTTCCGAAGATATTGTAGATATGTTCACTGTAGATAGTTTTATAACTAAATTAGTTGATAGTTTTTTAAATATCTTGCGATTTTTATTGATATTTAATATTTTATTATTCAAGATTATTTAACTTTAATAGTTGGTGTGATATCTTGTGATTTTTACCAACTTAAAGTGTAGATGTCGGTGTAGATCAATAGAAGCTGACAGTGCACCCTTTATGCCCTCCCTCTGTCAGTGCTCTGTTTTATGGGTATTTATGCTATAGGTATATAGGTCTGAGGCCAGTCTTCAAGGATCGAACTGGAGACCTCTAGCTTCAAAACCAACACACTAGCCAACTAAGCTATGCATGCCTGTCCCCTTGAATAAAGAATAATAATAGTCAAGTGTTATGTACTGTACAGACCCTGACCAACACACTGTAAATGAGACATCTGTTTTTTTAGGATTGTGAATTGTGTCCAAATCTTGGTGGAATTTTTAAGGAAACAGATACGGGCCAGTAAGTACAATAAAAAACAAAATTAATATTATTTTTTTAATTTTGTTTTTGCTTTCAGTGAACTTAAATTGAGTACATGTGTGCATGGACACTTGTTCAACCATAGTCCCTTCTGAGAAGTCGAATAAGCATTATACACCAGGGCCAAGTTGTTTAAAGCAAGGTTAGCGCTAACCCTGGTTAAATACCATGACAACCTATAGGTTTTAATCGGACTTAACCTTTGGTTAGCGCTAACCCTGCTTCGAACAACTCGGCCCGGGTAATTTTGCCATCATGTACATGTAGGATGGTACACAGAGGTACAATCAATGTAACAGTATTTTTTTTTTAGTGTTACAAATTAATATATATTTTCCAGGTGGGTTCATTTGCTGTGTGCGCTGTACACTCCAGATGTGGCATTTGTTAAACCAGAACAACTACAATGTGTCACTTTATCAGAGCTACCACATTACAAATGGGGCGCAAAGGTAGTGTACAATCTTATGCACTTCCAGGATACTGATTTCACACAATTTTCATGAAGTTTTAAGCAATTCCCATGTTTGTTGATACTTATCAATCATGTAGGATTGCCACCTTTGTGAGGACGAGCGTTTTTGTCGGACAGGCGTCTGTATTGAGTGTGATGCTGGTATGTGCAGGACCTACTTTCATGTAACTTGGTAAGTCAGAAATGCTCTTCTATGTTTTATTCCTTCTGCTTTTAAAGTGACTATTTTTGGGGGACTTTTGGACAATGCTTTTTGTGTTTGAAAATTGTAGTGCACAAATGTATGGACTGCTATCAGATGTTCCAGAGGAATGTGATGAGGTATACTGTATGACAATAAAAAAGTAAAAAATATTATGATGTGGAGTGGGTGGCCCATCATTCATCAATCTATGATATTAAACACTTCTTTTGATAAAGGACAAACAGCACTTGAGGGTGTTGTTTCATCTTGTGCCATTAAATTGACTCATTTACTTCACTGTAGGATGTGGCAGACCCACTGTTTGCGCACTGCCGGCTGCATGCGGATAAAAGGACAGCAGCGAGCAGGGCAAGTCTAAATCTTAACATTTAAAGTGTAGGGACAGACTTGTAAAGGGCTTCTGTTAAATTTTTATGTAGCTTTAAGTTTTCTAGGATTTGTTATTCTGGCAACCTAAATGGTATCTGGATTCAAGCATTCTCTTCTCCATTTTTGCTCAGACATTAGTCATAATTTTGCAAGAAAACAGAAGACAAGCTACACTTTAGACTTGTACAGGATTGTATGTAGGTTCTAAATGTGCACCTGGCCTAGAATCATATACTATACATGTATTTTCCCATATTCATATACTGTGTCAAGCAATATGATTTCTCTCTGGTTTTGTAGAGACGCACATGGCTTGCCTATCAGTCACGTTACAAGAAATTTCCTGAGCGGCGATCCCAGGAAGATAAGGTAAAGGTTATGTCCCCTCTATTGAAGATCTTCTCAAGACTTTAGGGTATCTTCAAAACGAATATGCTTGCGTTAGGGAAGACATGCCATAAGGGGTTTTCTTAGTGCTGGTAAATGTAACATTGGTTTTGTGCAATGCTGTTGTCTACTGTTGCATGTAGGTGTTAATAAATGTATTCCTTTTGTTGACAGGAAAGAGTTAAGCACTGTTTAGAGAGTATTCGCCAGGAATTTCAGGAAAAAAGGATGAAAAGTGTACCAAAATATTACAGTAGGTCTAACAGTGAGAAATTTTATATCCTAGTATTTTTATGATTTTAAATTATCGAATACTTGTATCTTGCAGCACCAGCCGAGAAGATTCCTCGGCTACTGAGTACATGTCCTGGAGGTGAGAATGAACAAAGCAAACATTTTTTCTTTAGGAGATTACTGCAACTGTTCTTTATGACCTCTGGTTTGAGAAATAATTGTCTTAGCTCGTGTTTCCATTTAATTAAGTACTATGTAAATGATGTGGTTCAAAGGATGTAACAAATTGACAGAAATCGTATCTGCCATGGATGCACATTAGAAAATTTTTACACAGATTTGGACATTAATCCTTTAAGCCCCAAGAGGTCCCCCAGTGGTGAGTAAAATTGTCTGGCATTAGACAGTAGAATTTATAAGTAGTACTATTGGGAGTTAAAGAGTTAATATTTCCACAGCATGCCGTCAGCTTCTCAAGAAGGCCCAACTGTTAGGCTACAGCACTGGACAGGTAATTAGTAAGTTTTATCTCTGCCTCCTTTTTCCAGTCTTAGCCAAAGTCCGAGACTGTGTAGAGTGCTTTGTATAACCATTTGTTTGATAAGAAAAAAAAATAGTGGTCTGCATCAGATGCTAGATTACTGGTTTGCAATTTTCTGTTCCTGTACTCATGTCTTCCAAAGTTATGAATTTTAAAATAAACTGTTTTGAATGTTAGAATGATCATCGCAGTAAGGTATGCCACTCAAGCAGTAGCAAAGAAGCCTGAAAAACACTCAGGCTTGAATGGATCTTGAACCCACAAATGTACAATTACTGCTTTCTTTCTCTTTCTTTCTTTCTTTGTGTTGATTTTCATTTTCAGTTGTGTACCTTTTTATGATTGACAATTTCCTTGCCTTCTGTTCCTTTAGACCCAGAGTGTTGTGAATGTTCGCCGCAAGTGGTTTGTTCAACCAGCTCTCACCAGTGAATTTGTCCACTATTATCATGGTGATGATTAATTAATCGAACCATTTTTAATTAGTACTTTTTACACTTCTTTCTTGATCTCTCTCTGCCAACACAAATCATTGCCTCAAGAATACTCAAAGCTTTTTACTAAGGGGGAATAGCTGGGAGAGGGGGTGGGTGTGTGTCTTTTGGGGGGGGGGGTCGTAGCTTTACCATTGTAAAAATGTAAATGCTTTCTTTATAGTCGAAGTGCACTTGGCATTTAACTACTAAGCTAGTTTACAGGCACTCCATTTAAATGATCTGAAAGCAGTGGTTCAAATAAAACATAACATGGTTAAAAAGCCCAACTGGCACAACGCAACCAGTTTGGCTATAATTTATAAAGTGTTGTGAAGTTGAATTTGAGACTACTGAAGACAAATCCAGTTGGTAGTGGGATTTGAATGTGGAGAATCTGTTTACAAATCTGACATCCTAACCACTGGGCCTCACCAGCTCTGTAAGCCAATTGTTGTTTGAATTCTGAAGCTAAACTTGTCTACTAAGGATCCAGCTGGAGATCCATACACTTAACCCCTCAATTGTACAACTACTGGACCATGTGGTAATGGCAATGGCCTGTGAAAAGGGGCCCCAATCCCCAAATAACTTCTTGACGATGCCCAAGAACCAAAATCAATAACCTCTGTCCATTGGCTGGCTATTTTAGAGAGGTTCAGTTGTATGCATGATGCCATTTCTGTGTCAGATCGCAGTGCTCGATTGAAAGAGATGCAGGAACGCCAGGAGGAACTTGAGTTAAACAATAAACGACTTCAAAAAGAAGAACAGAATTTGAGGGAAAAGTATCATGAGGTCTGTATTGCATAATTCATGTCTTTATCATGCACTTCCAACTGATGATTAGAAATTGCTTTTCTCTGTTATTTTTTCCTCAGTTGACAGAAATTACTCAGCTTCTTGCTGAGGACATTAAGGAAAGAAGACAAGAGTCATTGCATTTACATCGCTGTCTATGCAAGTTATCATCGAAGGTAACATTACATGTAGTGTTATTAAATAAAGTGTTGGTTTTCTTAGTAAACGAGGACAACTTTCTCCTTGCAATGCTACATGTAATGTACTGTACATTTTATTTTGAGTTGGGGATAAAAAAGGAACTACTCTCCTGTTTGGCAGATGACATCATGACTTTCTTTATGCTTTTTTGCACTCAATAGTGCTGTACCTTAAGTTAGACTTGTGGTCAATATTTTGGAGTGTAGCTATAGAAAACATTGAGAATGGCTATTTTGTTATGTCATTTTCAGGATTTAACCAGACCGTCCATATTGGAAAGCAAGAAACTCAAGCAATCAACGTCACAAACACCTTCAAAACCAATCAAACTACACATGTATGTTGCATGATTATGATCGAGTACTATTACTAACCCTATACATGGATGCATTGTGTGCTTTGATTATCAGGTGCAATTTAGTTGATGCTTGGGATGAAATGTGGTTATTGATGATTTAACATTTGTTTCGGAAATCACTTTCTTGTAGTACGTCCTGGTACTGTTTATTATGCCATACAAAGCAATTTCTTTTGAAAGTCTATGACTTACATTAGAATCGACGGAAGTTTCCGTTTCTGTTTGCAGGTGCAATACTTGCAAAACAACGGAGAATCAGCATCAGTTGGTGCAGTGTGACACATGTCATTATCACTACCACTTAGCATGCGTTGATCCACCCCTAACACGCATGCCCAAGCGATCAGCCAAGTGTCTTTGGTACGTAATTGTATGTGCTGTTTAGTTTAAGCTCCAAAACGTGACCAATTGCCTTGGGGGCAAAAAGAAAGTAGTAGATCACTATGGGGAATCTGACCCAATGCCACTCCGGAGCTGGGGTAAACAACTACATTGCAGAATGGAGGTTGGGTGCCTGGGATGTCCAAGGGCTTCCACTGGAGGCCGGCCAGCCAGCCCCTGGACCGACTAACACTCCCATGGCTGGCAGTCCCCGCAACCCAGCCATGACCCCCCACGCAAGGCGTCCAGGCACCCGTCACACTGACAAGCAGTGAAAAAATAGGGAGGGGAGGGGGGGGGCAAGCCAACTGGACGAAAGCAGCACAAGAAGGCGTGCAAGATCTACCAACAAGTGCAGCCATGTGACTAAGGGACCACATAAGCTTGCGCCTAGGTCACGCACCTTCACCATCACCACCACCACCATTATCGATATAACGAAATTTGGCGGCAAAATCAATTGGAAGATGGAGCCATTCACCAAGCAGAATTGATCTCATATCGATCTGGAAAACCCTGCTAAAGAAGTATGGGTTACATCAATTTGAGCGTTTTTCTGTCCCCTCACAAGTCCCCCTTTGGTCAAAAGTTACTAGGGTTGTTCTTATTGTAAGCGTGAATGGCCTGGTACTGCAGAAGCTGAATCGTTGTGTGACCTGCTTGCTTGCTTGAACAGGCAGTGTTCCGAGTGTGACCCCAGTGATGAGGATGACGAGATGGAAGTCGATCCTGAAGACACAACACCCATCTCTCAAGGCCGCCAGAGAAGGGTCATTAAAGAACCCTCCAAGTTTACTCCTGACAAGGGAGAGGTAAGGCAAGAACATTATGGCTGGGACGGGAAAACGAACTGCTGACAATAGAGGGGTGAGACCACAGATTGCACCAGGAATGGTAGGCCAGGGGAAATGTAAAAACTTAAGACACTTGTTCTCGACCGCTGACAGTGAACTTTTTTCATCTATCAAAGAGGTTTGTTATCTTAATTGGGAAACAATTACTTTTTTCGGTACAGGCGAAAAAGCGAAAGCTGAATAAATCCAAGCGAAAGACTCAAACACCAGGTGAAAACGGTTCACCGGAAGACAAAGTAAGTGCTTTGCTGTAGGTCTTGTTTGTGCATTTGTCATGTAATGCGCTATTCATCATCACCATCTGGTCTCCCCTGGCCATGCGCGCCGCCCTACGCTCATCCATCCAGTATGTGGGTTAGGGTTAAACCTAAACCTCGAGGTAACACCTCGAAGTCTGGCCGTGTTTAAGCTCCCATGGAACTTGCTTGCTGGCTGGCTTATGTTCGAGCCGTACAAATTAAGCACGCACACACACACACACACACACACACACACACACACACACACACGCACACACACGCACGCACACACACAAGTCGAAGTCACTGAGGCATGCAACGATGTTTATACACTGAATTAACACAACCGCAGGAATCAAGCTCAGAGCCGCCCAAAAAGAGAGGAAGACGACCAGGGAAAAAGACGGCAGAACCCACAGAAAAGAAGAGAAAACTGGAAGATGTTCGCACCGAGTGCAGCGTGTGTAAGGAGAGCGGAACGAATGCAAATCTTGTCAGGTATGACTGGCTGCTGGAGGAACTAGTTATGTTTATTCTGGTCTTCAGGTAGGAGCAGAGCGAAACTTTGGAGGATAAAGTCCAGCGCGATACAGAAATTAAGCATGAAATGTTGACATTCTTTTTGATGATCCCATGCACAGTCTGAAGTTTCGTTTTTTAATACCATTTTTACTTTCACTTAGGTGTGACAGCTGTAAGCAGTGTTATCACTTTCAATGTCTTGATCCACCAATTAAAGTGAGTGACGTTTATTTCTGTTCGTAGACTTGCCATATAGTAGTTAGCAACTGTAGCACAGTTGGTTTGTTCCTCGTAACATAGGCGTGAATAGGTATTAAGTGCTTGAAGTGCATGAAGTATCCTCCGTTTCTGCGTTTCACAGGCCAACCCAAAGACACGAGGATACCAGTGGTTTTGTACTGAGTGTGACGAATCGGTAAGTCCTCATTCTTAGCAGCAGTCGATGGTAAATTGTTTGGGTGCATGTGATGTTTTTGTTTCTTAGGGGGATCATAAATAAACACTACAGGTGTAGGCTAGTGATAGCGATGGGGGGTGAAATAAGTAAAGAAATAGTCAATAATTCTGACGATGAGTTGGAGGGGGCGCGAGGATGCATTGAATTTGGCCTTTTAAAATTTTAATTACTGTATCCGAATCATTCGACGGTAAGTAGCTCAGGTCAGATTTTTTTTTTCTTTTCAGGAAGAGGAGAGCGATGAAGGAGAGGATGAAGACAATTCAAGTAATGCCGACAAAACAGAGAATACTACCATCACACCAGAGAAAGAAGCAAAAGAAAAGTCAAGTGAAAAAGATGCAACGGTGGTAGAGCGAGAGAAACTAAAGGAAGACGAAGAAAATTCATCTTTAGCAAGTTTAGTTCGGAAAGAGAAAGAGCGGAAGAAAAGTGGATCCTAAAAGAAAATGACTTTTTCACCCAATACGCCTTTTACCGTGTTTTGTTACATAAACCTTAAAGCAATTTAACAAGTTTTTTTTTTTCAGCGCGCTGTGAACTTGCTTCTTTTTTTCCCCGAGGCCTTGGTCTTCTGTGTCGCCAGAATATCTGACAACTAGAGAGGAGATCATATCGTCTTAAAAAAAATAATCATAGTCAAAGTAATTTAAGAGTGGCACACTGAAAACATCGATAAACTACACAGTGGTTCGCCCTTGACTCGATGACAAGAATTTATCTAGAGGAAAATCGAATCTGACTTTTTAATATAATAATAACTTTTCGACTTATCGTTGGACTTTTTCTGTTGTTGCTTCTGACCGGCGACATTAACGACCTTCAGATTGGGAAGTAGTATGATACTTCGTGTGCTTTAGATAATCACTAGTGGTTAAGCATTTACTGCTACTCGTACTCGATATCAATCTATTGTAAGGATTATTCTCACGCCTCAAGAGCGTGCTTCTTTGTCTCGCCGATATGTATGTTGTGCTGCAGTATACCTGATAACGAGCACCTTCATGAAAATCCTCGTCTCCTTTCAGATACTAAGTCGGGCATGGACAATTTTCAGAGGCTACTTTCTCCATTTTTAAAGAGCTTAAACCTTAAAACACACCGGAAATATGAAAAGGACTCACGGGCTAAGGGCCGTAGCAAGGGGAGGGGTAGGGGCCCGTGCCTCACCCCCGAATTTTTTACCTTCGAAAACATAGATGTCAGTAATTCCGAAAGAATTCATTAAGAATCTCGTGCCCTCCTAGTTACTTCGGCGGAGGAGCCCAAGTTATGGTTACGACAGGGCTATGACCATATATGGTTGGCTTCAAATTTGCAATTGGGGTCTAATGCACATGCGTAACTCTGAAGATTATACCGGGCAAGACGGGGCATGCACATAGAAAAAAGTAGAGTAAACCTGGAGGTAAACGCGACGAAATGTAAAGGCAGTCAAATTGACTATTTTTGGCCCTTTTGCTGAGGGAAAAGTTCCAGCCGTAAACGCAAAGGCAGTGCAAATACCTCATTTTCATGGAATTTTAAACTCCTTAACTTTGGTCTTCTTTTTGTTCATTTCGGCCTAAATGGTACGGTTAACCCCTTAGCAAAATGGCCGAAAATAGCCAATTTCACTGCCTTTGCGTTTATGGCCAAAACTTTGGCTCCAACGCTCCCAGAGATTCTTGTCGTGGCGTAAAGTAAACTAGAGGCCTTAAACGTTTAAGAGAAGTCCAGTATAGGGCTATTAGACGTCGTTTTCATGGAATTTTACACTCTTAAATAGCTCGTTTATACGAATTCATAGTTTTGGGGAGAGGAGTGAAACAAGGGAATTACCTCAGTCTGCCTTGCTAAAATGCATGAACGATTTTTTTTTTTAATTTCAAGGAACTTTGTGCTAACATCAGACCTCACATTCGTGGTTGAGTTGTCGCAACAGAAGCCATTTAAATCGTTGGGTTCAGTAATCTGGTTTGCCTGTGCCATTGTTTTTGCTCCCAGAGCACCCATGTTATTATTTTAGGGTTGGTAATGCGTGTACCTTAGTGCCAACCGTTTTCCTACAACACTGGAAATTCATTGTCGTTTTCTGTTCCCCTTCTACACTGGAAAACAAAATTCGAACTTTCGAAATTTCGTTTTTGGTTTTCCGTATACATTCTTCCATTTCCGGTAAGATATGGAAATGACGAAAACTCCCCTGAGTTCTTACCAAAACCCAAAACAATTCTATTGAAATTATGCTGTCTAAGGTTGAGGAAAAAATGAAAAACGAAAATAGCAATTCGAATTCCGTTTTCCAATAAAGTAGATAAACGGAAAACGAAAATGGAAGTTCGAATTTTGTTTTTTTTGTTTTTGTTTTTTCCAATGTAGAAGAACAGAATTTCTAGCGTTGTAAGAAAACGGTTGGCACTAAGGTACACGCATTGTTGATCTTATATGAAGTACCTAGCCTATACTTGTAGTACCGCTGGGCAAAACAATCGTAGGCCCTGATAACTAGGATGTGGTGGACTGGGAAATAGTAAACAAAGATGGCAGCCAGATGTTTCTGGAAAGGATGGAAAGCATGTCGATCTGCCGTCATTATCAACTCGGGAGATAAATTTAGATCTTCACCACCTTTATTGCGATTTCAAGAAGCCAAAAATCCACTTAATGTTCAGCGGGACTTACGGACATTTTCCAGAGGAATCTGTTTTTATCAAGGTATTTTGGCCTGAACTGATTGTATCAGATAATTTGTAAAACTTGGCAAACGAAGATAATATATTGTAAACTTTTTGGATATTAATTGAACATACGTCGTTAAACCCACATCTCTCTCCAAACCTAGAACAAGTTACTGGTAATTATGGGTAGTATGGGAATATCTTCCTCACTGTATCAACTAGTTTGGGGTTGCATAAAAATGCCTATTTAAAATATTCATCACTTTTTCAGCGTCCAGGGCCAAGAATTCATCAGACGCTGAATGGAAGACAAAACTCACTCCTGAACAGTTCTGGGTCTGCAGGCAAAAAGGAACTGAACCGGTATGGTGAATTCCTGTTAGAATTCCCATGCAAGGTCCCTAATACATTTTAAATATATATAATTTAGAGCTTTCGCTGAGAAGTGATTTTCTCACCACAGACAAAATTCTGTTGACCAGATCTTTGAATCAGCTGATCTTTCCTTTCTGGTTTTTTTGCAGCCCTGGTCAGGTGAATATGTACATTTAAAAACTAAAGGAATTTACAAGTGTGCTTGCTGTAACAATGACTTGTTTAGGTAGGAGCTTGTTAGTAATCAACTTGGTTGAGAAACACGAGTTAGGGTTATGACGTATGTCCTTTTCCCACTTCACCTTTTTTTTTTCACATCACAGCTCATCCACCAAGTTTGATTCTGGAACAGGATGGCCATCATTCCATTCTGCTCTAGAAATGCTGTCCAGCTATGGACAGTCCCCTCAACTTTCAGTTGTTGAGAAAAGCGACAACAGTCATGGAATGGTCAGAGTTGAAGTTCTTTGTCGTGAGGTAAGATTAGTGTTCTGCTTTTTCCTCCCATCATTACCCACATTAAAGCTTGGAAATTGCATTTTGCAGAACACTGAAAAGCAGACAATGCCCATTAAAAGGAGGGGCCCAGATTCCAGGAAAAGATGTTCAACAGAATAGTTATTCGTGCTACCATTGTTTGATCACAAACTCCCAGCATCACTTTCAAGTATATTTCCTGTTGTAAATTATTATACTGATTGTTCTTCCAGTTCATAGCCTCGTCTATACTATACTAGTTTCATTACCAGAAGCCCCACCCACTTGATATACTGTGAAATGTTTCACTTTTTGTTTGATTTTAGTGCAATTCTCATCTTGGCCATGTGTTCCCAGATGGTCCTCCACCTACTGGTCTGAGATACTGTATCAACAGCATATCACTCAAATTCCATTCAGATGATTAAGACCCATTGCTAGGTTATAATCAGGAAAAGATTTTAAGGTTGAAATGTGGACCATACTTTACGTATCGATCACAGACGAGATTGCCATTACCTATTAGTCATAATCATGCATAAGATTTTGTGACAAAATAGAATAAAAGTACACTACAGAGATGTACCTGTATATGTCACTAAACTTGTTTTAATACAAAGTGACCAATCCAGAAATCTTGAAATGTGAGATTTCCACATAAAGTAAGTACACTCAGGACAAAATAAGACAAATAGCAAATAGCTAATGCAGCACCACTATTTAAATGAAATTTTATTAGTACTGGAGCTGATCTTTGAGGTGTTATTAAAGTAATATTTACTACCTGTGTGCTAAACTCAATACAATAAGCAGGTAGCAAGTCATATTTTTCATTGTATTTTACTGGACAATTGTGTAAGGCTTGACATTTTACAATCTATTTGAAAATACAGCAGATTAAATAAATGCATTAGAATAAATTGTTAATCAGTGTTGTCAAGTGTTAATGTTAATAATGATGATGATTAAGCTGAATCTCTGGCAAGAACACTCACTACAGATTAGAGCTGGAATTCATCAACACAAAGTTTTTACAGTGGTCACTGTTCCACTGGCATTATTACCTCAGAATCTTATAATTTTTTTTGGCCAGGTGAAAATGGGTTTTTCTCATTGAGATGCATTGAGCTGAGTGTGTGATTGACGACTCTGTGATGTGCCTCATCTGCCCTTATTGCCAAGATCACATCTCGCATCACTGCACCTTCCTGAAAATGAAAATGAAAATGAAAATATATAAAACAAAAAACCAGACTGGGGAAACATGTACAAATTTAATAAACAAAACTCTGTTTAACTAGGACTGGATGGACTTGGGTTTAATGCTTCGATAGATTTTATGGGATTTCTTAGCAGTCTAATATTACTCTGTATTTAATGGAAGTTTCTGGAGTTACCAGAACAAAATGGGACTTGAGTATGATGCACAAAGACTGCTTACAGGTAAGTCTTCCCAAAATGAGACGCCTAAAGGTTAATCTGTTTATTCTTATTCCAGACAAGGTAGATTGAATGCAACCTTGGATTCACCTAATCTCAACTACAGCCATAGCTTGTACTATAGGAAACAAATGGTCAAGTGTAATAGAAAGCAATTTCATTTTTTATTACTATTATTAATTCCTAATACCTTGAGTCTCCAGTAGTTAATGGCAAGTGTTGGTGCAGGTTTTGTTCTCCAGATAGGAAGAGTTTCATCATCAATGCACTGAAAATTAAGCAGCATGTGGCAGTGAAATAATCTTGTTGAAATTCTTTAAAGTGTTAGTGGGAGGTTGTGGGTTCAAATACCCAGATGGATCAACACTAAGGGACTTAAAATAACTGAGCAAAAAGTGCTGCCTTTGTAATAACATATAAAAACTGTGTGATGTTAAATTAAAGAACCCACACACTGTTTGTTGAAAGCAGGGGACAGTCCACAGTGTCATGGTATGGCATAAATTGGAAGTCAATCTTTGTAATGGACGCTACAGTGTGGGAGTAGTAAGTGCTTGTGTGATAGTACAGAAGATTTTCAGGGAAGAGGTTTGATTGATTCATGCCTCATTATTATAGGGGAGTTTTCAATTGAGTGTTGTAAAACCAAAACCAAAGTAATTGCATAGCCAGGGTTCTTATTACGAGCCACTAACCGGTTATTTTCACTGGCTTCTCAAGTACATTTGAACGGCTATGTTGATGGAAGTCAAGTAATGATGAATTGTGATGTGTACCAGACTTCACTACTTCGTTACCTGGTATTGTTGTCTTTTATCCTCCTATTCAAAATCTTAACACGAACCCTGCAGAGCTAATAATGTTATGAAGATGCCCCTCAGCCAACCACAAATCAAAGTAATTCATGACTTCATTTTACTAACCAATCAGAATGCAAAGCAAGTACTGGTAAACACAGCTGGTGCAAAGCACAAGAAAATGTGTAACAAAGTTGCAATTTGTTTTAGTTTTGCATGCGATTGTTGTCGAAAAAAGTTTGCCCAAAGTTTTGTCATCCAATCACAGTGCAAACAAAAACCAAATGAATTGCATGATTGACTTTGACCCTCAAGTGAAAACTGTTGTAATAGAAGTACATTATATCCATTCACCTTCAAACAGAAAGTGTATGTCTTGACTGCCTCTTCCTCAAGATACCCAACAAATCTGTGACAGAATCTGGGACTCAACATGTATGCAATGAAGAAGCAGTTCACAAATACACCTGAGGTTAGACAACAACAACAGATCACTTTAACAACAGTCACATATGTACCCACTGGTGCTTCAATTGATTTGACAATGGAATCAAAATTAATGTGGATCATTTAGCTGTTCAGAGTGATCCTGTCAATGCATCAGGGTAACAGACCACATCATGGTTTCTTTCTAGTCTCTTCTGCCCTACCTGTCTAATGCAAGCTCTTCCACAGTTGAAAGGTTGTACATAATTACCAGTACATCACAAACCTTTTCAGCTAAGACTGCCTCTTCTGCTAGCTAGAACTGTACACGTTAAGTTCTGAAAGTATATATTATGAAATGCCTGGTTATGCTAGCACTACCAAAATCTCTTGCTTTTACAAGGAAATAAGACTGTAAAATAAATGTACTCTGAATTATAAATACACATACAGAGCCAAATGAGCTCTACAACGTTAAAAAATAATTGAAGGGGTGCGTAGAATAAGAAGTCACTTAGGGCTTTTTTCCAGGCACCACTTCAATTGGTCCTGGCTAGTAAAGTGTTGTGTTTTCACTAGCCAGTATGGCTGGCAAAATTTGCAAATCCCTGACAAGGAGTATTATATGAAACCAAATTTTAAATTATAAATGTTCAGTTTGAATAGTTTGGCACATGAAAACTTTATTTTGCCAGTACAATTAAAGCTGTTACTAGTCCCTGACTTGGGGAGTTAAAAACGTTGCTATCAGTCAATGGAATAATTCTTATTAAGCAGAAATATGTACTAGGTACATGTATGCATCAATCAAATCCTAAATTCGACAATTCTTCCTCACAGCCAGGCCAAGCACAAAATAAAACGTTTTGAACCGGGATTACATGTAGGATTATGGTTACATGTATTACTTTTAATTATTTCATTCACTAATCTTCACCTTGAGCTAAAAGGATAACTCCTCTGAATAGAATCCCAGGCTGTTTTAATTCCAAGGCTGTCATCAAGTGCATTCGCTCATTCTCAGCTTCCTCTTACATATAAATGAAAGTCAAAAATAATATTAATGATACCACAAAATATGAATGATGAGACAACAATGTCTCTTAAACAGCCAATACCTAGTAATGTGTGAATCCATCCATGGTCCCTTGTAAGTTTCCTTAGTGAGTGAAAATGACGAGCCATTGCTGCTATCATCCCTGGCACACCAGCTACTGTCTCCAACATGATGATACGACTGTGAAGAAGTCAACAGAAAACTTAAAACTACTCTCTGGTTTTATTAAGACAATGCTCAGAAGTCGAAAATGTCATCACAAGTCCGATATGATTAAACTTTGTTCCTCTTTCATTTGTGACTTACTTCAACCATTTGTTTTCAGTCATCTTTCCAACTTTGTACAAGGAACAAATATCAAATGCAATCCTTAAAAATTGCACAGATCCATAGGCAAGCTGAAAGCAAACACATTAATTAATTAATTATCATTTGTTTGTTCATTTGCTTATGTTTATACAGATAGTGAGAAATCTTAACAGATTGTCCTTTCCACTCCCACTCATGTACCTTATCAACTTTAGTTGCTGTTTCCTGATGGGTGATTTCTACACTGTTCACATCATGTTCTGACCTTATTACAGAAATTAAAGTATGATATGAAGTCATTGTAACACAGGTCTCTTAACAAAGACGGAGTAACATTGAGAAACAAATTCTAGATGAAGTTGTGTTCACTTATATTGGTAAGAAGTTACACAGAAATGCCATGAAATTTCATCAGCACCTCTTATACCAAATAGAGAAGCTGAGATCTAACCTGCCTAACAGTAATACTTGGCTAACTCGTTCACCAACCTTGATGCAACAGAGATTAGCTGAACTAGAACATGTGGATGTAGATGTACTCAAACCAGTAAGCAACTGTTGCAGAAATAAGTATACTGTAAGGTTCCTAAACAGTCACAACCAGAATTTAATTTCTTTCAGGTTAATCCCATTTTATAGCCAATTCTATAGTCATTACATTTACTTGTGCCATGCATGAGACCACAGGTTAAAATGAAAAGTTAGCCACCATGACACAGATTAATATTCAAAGGATAAGGGGGGAATTCCATGTCGATGAATTGTGGTATGTAGGAATGCAAATTCCTTCTCACCAAATTCCCCCTTTCCCTTTGAACGCCTTCCAGGCAGACTATTTACAGCACTATTCTAATAATTCTTACTGTTGTGATACAAGTCAGTACCACTGACCGAAACTGTTCTCGGCACACAAAAGATCTGAATAGAAGTACCCTGGTTCCAGAGGTTTTTCATTGTTTACCTCCACTGACAAATTTTAGCTGCAAAGCGGTAACAACGAACCATGAAGTGGTGAGAGAAGAAAAACATCTCGTTTCAGTCCCTGTGAATCTCACTTCCATGCAGATGCCAACTGTCAAACACTTCAAAAAACAGCCAATGACAATCGCACTCTCACCTGCTTGTCAGCAGTCCAGAAAGTGGTGAATTTTGAAATGTGTAGATGTTAGAATATCTAACAATCAGGACCAACAGTCAGACACTGCACTGTAAACATTGCAAGGAAGTGAGATTTGCAGGGACTGAAACCAGAGGTTTTTCTTCTCTCATTGCTTTGTGGTTTGTTTACACCTCTTTGTGGCTAAAATTTGTCTGAAGGGAAGAAAGAAAAACCTCTGGGACCAGGGTAGGATGGCAGAAGACATGTTGTAAATACTTTCAGAAAAGACACGACACTAAACTGTCAAAAAATGTCTTTCAAAATAAAAAATGTTGTGTCTTTTTACGCGAAAACAGATGGAAGAGAGGAGCACAGCTCTACACCAGATAAGAATTACTCAACACTCTCTCATTTGTCATCATTAAATTTCTCTCACCAAATAGGATGTGGCATCCTGTAGGCCTCATTGCCTGTAGTGTGATCACCATCATCTGGTTCATTTGTCAATGCTCTTTCCTTAAAGTGATGTGATGACTCCTTGTCAATGCAGACAGTGCTTGTCTTGTTGACAACAAACACACCTGCCAAATATGAAACAGCAAAAATACAAGGACATGGTTGCCTTCAAAGTATATGGTGGCATTTTTTGTTGGGTCATACGATTTAATATCCATTCCCCGCATTTCTTTTGCTATTTTAAATTTGAGGAGAAATAAAGGTTTGTTGTTGTTGTTGTTGTTGTTACAAAAATTAAAAAGGCGCGGAGGAAAATAGCCGGCGCAAATTTATTTTGGTCGGAAACTGGGCAACACACTGTACCGTATTTTTCTTTAACCTTGCCTGTGCTTATTTCAAAGAAAACGAAAATGATGGTATCTGTTCAAAAGAGGCATTCATTTTCAAAGCTTTGCCTCTGCGGCGGTTATGAAAGTGCTGTCTGTCTCACCGTGGGCTTTTGTAGGGACTTCTGTTGTCGAATTCCAAATCGTGACAGAGTACATGACCTACGTGCAGGCCCAGCTGATCGGAGCAGAATGTTCAAAGTGGGACAAATAAGTCTACGAGACTCCGAAAAAATCATTTTCAGATCTTAAATGCATCTGGGGACGACTGAGGGCCGAAAGTAAAGACGAAGACCTCTAAAAAGCCTTAGCTGGTCACCCTCAAGTGAACTGACAGCGCAAGGGATCATTCCCAGGTTTCTCTCTTTTTCCCTCAGCTTCGGAGAGAGGGCCCTGGTTACGAGGTTGACATACATTAATTAATGCAAAAACGTGATTTGAAATAAAGAGCCATTACTTTCAAATACAATTCAAACCCCTTGAAAGTTAATATTTGTCTGATGAAGGCAAATGACAGTTCTCTCATGATAAAGTGCCAGAGACATGCACAGTTCTCAAGCTGATTTGTTCCCAAGAGTGAGATTTTGAGTAGCATAGCTGTTTGCTGTGAAATAAAAGATGTCACCTACCTCAGCAGGGGTGGGGGTATGCTCCCTCCAGAAAATTTTGAAAAAATTGAAATACCGTAGCTAAGTTTTGTTTCCTTCATTCCAAGAGGAAATGTGACATTTTAAAAGTAACTATTCTTTATTCCCAGAGCCCCCTTTTCTTTTGGTCAGCATCAAGACATTGGAAGGCATTCAGGACCAACCTTACCATACCTCTCAAAATGGACTGTTCTAATCAAAAGCTTAAAACATGTGAGAAATAACAGTTTCAGCATGAGAGTGCAAGAATGCTTTGCTTATGTGAGTCTCATACTCAATGCGCAAGACTTGAGAGCTCTGTACAGGGCAACCCTAAAACCCGGAAACCGGAATCCGGAATAACACTGGAATTAGGCCTAAGAACTTTTGTTTAGGCCTAATTATTAGGTCTAAAACTTTTGTTTAGGACTAATTATTAGGTCTAAAAACTTTTGTTTAGGCCTAAACAAAAGTTTTTAGGCCTAATTAGGCCTAAACAAAAGTTTGTAGGCCTAATTCCAGTGTTATTCCGGATTCCAGTTTCCGGGTTTTAGGGTTGCCCCTCTGTACACGATACATGGAGAACCAAAACCAAAATAGTTGCACCATAAAGTAGTGGCTGCTTTCTTAGCGTAATCAAACAAACATTTATTTCACATTCCACATGCTTGACAAAGAATTATCAAACCACTTAAAAGCTACCTTTACAGCATAACTAACAGCACATCAGCAACCAAAGGAAATAAAGAACTGACGATGTGAATTGTAGATGCTTGCGCTATAGCTTCCAAGTATTAACGAAATACATTGTGTCCCTGTATTTTTTTATTTTTAAAGTCACAAGTTTAGTTATCTAGCCTATGAATGGAAGCAAGAATGATGGTGACCAAGTTTTGATAAAACCATATTTTTCTCATTTGATGGAAAGCTGTTAGCATTACAGATGAAAAGCAGCAAGGTCTATACTAAAACAACTCGGTCACCTCCAGTCCCACTGCCAATGAAAGGCCACATCACTGAGCAAACAAGCATCCTATTTGTTACTGCTCGAAACAAACTGTATCCCTGGCTGTGGAAATATTTAACTATCCAAACAAAAGAGACACTAGTTCAACATCATTTTGTCCATTGCCAAAATTTTACAGACTACAATACAATAAATGAAACTAAAAAATGATCAATGAACAATCCTCTTTGAAAGTAATGACCTTAAGGTAATAATTTCCTTCATCATCTCATCTATTTGAAGAATCAACAACTTGTTTTCTTGCTCCAGCCTGGATGCCCTGGCAAACAAAGTTTTGTGCCTTTCCTTCCTCAGACGCCTAAACTTCCTTGAAGCCTGGTTATTTCTTATTCGCTTCTCCAAAGCTTCATCACTACAAGAACTTCCAATGGAGGAAGGAGAACCTTCAGACTCATCAAAGGCTGCCATTTCCCTGCTTGACAAGGTTTGCTGCTCAGAATTGTGTAAACATGGATTTTTGCCTTGATTTCGTACACAGCAATTTCCACTTCCTGGAGAAGTGGAGCTGTATCTGTCAAAATCTTGGTCATGTTTATGGCACTTCAGCAAACTATTTCTACCATCCAAGACCTCTTGATTGCCACCATATAACTCGCCATCTGCAGCCCATGACTTCTCTGTGACATTTCCCTTACAACTATCCCCAGATATCACCTTCTCAAGCTCAGCCACCTGGTCAAAGAACAGCTCTCGAGGAGTTGTCTGATCCCATCCCGGATCTGCTGACCAGAAGCTGGTGGTGTGGTCTTGAACCGGGTTCTTGGGAAGATGGTCCTGGCCTTCTGGGGGTGCAAGGTGACCATCCCCTAGAAGAAATGAAAACAACAAATAAAGTATGGGATTGGTTGTCTTGAGTCAATTTTCAATTTTGACTCCTTCTCTTTGTGATAATGATAAAGTAGCTTTTTGTATTCAAAACTGTACGTGTGAAGTCAATACCACTTGGCTTACCCGTGACCCTTAACCATGAATTACAAGGAGACAAAGACACTTTCAGGCCAATAGTCTTCTTTTGAGAACCGCCCTGTTTCTAAACACAACGAAATACCCAGGAGCCATCGTACACTAACAGACACACCTACCATTGTCAAAGACGAGGCTTGGATTCGTAGAAAGGGGACGCAACGAAAGTGCAGCCGATGTCAGCAGGATTCTCCACGTGGCCGGTGAAGATGGCTTGAGACGCCATATTGAAGTCAGCGCTTGAAGACGGCGAAACAACACTCTTACACTTGCCTTTCGGACGACCAGCAGAACTCTTCAAGTGCATTTCTCGTTCGATAGTCGACACAAACCAGGAAATATGTGTATCCTGCGATGGCCGATAAAAAATTTCACTCAACGTAATCGGAATTAAAGTACAATGGCACTTGAAACAATAGGCCGAGCGTAACTGGAACTGAATCGTTTCCAGACTGTGTGAGTTTGCATAACGTGAGGAGGGGGATCTGGGATGGTATGGAGAGGGGGTGGACGGTCTGCGAGAGAATATTTTTAAAATTTGAATATTCAATATTTTGTTCGGTCTCAAAGATGACACATCGTGTCTTGCAACGAAGATTTAGACCAATTAAGGTTGTCCTTAAAGGAGCTATGTCACGGTTAAATGGGTTTGAAAAGTTTAGCTAAACTTTTCAATTTTGTTGTTTGTAATCCGTGTCAATCTTCTCCATCCTTAACCATCCTTGTTCCTTTCTGGTTTATTATTATCTCTTTGGTCTTTTTCTACCTTTGTAAAGCATTATTTTCAGGTTTCCTTCAATTTAAAGGTAAATTTGTCGATGATCAAAATGCCTCAAAATATCGTGACAGAGCTCCTTTAACAAAATTGACAGAATCCATGCAAAGAAGCTCATATCATCCAGGCCTGAGTTGCTTGAGGCAACGTTAGCACTAACCCAAGAAAAAATACCATGACAATCTATAGATTTGATAGGACTTTCCGATGGTTAGCAAAAACCATGCTTGAAGCAACTCGGCCCAGGAACTGGGATAAATGGTTAGACACAGCTCCCTGAATGTACATCTGCCCATTCCGGGGTGGGAAGGGTAATTATTCACATCCTCACCCCCCACTCCTAGAGCTGGAATACAATACCACTCAAACAAGCATTTGTTTATTAAAATAAATCCAAGAGACTCATCTAAATTTTTTTTAAAGTTTGCTTTATTTTTCTTTTTGGTCTCAACAGTTATAATTACAGAGTTTAGTCCCATATCTTTGCATTTTAATCATGACTATCTGCTGTAAGCACCTCAACACCAGTATCAGTAATTAACACTGTATGTTCAAATTGTGCAGTCCTGTTGAAGAAATAAGAGAATTGGCAATACTTATTTCAGTAAATTTCCTTCTGCTGCTGCCCTAGTTAAGTTGTGGACCACTTGGGAAGATGGTCATAGCCTGACAATAGCATTATCTCCAGGTAATTACCAAGGGCGAGAACAAGGGAACAAGAACCCATTTCAACAAAATAATAAATGTGTGCATCATTATGGAGGCAGTGGCAGGAGACAACCACAAGACGTTTGAACAAGATCTGGCTAAAAAATGGGGGACTAAGTTCAAACCCCATTGCAGGTAGTTGGTGAACATAACAGCAAGTGCTGCCAATAATTCTATTCAGTAAAAGAATAGAAACTTAACTGCTACCTTTTGCCATCCTTAGTGACAACAGTCCAGCCATCTTCAAGAATTTCTATGCTAGGTGATCCTTCACAAAGGACAGGCTCTGAGTGATAAAAACAATAGACATGAGTCAAAATCAGAAGCAGGGCTGAGTTGTTTGAAGCAGGGTTACCACTAGCCTTAGGGTTAAGTCCAATTAAAACCTATAAGTTGTCACAGTATTTAGCCCGGGTTAGCATTAACCTTGCTTTGAACAACTCGGCCTAGGAAGAGAACATGGAAGCGAACTGACTAAAATTCTCAATCACCTTTTTTAATACTGAATAACTGTTTAATAATCAACTGAGGCACAAAGATGTGTGGATTTCAGGTGAGCTTGTTCACATATATCGTGTAACTTAGGTAGTGCAACAGATCGGTTACAAGTAGCTTGAACTTCCACAGAGTTGTGTATAATCCGCATGTATCATACAGGAAATTGTGCATAATCATCAAATCCTCCAAAAAAGTCAAAGACTAAGAGTAATAAAGCCAGGCTCAGTGCAAAATCTTGCAGTATGCCAGGCTGTAATATCTTTCTGGAAAAGACTGCCTCAGCTGATAAAAAAATACTGTGCTCTTTATAGTATATACTTGCCAATAGTAAATGTCATTCCAGCTTCCATTTTACCAGGATTGAAGTTAACTATGTAAAATCAGAAACAATGGATACATTTAAACAAGTATATAGTGACCTCTATTTCAGATCGAAATATTGAACCTTCTATTGCTAATTAACAAAATGAAACATGTCTTCTTACTGGCCACCTGATAGAGTGGGAGCAGAAATACTCAGTTATGGGGTTATGCATACGTCAGTTTACCTTTTTTTGCACAATGCACCCACACAGGGTTAGCAGTTTACCTGTGTGTAAAATTTCTGGTGGACCATGAAACACAGACCCAACACCATGACCAGCTAAATGACGGCAAACTGTGAATCCCTCTTTCTTAGCCATAAAGCTACAAGGATAACAATAAAAGTAGAAAGGTCATGATTAGCTTCTAAAAATCAGACAAAGGTTCATATTTTGAAGGCATACATCCCCATTACTTACCTGATTGTATTGCCAATCCATGAAAATCTTGTCCCAGGAGTACAGATGCCAACAGCAACATCAAGACACTCTTGACACTGTTCTATTAATCTGCATGCTGGCTCGTCTACAGAACCCACCTTGTAAGTCTCGCACAAATCACCATGGACACCATCTATAAACACCTGAAAATCTAACAGTTACTCGTCTTCAAATTATACTGTACTCAAAAGCAGCCAACAAGGTCTTAAAAGTTAAATTTTCAGCAAGTTACACATCCAGCTAAAACTGATACCATTTGTTTCATTATCACTTACTGATACATCCACACTGATAATATCACCATTTTTTAATGGCCGACTGTTAGGAAAAAAAATTATACACAGAAGTAATTAGCATCGTTGTCATTAAAGGAAGGATTAACAAAATTCAAGTTATATAAATAAAACTACCAGGATCACTCAGCGGATTTGTTACTGGAAGGTGCAGCTTGCTATGTCTCACAATGAAGCTGATTAATGATTAGAACAAAAGTAATGTATAGTTACCTATCTGGTATCCCATGAACAGCAACATTGTTAACAGATGTACAAACAGACTTAGGAAATCCTCTGTAGTTCAGAGGAGATGGATAAGCCCCAAATGAAATAGCTGCTTGGTGAACAACTTTGTCAATGTCTTCTGTTGTGACACCTACCTTAACATATCAAAACAGAAAGCTCAGAAATGGATCAACACTAATCAATGGTGAATCCAGACCTAGAGGTAAGAGAGGGAGCCACTCTTGAAAAATTGTTCTTTAATTGCCCCTTTTGCGGTTTTCGTCATTTTAGGCCTCTATTTTGAGACAGCTTAGGGGGCCTTTCCCTGGATCCACCACTGGCTACTCTCCTAGGGCAGAGAACCTCTTGACAAGCTCAAAATCAATAAAAGTGAAACTGGAGACTCACCTTAACATAATCTCTTGCAATATTTAGCACTTTGCGTGCTGTTCTACACGCAGTTTTCATGGCAGCTATCTGCTCATCTGTTTTGATTTCAATGGACCCTGGGGGGTCTGGCACTACACCTGTCTCTGCATAAGGAGGGCATTTGATGTATGGTGGCACATAACCATGTGGGGAAACTCTGTGGTTCAATTCTGTAATCACTTCATATGAATTGCTCGTTGAAGAGTGTCTGTAGTTTAAGAAAGATTGGATTTTTAGTTTCGTGCAACTATGTGATAGTAAGGGGTGATTTTTCCAAGCCCTCTTATAGAAGTCTTTTTTCCAGTGGTTTGATCAGGTCCATTAAGTTTTTGCATGGTAGTAATCAAGACCAAAATGTCTCAAAGTAAGTTAGAAAGAAAAAAAGAGAGCTTAACTGAAGTAACAGTAGCTTTGATTTCATGATTTCATGACAACTGTTTTGGATTCAATGAGTTTAAATAATCCATAATTTTGAGACAGTTATGCTCAGAAAGAGAACCATTCTTAAATGAAGCTATGATCCTTGCAGTTATGGACGCAATTGCGTAAAGAAGCCTGAAAAAACTCAGGACTTCAACGGGGTTTGAACCTGTGACCTCGTGATGCCGGTGCAACGCTCTAGCCAGGTGAGCTATGAAGCCACTGATGTTGGGAGCTGGTCATTTGTGGGTTCAATTGATTTCATATCCGCAGGTCAATTATATGATTCATTTCATATATCATTTCATCAGAGCCATTGCTGTTGTTACTGTATTCCAGAATATAAATTCCACATCTACAAATAATAATAATAATAATAATAATAACAACAACTAGAACAAATTGAGCTGGTATGTGAGAAATAGTGAAGAGGCATTACTCAGGAAAGTTGGAGATAGCAATGTAGTCAACACCTCAGAGGCTGTGGAGCCAAAGGAGTACAAAGTAAATGAAGCAAAGGAGATGGAGAATGAATTGAAGCAGAAAAGAATGCATGGGCTGTATGTGAGAGAAAAGGAAGGTATTGACTGAGCTACAATTTGGCAGTGGATTGCGAAAGGAGATTTGAAAGGATGTACTGAGGCCCCGATATGTAGTGCCCGGGAACAACCCTTGAGAACAAATTATTTGAGATTTCATATTGATTGCACAGCAGAATCCCCTTTGTGTAGAATGTGCAGAAGTAAGGGAGAAACTATGGCCCAGGTGGTGAGTGAGTGCACTAAACTGGCACAGACAGAATATAAAGGGAGGCACGATAACGTGGCGCGGTATATTCATTGGCAACTTTGTGGTAAATGTGGATTGGAAAGAGCTAATAGCTGGTATGAACAGAAGCCTGAGGGAGTGGTGGAAAGTGAACATTTCAAAATACTGTGGGATTTCACAGTCCAGCGTGATCGGAAAATCGAGGCAAGAAGACCAGACATTGTCTTTATTGATAAGAAGGAGAGAGAGGTCATAATTGATATTGCCATCCCAGGTGATGACAGGGTGAAAGATAAGGAACTTGAGAAGTTAGAGAAATACCAACTATTGAAAGATGAAATTGCAAAAGTCTGGCATATGCCAAAAGTCATTGTAGTGCCTGTTGTTATTGGGGCCCTTGGAGCCATATCAGTCAACTTTAAGGAGTACATGAAACGAATCAGAGTGAACGTGAGGTTGGCAGTGATCCAGAAAACAGCATTGCTGGGGACAGCAAAGATATTAAGGAAAGTACTGTCCCTGTAAGAAGAAGGAAAAGAGAGACCTGGGACCCGTGGTGACTTGTTGTAACCGGCTCCCAAGGACTTAACCAGGCCGAATATCCTGCCTGAGTCTATAATGAATGGACACAGTAATAATAATAATAATAATAATAATAATAATAATAATAATAATAATAATAATAGTCAACTGTAATAACTTTCTTGCTTATATAGTGAAAAATTACATACCAATGTGATCTAATTCAATCGTATTACATCACATATACTATACCTGCATCTGCAGGGTACAATCCTTAACAGATTGACTTCTTTACCTGCAGAGGGTTCAGATATCTAATCAGTAAATTTTGTTTTAAGTACTTAAAAGTGACCCACAACCGGCACTTCCATACACCCCTAGTAAACCTTTGGTGGGTCTAAAACACAGGTCAGGTCATTGTTTTACTAATAGTGAAACAACCCTAACCCTTCCTAATGCTAACCTTAGGCCTAAATGCTACACTAAGAGAATGTTTAGGCCTAAGGTTAGTATTAGTGAAGGTTAAGGGTTGTTTCAGTATTGGTAAAAACGATAACCTGAGACCTGACCTGTGACCTGTGACCTGTGACCTGTGTTTTAGACCTGCCAGTAAACCTTCCCTATAGCCTCTCACAAGTCAATGTCAATTTAAATTAATTACCAGAAACAAACAATCTGCATGCCTCCACATGCATATGGGCAAATGGTTAGTTTCTAACATGTCATCTGTATTTCAACTGTCTGAAAGCTAACATGGTACACATGTAAATGTATAAAACCGTGGCAAGATTTCCGTAACAGGTCCCTACTTAATTATGCATGTATATTCCTAGCAAAAATCTATTCACGCTCGTTCTTTTTGGGAAGAGGGTTAGTGGGAATATGCTTGTATAATTAATGTAGGGAACTGTTCGGAAATCTTTCCAAAACTTATTAACCCTTACACATCAAATCCAGCAACTGTTTTGCCCGCATAGTTCTTCACCACCTGTGGGTCGAATCAGCAAATAGCGTCCTAGCCTCCTCAAACACTGTGAGGATTGCGTTACTGTAAAAATTATCGATCTGTGAACTTAAAAAGCAAGAAAATGCAACCGCACAATATGCTGTGGAATTATTGGCGCTATGACGTAATACGACTAGTACTCAGCATAAACATGTACTGCGATAAACATTCAGAATTTTTCTCGCTCCAGTAAAACGGGAAGTGGCGCTAAAAAGGAAATATGACGTCACAGCGTCGTGCAATAATCATTTAAAATTGCGTTAGCCTCTCGCTCAAATATCTTAATACTGAAACAAACTACGGACGAAGCATTGACGAGCTAAGCGACAACAGCGTCGAAAATGGCTACAACTGGATTGCGCAGACTAACTTTGTCAGTTCAAGGGGTTAGACATTTCTCACTTTTGATGGTGAATAGCTGTACGGCTTTCGCAGAACGCGATTTATTGAGATTGGTCAAAAGAGGAATTCTCCCACCTCGAAAGACAGGGGTGAGTTAAAACGTTTTAAGGCAATATGTGCTAAATAGTTTATCCCAAATCACCGTTTTCATTCTTGTTTTAATTGAAATAAATGTTTTCATTGCATCAAGTCGGCAAAATGAGCGAGAAAAAATGACCCGTCTCCCTGGTCTAAAGTGCGAGAAAATTCATTCGTTCCTCATCACATCACTTCCACTTTGAAGAGCATTTCGCAGTTGATAAAGTCTGACGCACGTGCTTTGATTGCCAAGTATTAAAGATATAGATATTAAATGGAGGAGAGTGTTTTACTGGCAACTAAACCACCTAGCTTCGTCCAGGCACTCATTCGCTGTGCTCGCCGGCTCGAATTCTCTTCATCTTTATAAGAGGGCCAAAGTAGTTCTTTTTGGAAAATTCGCCCTGCTATCGTTTTCCAGCCATATCAGTATCTCACGTTTAATAAACACTGTTTTTATTTTCTTCCCTAAAAGCCATGGTATCGATAATCCCGCTCTTGGTGGCAAGTGCGAAAATTCTACGTCGATAAAGGCCGGCTTTAGCTTCAGACGGAACGTATATTCAGTGAATTCACGGACCCTATCTTTTGCACTAATATTTCAGTAAGAAACTAAAGAAAAAAACAGAGGGTCTGAATGAAGTGGAAGTTTGAATAAGGGCATCTGGCGATATGCAACTGACTACTTGCTATAATAAGTTGTGTTTTACCAGTTTAATAAAAAGAGAAAATTCCACGAATTAAGAACAGGAAACTGATTAGAAATAAAGGAACTTTAGATTTCGTTCTCGAATAGCTGTCAAAATTTACTTTTTCCTTTTCTCGAATCAGTTCCTGTTCTTCGTGGAATTTGCTATTTTAGAACATGACATCATAGCATGTGGTGAGTTACATTTTTCAGTGGGAACTCTCTTCAAACTTCCACTTCTTTCAGACCCTCTTTTTGTCAAGAAGGGGACTAAGAATTTCTGAATAATTCGTTATTGAGCCAGACAATATTGCTAATCTCTGTTGTCTGAACTTTCCCCGCTCCAGGAAAAAATTGAAACCTTTATCACAAGTTAACATAGTTTCGCCAGGATCGAGTGTCAAACAACTATAATTTATCACCCGTCAGTAAATTTATATATACAGAGATATGTGTATTTAGTTAGGTCTATGTAACAGATCATATTTCGTTGAAGAAAAGATCTTGATATAAACTGACCAGCTAGGAAAGGAAACGAGTCTCGAGTTAAAAAACATTCATGATCCGACAAAATTATATTTGACCGGAACGGATTTCATGTATATCG
>BLFK01000812.1:2545076-2556956 GCA_014634185.1 Astreopora myriophthalma | reverse complement strand
ATTCATTCGTTCCTCATCACATCACTTCCACTTTGAAGAGCATTTCGCAGTTGATAAAGTCTGACGCACGTGCTTTGATTGCCAAGTATTAAAGATATAGATATTAAATGGAGGAGAGTGTTTTACTGGCAACTAAACCACCTAGCTTCGTCCAGGCACTCATTCGCTGTGCTCGCCGGCTCGAATTCTCTTCATCTTTATAAGAGGGCCAAAGTAGTTCTTTTTGGAAAATTCGCCCTGCTATCGTTTTCCAGCCATATCAGTATCTCACGTTTAATAAACACTGTTTTTATTTTCTTCCCTAAAAGCCATGGCATCGATAATCCCGCTCTTGGTGGCAAGTGCGAAAATTCTACGTCGATAAAGGCCGGCTTTAGCTTCAGACGGAACGTATATTCAGTGAATTCACGGACCCTATCTTTTGCACTAATATTTCAGTAAGAAACTAAAGAAAAAAACAGAGGGTCTGAATGAAGTGGAAGTTTGAATAAGGGCATCTGGCGATATGCAACTGACTACTTGCTATAAGTTGTGTTTTACCAGTTTAATAAAAAGAGCAAATTCCACGAAGAACAGGAAACTGATTAGAAATAAAGGAACTTTATATTTCGTTCTCGAATAGCTGTCAAAATTTACTTTTTCCTTTTCTCGAATCAGTTCCTGTTCTTCGTGGAATTTGCTATTTTAGAACATGACATTATAGCATGTGGTGAGTTACATTTTTCAGGGGGAACTCTCTTCAAACTTCCACTTCTTTCAGACCCTCTTTTTGTCAAGAAAGGGACTAAGAATTTCTGAATAATTCGTTATTGAGCCAGACAATATTGCTAATCGCCGTTGTCTGAACTTTCCCCGCTCCAGGAAAAAATTGAAACCTTTATCACAAGTTAACATAGTTTCGCCAGGATCGAGTGTCAAACAACTATAATTTGTCACCCGTCAGTAAATTCATATATACAGAGATGGGTGTATTTAGTTAGGTCTATGTAACAGATCATATTTCGTTGAAGAAAAGGTCTTGATATAAACTGACCAGCTAGGAAAGGAAACTAGTCTCGAGTTAAAAAACATTCATGATCTGACAAAATGATATTAGACCGGAACGGATTTCATGTACATCGAAATTGATTCATGTAGGTCGGAGTTAATTCATTTTGGTAAAAAAAATCGGAACTAAGTCAAAAGAAACCTGTATTTCTTCCAAACTCACGACATTAGAGAGTGTGGTCGCTACAACAGGTCTTGACAATTGAGAAAGGTTTCATTGTCTTTTCTGTGGTCATAATTTTTTTTTGTTAAGATTTATCTGAATCCAATTTCAATTTTCTAAGGTGGCCCTATTGTCAACAAATGCCGTGCAAAATGAAGCCCAAACTGTGACACAAAGCAAGCCACAGGATACCATGCAGCTCAAGGAAGTTCCCATTGATCATTTCGGTAAAGAAGGAAATACAACAGGAGCCGAGGAATACCGAATGCCACACCCAGTCTGGTTGGTATTGAAAATTGTTTCATCGTTTGACTATGGCTTGACAACTCAGTGAAAGTTTGAAATTAAACGTTGCGAATTTGGTCAGTGAAGAATAAAAACGTCGCTGAGGTCTAAGACTGCAGCACTTTGCGGTGAATAAACGTATAGAGCTGTTTAACCGCTTTCAAACGTTGGCATTTCTTATCCAATGACCTTTGGACATGAAAGTAAATTGTGCAAGGCTCACACTTTTAAAACCAATTCTACGTTTTTCAAGTATAGGAAGATTTAGAGGAGAAATGAGATACACGCAGCTAATTGGTAATTCGCACTAAATGGATTGCTTCTGAAGGTTGCCGGATCGTGCAGGTCGCCGGCACGCGTTGCCGGGTCTCTCAAGTGAAATCATTCTCTTAACCACCTAACCTTGCGATGGCATATTGTACATGGTTTAAATTTGGGTTTTAGGTCACAGGAAGACCTTCACAAAGTTGAAGTCACGCACGAAAAGCCTACGAATTTCGTGGACAAGGTATGTATTGCATACATTAACTTTATTGAACGGTTGACGAAACTCGGAGGACAAGACGCTTGGAATTGCGTGTAGGGAACAAGCTTGTCATTAAAAAGATTTTCGTTTTCTGTAGACGAAAAGACCGACGCACGTAGTCGTAAATGTGACTAATCAGTAACACTACAGGAAATAAATTGAAACATTGGCAATTTTGCCTTTCATTCCTTGTCAGTAGCTTACCGCAAGTAGACGTCGCCAAAAACAATAGCATTCTGCGCGATGTTTTATTTTTGTTATGTCTTTGTCTGACAGCTTGCATACATGAGTGTCCAAGCCTTGAGAGGCGTATATGACACTCTCTCATTGTACCATTTCGTGGAGTTGGACGAAAATCGCTGGCTCAAGTAAGTGAATTTACCTGACTGCTCCACTGAATCGTACACCAATTTAGCTGCTACTTTGATAACACGTTTCCGCAACTGTTTTGTAGTCGCATCATCATGCTGGAAACAATAGCTGGGGTTCCCGGAATGATTGGTGCAATGACCAGACACTTTCATGCGCTAAGGAGACTTGCTAGAGACAATGGCTGGATACACACCTTGTTAGGTAAGCCAGATCTAATCAGAGTGCTATCAAAGCACAGTCGAAAGATCAAGAAGAAGCGCTGAGAAACCACCTTACTTTTGTCAAGCTCGCAAAAACACGCAACCAGTCGGTGGAAAGGGCGCGATTAGATACAATGCTTTTGATTTGTTAAAAGTCGCAATGCGTGAAGATATTCCATTGATTTTCTGCGATTGGTCCTTAAAACAAATGGCGCGACTTTCTCTTTTTGCAGTGGCACAACTACGATTTTTCACAGATGCGCACGAATTTTCTAACAATGCTTCCAAGGACACTCGCGTGTGACAACAAAACTAGAAGTGAGCACCCAGAAGCATTTTGGGAGCGCAATGTTTCAAATCCACGCCTCTCCCTCCAAGTAATCCCCTTTCCGAAATTTTCGCAAACAGTTCCCAGGCCTATTTTCTGCGAATTTCAAAGAAAAGGCTCTTGAAAGTGCGGTGTCACTGCCGACATTGAAGATCGCATTCCCAGATACCCGCTGCCCCATCTGCTATTTTCCAACCTTTTCGATCAACCACAGCTTGATCACTGATTTTTTTGACAAATTGCATGGCCTCTGTGGAACCCGACATTGGCGCTCGAACTAAACAATGTCTTTTGTTTTGAAAAAGATGTTTGACGGAAGCATGATCTTGGCTGTTTTAATGCTGGTTTCAACTTTTGTCCGTATTTTTGGTTTCTTTTGTTTTCTTGTTGTCAATCTTTGCCATTGTTTCTCGAAGACACGCATGAACGTACAGGTAGCTACACCCCTGTTTGGGGTCACTTTTCAACCTCACGGACCATGCCTCGCTCAAGACCTTTAAAAGCAGTCTAATATCGACTAAAAGGTTACTTCTCTATCTTCAGAGGAAGCAGAAAACGAGAGAATGCATTTGATGACAGCTCTGGAAATGAAACAGCCTGGAATTATTTTCCGAGGAACTATCTTGCTCGCCCAAGGTACCATTTATTTTCTGCGACAGCCAGCGGAGTCCAGCGATATGCGACTGCGTTTATAACATTCATGAATTCTGTTCTTCTTGCTTTCTTTTGCTAGGCGTTTTTGTAAACCTGTTTTTCCTAGCCTACCTGATCAGTCCCAAGTTTTGCCACAGATTTGTTGGATACTTGGAGGAAGAGGCGGTGAGGACATACACGCACTGTCTCGAGGTAAGACCGAACGTTGTTGCTTGTTCACTGTTCCCTAAGGCTGTGGTTGTCCAGGGTTATCCATGAGCCTAGTTATTAACATGTAATAAACCAAATAGATTACTACCAAAAACTTTGAATCTGACTCCTTTCACTGCTTTGTGCATTTAATTGACTGAATTTCAATAGCGTGTGGCTGGGGCATGTTAATCTTGTCTGCACAGTTTTAATTTCTGGTTTCAGATTCGCAAGTAAGTCAGCACAAACACAGAGAGAGTTTAATAATTTCTTCTTATTTCTCTGTATTCAATTCACTTCATCAGTGCATTGACAGTGGCAAGTTACCCTTGTGGAAAAATCAGCTGGCCCCAAAGATTGCCGTTAACTACTGGAAATTGCCGGTGAGCACTCATCCTTGCCCCCAGAGCCCCCGCGATATTTTGGAATTGTTCCACGATTTCACCGCTCATCAAAATAATCGTAGGCCGGCCCTTTGAACGAGAATGGTTAGCATTTTGCTACAATAGCATGCCTTTAACCCTAATAACAATCGCCGCTGTTACTGAGTCAGTTCACTAACGCATTCCACGCATAAACTGAATCTGCTACACCAATCATAGGGTAAGTTCCAGCCTCTGGAATCAATCTGTTTATTTCTATTCCACTTTCGGATTAACAAAATAAATAAGGCTTTCTAGAAGGACAAACATTCGGAGAACAGAGCATTTTCGCGCAGGTGGCCTGAGAACCACGCACTGGTTTTCTTGTTCACTTTCTTTGCAGTTTACTCACGCACTTCCTTGTTTATTTTCATCTCATTCCACCAGGAGGGTTCAACAATGCGTGATGTCATCTTAGTCATCCGAGCTGACGAGGCCCATCACCGAGTTGTCAATCACACACTCAGCTCCTTACCGCTCTGTGCGCCCAATCCATTTCTCCCTGGAGAAAAAAAGCTGTGAAAATGCCGCTGCGGAAATGGGTTGAAGGTGTAAAGTTTGTTTGCTGTGAGGAGCTTAAGCAGCGGGGACGAGAACCGCAATGAAAACGTCACTGAAAACCATCTCGTTCAACATTTGAAATGACCACCCACTTTAAAAGACCTGAACTGGATTAATTGAACTAGCACGAAGTTCAAAGATTTGAAGAGTAAAGTCGAATTTAAGATTATCTGCTCACGGTTTCCAAAAAAAACTGAAAATCTGGTCATTTCACGTTCTCTCGCGCGCAAAGGCGTGCAAAATGAAAGAGGCTTTTCTGAGGCTTCCGTTTTTGTGCTTTCTCCTTCAGAAGTCCACGCTTCTTCATCTCCTTTGAGCAACTAAAGAAGACTGTTAAATTAATACTTATTACCAATTTAATACTTGGTTTTTGGCAATTTGCGGCCGGGAGTTAACAAACTCTACATCGAAAAACCAGTAAGTTCCATGGCCAACAATTTATCGAATGAAAAACAACTTCATAATTTAAAATGAAATGTTGCGTTTTTGCTGTTAATGTACTGACTGAATCAAGAAAGTTCTCTTGTAGTAACCAAGTCGCTCTCTGCAGTGAGAGTTCTGTAAGCATCGACACAGAAAGCTAGAGGTCTGCAGTACTGTTTGACTTTTTGACTTAGCAATACTGTATTTAATCTAAGCAGTGATGTATGAGAAATTTCACCTTAGCAACTTTCCGCCAATAACTGGGTTTCAAACCCGAAGTAGGACAGTACACACTTCACGGGTCAATTCAGTCGAAAAGTCATCGAAGAGAAGTGTGACGGTAGGAAACATGCATTCTGACAATCGTATCTCTCCATGTTTGTTTGGACAAAATTGGGTGCGCACTACAAAGGTGTGCATTTACGACGGAGTTTGTTAAGTTGCAAAATAACTCAATTATTCTTAGTCCTGTTTCCACCTTAAACAAAGGCCTGGGTCTATACTCTGTGTCTGTGTTGGACAGCGTAAACAGCTTTATTAAAGTTAGGTAAGCCGAGGTACCGTCCCACCTTGGACGCACGACTTGCCTATCTTTACTCCAGACTCTCTGTCTTGAGGCGCTTTCTCGGTTAACCTGCGATCAGAAGAAGACTGGATTCGCGTTTATGTTGGGCACGGAAAGTGAAACGAACAGTGTCAAATGTAATCATTAATTTATTCTTCAGTCTCTCCATCAATTTGCACATAGGAGGACTAAAAACAGTTTAATGCACGAAAGCTCAGAGTAAAGGAACACCAAATCGTGATAATAAACGTAATCTGAATATTCTTGAATGTTTCTTATTTATAAATATAAACATCACTTGGAACCATGGGGATAACCCGAAAAATAATTCTATAGGAAAATTCATTACCTGACGAGGGAATTCCGCGTTAAATTGCACGCGAAAACCGATATCGCACGAATCGCATAATTGAATAAAATAGAAAAAAAGAATCTCCATTTGACAATTTGACGACAGTTGTTACGTAGATGCGAAACAATATCACTTAGCCTCGTTTTCAACTCGCAATTCCGAGCTAAATACCTCGCTTCGTTAACCAATCAGAATGCAAGATTTTATTCAAGTATGCGATTCTAATCCATATATTCTTCACAAGTTCAAACCAGTATTTCGAAAAGCGGCTCGGCAATGTCTCGAGGCAAACAACGAATGCCAAACGAAATTTAATGCGTACTGGCTGCAAATAGTTTAATTGGGTTATGGGAAAATAAATAAATAAATAAATAAATACAAGGAAACGCAAGGAAAACTGGTCTAATTTTCATCGTTAGCACTTGCTGAAAAATCTTGTGTTTGGTCGTGCGAACCAATTCAATTGGCTCCACAACAAACCACAAGCACAACTGCTCCCCGCTCACAGTTCCTGTTTGCGGTGTACTTGTGAGAACTTCCATTGAAAATCAGCATCCTCTTTGATGATGTTTGTCAAATTAGTCAGGGGCGCTCGCTTTTTCTATAAGAAAAACGGAAGTAATAAGTTCATTACTTATTGTGTTCAGAACGTCGTACAAAACACGCCTCGCAACAAATCGACCTACATTTCTTCACAGACTATGGACCAAATTACCTTTGAGTCTGATAGAGGTGCCCTTCTTGGCTGCGTTCTCTTTCCTGACAGGAGAAAGACGAAAAACGTCAATAGTTACTTAGTTGGCAGATTTACCACTCTAGAGGAATAAAAACGACATTTTTCATATATGAATTTCATTCTCAACACATGTCATAAAAATCCCAAACCTGGGAAGATATTCTCTTCTAGGAAATCAACTTACTCCTGCGACTATCAGGAAAAAACTTGTCTCCATAAAGTGTAGTGTCTGTAAACCGGTCTCCTCTACGCAATTTGCTGTTGAACATAAACAAATGAATCCTTGGTGAATTTTCCTTTTGCATCGTGCTGCACCCTCTCTAGATTGATTAAAGTTGGAAGTTAGCCCAATGATTTCTTTCATTTAACCCAACTAAGTTCAAATGAAAGACGAACCAATGATCAAAAACTGAAATGGCAAACTGAAGGAAGGTCATAGAAAATATCACCTACCTATTAAGATTTGGTTCAGTATAACTGACTCCAATACAACTTTTCCGCTTTGAGCGTCTGTTGGCTACTTGTAACTGGTCAATATCCATAGGTGCAGGATCATCAATGATGTTTGCTTCTTTATAGTAAAAAGAAAATGTTAATAGGATGTTTGCTGTTGTGGGCATAGAGACCTGGCCTCGGTTTGATCACAAGCATGCATGCAGTTGACTTCAGAGAGCTTGAACGTTGAGCAACAGGTGATGACCAAAAGTAGACTATTTTTATTCCTGAGAGCACGGAGACCTGATGCAAATGTGGCTGCAACAAGGCCTGTCTCTTCCTTTTAAACACAGCTCAAAGGTATCAGTTTCAAACAAATTTGTATCAGATCACTGAAGCTTACAACTGTAAAAATATGGACTCTTGTATTGTCGCATTAGCTGGTATTTTAAAATATCTCCTGGCAATAAAAGTGATGATATACCCCTGTAGGACCGTCTGGGTCAGTTACTAACCACCGGTAGGCGTGGGTTGTTCAAAAGGTGGATAATGCTATCCACCGGATAAGTCACTATACAGTGGATCAGCCCAATTTAAAAAAAAAACAAAAACAAAACAAAACGATTGAGTTATTCAGGGGATGGTGATTTATCCAAAGGATGGTGCTATCCAAACTTCAAACAACCAAACAACTGGGGCCAGGTATAATTGAAATTTCACATATCTGCCAATTACAGGGCACAAAGAAAATCACTTTTTTTTCTGAAATGCTATTAACAAGGAAATTAGGTTAAATACAAACAAACAAGCAGAAAGACTAACCTCTGTGTGAGGCTGTCTTAATGTCCTGAGATGCTGTGATCTCCATGGCTGACAGTTCATCTGGGGGAGGGGTGGTGCAAGCAGCATTAGCCACTGGATCCACATGAGGAGACACTTCATTGAACGATGCATTGAAGTACTCATGTGTATTGACACCCTCACATGTCACAGATCCATTGGATGGAGTGACAAGTGACCTCACAAGATGCAGTGCATCTGATAAAAAGTTGGTGCCTTGAAGAAGGTGCATGCATGTTTGACTCAGGAGATTGTAAACATCTTCCAAAACAACCTAGATTTTGTAAAATAAAACAGTAATTGGATACTGCTGTCATTGGTATTTATATATGTACAATGAAGGCAGATCTTGTAAAAAAAAAAATTGAATCAGCTAGATTGAAAGTAATACTTTTAACCAAACGATTAGATCTGTTATTAAGAGATCTTTCTAACTGACTGGGATACAATCTTTTTGTGTTGTAACATTACCTGAGCTGCCTTTGGTACATCGTTCCCTGAAAATTGTTGAAGAGATCTCACTTGTTTCTCCAGTTCCTTTGTCTTCTCCACAAACGAGTAACGATCCTCGTGGATTTGTTTCTGTAGCTGAACATTTTCAAGCTTAACTGAACGGAGGTCAAGCTGTGCATCCTCTGAAAAATAAATTTAAACTAAAGCTTGTCTGTTTTGATAAGTAAGCTTGGACATAATTGGTTTAAACTGAATAAAAGCAAGTATTGTATACCCAAGGCTGCTGCTAGAGCTCTGTTATTTCCTTTAAGCGTGGTAACAGGAGAGGTTTGAGGTACATCTGTGGAGACAGGGTGCATGAAACAATGAATCTTATTTTACTGACGTTAACGATCATTGCTGAAAAACCATCACCTGCAGCTGTCTCTTCATTTGCGCTACATTTTGCATTTTCATCCACATGCAACTCTGTCTTCACTCTGCCTTGTTCCAGTTTGTCATTCTTTGCTTTCGGGCAAGCATTGTTACAGGTTACACTACGCCTTCTCATCTAGTGGTAAGATATGTAAGAAAAAGCCAGAGACGAAAAGGTGACTTTGTCACGCAACCCAACAAACCCTAAAGTTGAAAAAACATTTCAAGGTACCATTGACTTTCCCCAACGTTTGGTTTTTGCCTGGCTTTGCTTTTGTTCCTTCATCGCGTAAACGATTGTTGATGTTGTTTTTTTGCTAGAGAAAAACGTCGATGGCTGTTGATGCTCACGTTAACCTAGTTCCCAGGGACTTAGCGGCGCGGAAAGAAATGCACACGGTCGGAACGGTTGGCACTCATTAGATAGGATTCCATCCGCCGAGACCGCCTTGCCCGAAAGAGGCTGGGATCCATTTATAAATAAATTGTAACTCGTGACAGGAGATTTTTGTATAATATGATAGGAGGTTCTTTAAAAAGCGTTTTTAACCGTGGTTGGTTCTTTATCAGGCTCCAGTGTTCCAACAGTGTTTGTTTAAGATTTCTATTGCTGGGTGATACGTGGTGACCAAGGGCAATATCCTCTTGTGGTTTTTTTCTCTTTTGTGTTAGCGCCGATTGTCTGAAGGGAAAGCTGACCCCCAACAAAGACCTTTCTATCACTGATTTTGGATAACCCCTTGCTCGCAGGCGTTGTTTGAATTTGAGAAGGCACTCTTAAAATGTTTTTTTTGTTTGTTTGTTTGTCATTTTTTTGCTCTAAGTAATCTCATTGCTTCACCTATAATGAAGCCGTTTAGCCGGCGTTTTTTACGCCTGGGGTATGGCATGAGGTGAAGTGCGCATATTGAAAGTTCGGTCGACTTGTAGTAGGTTTTTATGTCAAGGATGGAAGTTGTTTGGAATCGTTCCCCTTTGAACACAACTGTGTCGCGAAAGACAGTTTCGGTCTCTGATATTTCTGCCGTAAATTTTATTGTCGGGTGGCAATTGTTTACTTGTTCCATGAAGCAATTTACAGTTTTCTTATCACTGTCCCAGAGGGAGGAAATGTCGTCAATATGACGCCCCCTTGAGCGTTGTTTCGATTTCCGCCATGAGAATATTAGCAAATGATACTGCCATTTTTGTACCGATGGCAGTTCCGTGTATTTGGAGGTAATTTTCCCCCATTGAACTCAAACTCAAAGTTTGAACTCAAAGTTCTCTCTTCTCTTAGGATTAAAACAAGCATTGTCCTAAGGTAGCGTGTTGGGATCGGAGGGTTAGAGTTGTGGAACTTACGGTATGCTTTGTATACTATATTCGTTCTTTCCTCCTGTGGTATATTTGTGTACAAGCTGGAGACGTCCATCTACTCTAGAAGTTGGCTTTTCCGGTCTACCTTTGTTTTTGTTTTTTTTTTTCTATGAAACTGATAAAAAATAAAACTTGGACGTCTTAATGCGAGGCAATTACAGAAACCACATGTGGAATCCGTGTAGGCCTGTAGGCCTAAACGTCCTTTCAAGGTGGACTTGGTGGATGGTGGATGTCCATCCACCAAAACCACCTATGCGTAAAGCGCAAAACATGATCTTAATTTTTACGTATTCTTTAGCTCAGCCTGTACATGGTTCTAGTGGATGTCATTAGCAAAAACCACCAAACCTTTCGAAAACTAAATCAATTATTACAATATTAAATAACAACTAACACTGAACACCGTAAGCGCATAACTGCAGGCCTTTACTACTCACCAACTAATGAAGCAAAATAGACCACTTCACGCTCTTGAGTGCATGATGGGTAATCAGGACAAAATGGTGGGAAATTCCGGCAAAGGTTTGTATGGATGTTCTAGTTTTATCTGACAAAACAGAACATGAGCGCTTAAAGGTGCGGTTGAATACAGGTGGAGAGAATAGCTATTGTAGAAATTATTTTATTAAACAAAGTTTCTGTCATAAATTTCCTATAATTGGGAAGGCACAAAAATAACAGAAAATGTATAGAGAAAAAACAGCAATATTTAGGAATTCAAAAGAATAAATACGGAGTCCAAATCATCTAGTTGTAAACTTGAACTTACATGTTTGGTTTATGAATCCTCAAGTCCAGAAAGTAGAATCGTGAAGAATTTATTTTGCTTTGAATTTCCGCCATGTTGCCCTGATTATCCATGATGCACTCAAGAGCGTGAACTGGTCTTTTCACAAAAAAAAAATTATCGTAGAAGCGTAAATAGTGAACAGTAAATAGTCAGTAGGACCGATTAGCTGTCTATCATTGTAAAATTAGGGTAATATGCTAAGGTGGTTTGGGTGGATGGAAAGTGGTCTCGGTGGATGGTGCATTAATTTCGGTTCAGGTTCTTCCCGTTCAATTCCCAAGAATCCCTTGTTACGAACTATAACTTCGTTATAAATGGATCCCAGCCTCTCTCGGACAACGTGGTCTCGGTGGATGGAATCTAATGCCGACCTTTTCACACACGGTACATACTCATACATACATACATACATACATACATACATACATAAATGCATGCCTGCATGCATACATGCATACGGTACAGCGTAACTCTGTCAAGACAATATTAACCAATTAGTCTGTACGTAGTAGTTATTCTGTCCAGTCTTTTTTAGCACGTCTGTTTGTAAGGCCTTATCTGGAGAGCCTTATCTGGAGAGTAGTTTCACTGTATGTGAATCTACTCGTAACTGGGAAACTACACAGGTACGGGTACATATGTCTTGCTAGATATAGAGTGCTCACATTCTGTGCTTGGCTTGTACATGTAACACTTCGCTATTGGCAGCAAATCACTTTTGCACCCTCCCTCTAACTTCCTGTAGCAATCAAGGGGAAGGCGG
>BLFK01000812.1:2522991-2535093 GCA_014634185.1 Astreopora myriophthalma | reverse complement strand
GGGGGGACGACGAAAGCATCCACGATCGTTCCCAGACAACCTGATGCACAACATTGAAAAACGTTCATTCCATTTGTAGTCTTACAAGAATCACGCCGATTCTCGCGGATTCTTCGTTCCATCTGTTCATTCAAAGTAACCTGACAGTGAAAGAGATGGAGAAGTTTACAAGCGGGCAAGACGGACGAGATCTGCTAGAGATCATCTCTCCGCAATATACCTCTAAACAGCAGTACCTTGGTAGCAAAGACAGAAGATGTGCGTGTCAATCTACAGGAGACAGTGGTTTTTCAGGCAGCGCACAACCTGATGACGCCTATGCAACTACGCGAATATTTGACGGTAAACTTATTTTCTACTTCTTCTGGACCTGGAAATCTTTTAGCGGTTCATTCCGTGTTCCCGATGTGTTAAGCCCGATTACATGACGAGTGTCACTTCGGGCTGAAATTTCGTTGCGCCCATCGGGCTGAGATTTTGTTCCGATTATACATACTGAATTTCAGCCCGTGTGGGAAATATAAAGTTGGGGCGGGAACATTTGCTGGGGTATGCAAAGAGCTCACAGTTAATGCGCATGCCCAAGCTCCTCTTTCAGTCAGGTCTGAAAAAAGCGTTGTGGGATTTTCCAAGCTGCTCTCCCTCCAACTTGACTCCTGTCAACAAGGAACACATTCAATCTTCTTGAAATGGTAGCGCAGGTTTCCGCGACAATCCGCACTAATCATCGCCTGTCGTCGTAGTCCACGCGGACTCTTAAAAGTTTCACATAGAAGCACAATATGAAAAAAGTTAGAAAGCCGTAGAAAGCAATGATGAAGCAGATATATTGAACACGGAACGCGTGCATGATGCGATTCTCACACTTTGAATGCAGTGGGCACGAAATCGGCTTGTTGAATGTGAACATATCAACATATCGGGTACCCAGTGTCTGAATACAGCACCATTTTGTGCCCTTGCCCAGGCACCAGTGCTCGGGCACCAAGTATGAACAGAGCCTAAGAAAGAGTGCACCTCAGAAATCCTAGTAAATGCGTGTTTATCTTTTCAGGAGCGATCCAGGATTATTGGCAACGTCCTACGTTGTACAATACAAAACTAAGGCGATCAAAGTAAATAAACGAAATAGGAAGGACGTTCGAGTTTATAAAGTCAGAGTGATACAACAGGTTCCTTGCATGTGATCTTTAATTTGAATCAGGCGTAGGGCTCGGTTTATGAAGTAAGAGAATCTTTTTAAAATAACAATTTGGTGCAGAGCCCCAACGAAACAGTCCATTGAAAAACTAATGGTTAGCAAGGGCTTGGTAGATGTTTAAAAGAGGACTTAAGGGAATAGAATATCGTAGCCTCGCTAGAATTCCGACAGTTCTCACTACTAATCTTTATGGAAGAGAATTCGTAGTGAATCAGTACACCAAGTTATTTAATGAAATCTGTCTACTATGTAATGGCGATAGTGATCCATGATGGTGATATATGACGACAGCAATGATTCACAGTACGGACTGATAAGGATGATATATAGAGGGTACTACATGGGGAAGATATGAATTTTATTTTAGAGTAGCTAAAACAACATTTTACAAACGAGCCCAGTATAACATCTTTCATATGGATAAAAGTATGCAATCTAAACCAAACAAGTGACCGGTATCAGAAACCAGAGAGCGGGTAAGACACCGTCATCCATTATAATAAATAGAGGATACTACATGGCCGCTCGGAGATACGAAATTTCTCTTTGAGTGTTGAAAAATATTTCACGAGAGAGCGCATATCACACATGTGTGGATAAAAATGATATCACACATGTGTGGATACCGTTTTTATCGATTTGCTACCACTCGGTATACCACTCAATTTTATATAATAATAACGTATTTGATCATATTTAAGTTCGTCTGTCTCGTCTCCATTTTTTTTCCAGATGTGTCTAACTGGGTAGCCTCCCAGCGTAATTACGCCTCAACCTTAGTTGGCAATGGATGGAGTTCTGGTTACAGTTATCAAACGAGAAAAAAATCGACTTTGAACTCCCACCTACCAAGCTGCCCTGAATGCACAAACGAACGATCAATCACCAACGACAGAAGAATATGTCTCTCTCCCAATGTGGCATCTGTTTTACCAGGGGGCAAACTTGTCGTCGCTCCCACGGATACAACTGCGGATGGGGAACCTAATGAAAAGACTAGCGAGGATTCGAAACATTATGAAGGTGACGACGAAACCGAAATTGATTTATCACAGTATGATATCATAAAAGAGGAACCATTTGTTCGTGTAAGAGAATGGCTGAACTCGCAAAATGAAAAACCCTGTGGGGGTGATGACAGTAGCGACGAGGAAGAACTGAATGCTGCATACGGTGATCCTTTTGGGAATATTCTTGTGAAAGAGTATGACATCATAAGTGTTCCTTGTTCCGCAAAACCTACGAACAGTGTTTCCTCAAAAAGTATTGGTTACCATAGTGAATGCGAGGAAAGGATTTGCAAGGAAGAGGAAGAAGACAAGGGCTCTGACTTTACTTTTGTTCATTCATCGATTGGAGGACTTGATTGGAATGATCGTGATGAATTGTCATCCTCTTGCGACACTCTTCATTCGGCTGCGCTTTTCTTGACTTACGACGTTGTAGAATTGATAGAGTTGCGTTACAACAACGTTGTGTGACCAATTTGGTTCTTTCGCCACGACCTTGCAACATATGAGCGACTCTGGTCGTTGGTCAGGAGAAGAAACGTGTCATCAATAGGATATCAATAGGAGTCTGGGTTTTTGAACTAATTTTTTTTTTTTTTTGTAATAGGCGTTCGCAGTTATCTGTATATTTTTTCACTTCCATATTTTTACATGAAAGATATTCCGGCAGTATGGAAAAACATCCGTCGGCGACGGGGATCGCCAGCGTATCGGTTTTTTGCTAGAAAAGAAAATCTTAAGCAGACAATGCCTTTCACGGTAAAGAAATTAGTTTTCGAGTCGATAAAATGACAAGCTGAACTTGAATAGATTAAAAAAATAGAGAGTAGGGAAGGACCTAAACGTCAGTTTGAAATAGGAGTATTCAGTAGAAGATTCTCTCAGATTTAGAAAGAGAAAGCAATGAGCCGAAATCTGATTCACAAGATTTTGGAATTTTTGTTTTCTTCACAGCAGGGGCGGATCCAGGGGTGGTGGGGTGGATTGGGTGGCCACCCCCCATTTTGGGGTTGTTTAAGTTGAAAATTATGAAGAAATATCACTGCCGCGATTTTGTCTCCGGTTGTTGAATAAAATTAAAATTAATAAAAGGACAAATGTGGTTTCGTTATATTAGTCAAACTGAGTCGTCTTGAGAGCCTACGTTGTATGAAATCAGGGTTTACACTGACATTCCGATATTGTTCTGTCACTTCAGCCAGCCGCCACGCCCCACCCCCCTTTCGAAAATTCTAGATCCGCTACTGCACAGAGAATAACCATTTCTCCAAAGACACTCTCGCGTAGGAACAACGCTGACTTGCAAGAAAAATTCGGGATTACAAGTATTGAAACGTCAGTGCGCGGAAATGAAGCATGGCGTGTTTTACATTGAGCACGGACTGACGCATTGTAATTAAGTTAAATTATGGATGCCGAATCCAAACAAATGAAGAAGCAAGCAAAAAAACAACAAAAACACTCGTCTTCGAGTCACCTTCCTGAAAAATAAAATCTGAACAGTTAAAGTTTAAACCTGTGTCATTTTTAGGGCATGCACCAACCCCGTGTACTCCGCTGCGTATCACTGAAACCCCCGTTTGCGTACGACATACAAACAAAATATAGTACTAGGAGGAACTTCGAAATTATTCTAGCCGCCTCGTACGCAAATCCTGCGGGGATGATTTCAAAGCCACAAGCAAAAAAATCGCTGGAAAGGTGTTGCAGGGTTTCGATTTTGATAACTTGTCCTATTAAAGATCATATGCTCATTATTTAAGCGCTCAATAACGGACAATATACGTGCATGAATAAAAGTGCTTGGGGGAGGGTAGAGTGGGGTTGGCATAGCCACTCCCATGAGCACAACATTTGGCAACAAGTAAAACAGTCAAATCAAAAGATGGTTTCAGGACATAAAAATCGAAATGATTTTAAATTAAAAGTAGCATTTCTCTGTAAGCTTAGCATATCGCAAACTCAGTTGCGGGGGTGGCTTGGGTGTCGATGGTGTCAAGGTCGTTTCTTAAAATAGACACAGCATCAAAGAGCAGAAGTTTACTTAGCAAGAGCTTTATGGACTCTATTGGTTCAATTGATTTTGGGGGCAAGTAACTAAAGGAGACCAAGAGTTGATGGGAAATGTGGCCTACAACAGCTCGTTTGCGACATGTTTGTACAAGGTAAGTGATTTCAGTGTATTTATCAACTTAAAGAGTACTGTCAGCCCGAATCATTTCTTTTGAAGACTGGATGATCAGTTTAATATTCTGTGCGCGGAAACAGTCTTCGTGATCAGATATAATTGAATAGATGCGAATTCGTCGGTGCCTTTCGGTAAGAGCCGTCGGAAAAACCGAAATATTACTTGCAATTTTCTTTTTAGACTTGCAGTTTCAAGTTTTTCCGATTTGAGCATTGAGAAATTTTAAACATCTAGATTACGATTACTGAACGTGTAGGCGTACACGGGGGTGCGGTTGACCCCGGCCGGGGGAGGGACACATCCATGGTTGTAGTGGCTCTCCGGTATGCTGGCTAAGAGTTGAAAAGGGTAAATCCAGTTTGACAATGGAGAAAGGTATGGTTTTGTCCTCCGCATGCCTCCCCCGGAATTGATTAATTTGAATGTAGAATGGTTGCACATCTGGGATTAAAATTCAAATGTTCACAATGATAAAAGTAATTGTTTTACCTCCAAGCTGAAAGGTCAAACACTTTAGTCTTCATTCTGTTTTCATTCTGCATTCAATGACGATGGCTTAACGGTGTATCCCCTAGCATTTTCCAAGCATGCTCAATAACAGTTGTTAAAGACCTTTACTAAGTCAGCTGGTACTCACAAAAGATGAATTCGAGTCGAAAATGAAATGGTTCACATCTTCACATCTGACAGACAAGTTATACGTCTAAGGTCGATTATACTCCACACATTAAGTGGATATTTTAGTAGGCTGAAATATACCGAGTTCCACAGTTTCGAACATTAAAATTTGATTGCCAAGTTTAACAACTTTACAATACCGCTGCGCATTAATTGTTCCGGAAAAATTGCACGGATAAACAGATTTGATTTACTGTAAAACTGGGACTTGCAGTGGTAGATCCCCTTTTCTTTGTGCTAAATTTATCCTTTGTTCTGGTCATTGTATTGAGTTAGGCCCCGTTATATGGAGAAAAGTTGTCCCGGGTAAGAGGCTCACCCTCCCAGCCGAGACAACTTTAGCGAGCGTTCATAATTATATGACAAAAATGTTGCCCCTTCTAGCCGAATCAAGAGCTAACAACAGCGGTCGCGCGTGCTCCGTGTATCTATCCTTGACTGGGTTGACCCAGTTAGCCGAGCCAAAGTGTTTACATGACAAGCCCATCTAGGAGGGTAACCCTCCTGATATTTTTAAGGATGTATATTTTTGTAAATTTCACTTTAAGCAACCATTTTTTATATTAATTAGTTAGTGTTGATAGTATTTTAATTTGGTGTCCCCTATTAGTAGGCCTTATATGGCCAGCTAGAAGACTTGACACTGAAATAAAGTTTATCTTCATCATCATCATCACTTTCGAAAGAGGGTAACCCTGTCACGCGGAAGGTTAACCTTCTAGCAGGGTCAACTTGATTTTATTCATGTAAACGGTTCGCCGCGTTTTATGGGAAATGTATGAAAAGTTGGTTCGCCCAGGATAGCTCGGATGGGCGGGTGACCTTCTACCTGGAACAAGTTTTCTCCATGTAAACCCGGGACAAGGGTGGTTTCTCCATGTATACAAGGCTTATGCAAACGCGTACTGCAGTGATCTATTTCTATTTCTATTTTTCATTTCCAGTTTTTGTAATGCAGCTTTTCATGCCATTTGCATAGAACGAAATTTCATAGCTTCCTGTTTTCGATATACCGAGGAATACTCACGGGAATACAGAATCTCAAGAGCAAAATTCAAATCTAGGTAAAACCAGTGTCCTTCGCAGCCGTTTTTCGGCAAGGCGAGCGTTGCGTGACATCCTAAAATATGGCTATGAAGTGGCGCACGATTATATGAAGACCCTGCGTGGTCGCGAATTGTTCAGTACGTCCCTTTTTCCAATGCTTGCAGTAGCCACTGTTCCTATTTTTCGAGCATGGGGTGCTGCACGCTTCGACTGCAATGGATCACATGGTAGACACATGGTACAACCTACATAAACAGAGAACCTAAGGCGAGAACTTGACCTGATATAAAATGGCGGGTATGATACTCACATCGCCACATCGTGTGGTTAAAATAAGCTCCGCTTGTCTTTGTTGATGAGAGAGCTGACACATATTGCTGTTGTTTTTAGGGTCCTGTCTTACCTATGCCTAAAAGACGGGGAGTCTACAGGCTTTTTAGGCCGAGGTATGACTGGAATATGATCAGAGATCAAGTTGGAGATTCTGCTTTCGGCAACGCGGTAATAAGCTGTATTAAATAAGCTTACTTTGAACTTAACTACATTCATAAATTTATACATAAGCTAATGGTAGAACTAATTTCAGTGCTGTAAGCTGTCTTCAGGCATAGCACACGCTTAGCAGCACGCCGTTATATAACGATTTTTGTGAAATAGGCTGGTTTAATTTAATTTTGATCTTGGTTTAATATTTGCAGTATTTGGAAATCGAAGTGAAAAATCCTCGTACGCACATCCAAAACGAGAAAGCACTCTACACGGATTATGAGGTAGAACTGAAGGTAAGGAGACTGAATATGAAATTCTAAGCTCATTCATTCCACTCACTGTTCCACTGTAGGTGAAAAGTTGGATATCGTGTTAATCCAAATTTCTTTGGTCAGTGAAACGTAGCAGTTAAAAGTAAAACACTGAATCACACCCAGTGGCTGCATAAATCTTCCCCGAGAATCTACAAAGCTTAAAAAGTCGAGGCGATGTGTGGTTTTATTTATTAAAAAGAATACACGTGAGGAAACCGAAATGAACTTTCACCGCCACTGCCGGTCCATCAAATCTGCGGTTTAAGGGGTCAGATGTTACGTAATTAACAAGTTTAAAGTCTGCTTGTGTCCATTTTTTAACACAGCATAATGTGCTTCATATACTGTATTCGGTGTAACCCCATGGTTTTCTCCTTTGCTAGTGTATTAATGGTTCTTGTGTACACCTTTTTTACCATTATTGTGGGTGTGGTTCTACTTCATTTTGTGGGAGGTGACATCCAAAGAAATAGTTTTTTCCACATTTGTTGAAAGAAAAAAATGGGTGAGAGAAATCAGCTGATTTGATTTAAACCCCTATAGTAGACAGAGTTTAGGAACCATTCGGTATATTTTGCAATTTCTCTAATCACATCCCACAGACTAAGGCTATGTTTGAAGTCAACATAGGTGGGCATTGATTTTGTAGCATCATTGGTTTGGTTGATAGATTTGCTGCACAATGAGACAAACAAACTTTGAAGGGCCAAGTGTGAGAGTGTAGTTGCCCTGTGAACTGTAGAACACAAGACTGGCCTACAATTTCACATGAGATGTTTATGCTCTTAGCTCTTTTGGCAATGAAAGCATTTACTTTCATTGCTTTCTCTGCTGGAAGTTCTGCTCAGACACCTAAATTCTTCTCTATTCTATTGGGGACCTGAAAAATTTTCAGCCCCTTGGGCCTTGTATTTTTCACATATGTAGAATGCTCATCTGAAAAATAGTTAATTCTGCTGGCAGAATTTGTCCAAGCTTAGTCTCAGAGAAATTATTAAATACACACAATAATTGAATGAGATTATGGACTAGAGGTTTTGACTATTTGTTGCTGTGCAGAGTAGTAGTTCGTAACCCAGAAAGACCAAATTAATCTCTCAAATTGCTGTTTTTGTACCACAATCCTTTGTGAGTCATTCCCTCGTGCAACATTGGAAAGGCTGTATGACAATTCTTGGCATGTCTTAGGGTCGTTCTCTTCCTGAGATCACATGCATTAATACGGAGCTCGTTCACTGCTGAATCAAAGTATTTTACTTGTATTAGCCGTATGTATTTCCATATAAAAACGATAAATTGTGTCTAATCTTTAATAGACCTTTTTACTGATACAGCAGCCACCTTGAATTCTGTTGTTCTGAAAAAGATATTATGGGGGGTGCAGGGGGTAAATTTGCGCACAACGTGGGTATAAATTTGGTTTGGGTTCACTTATTTTCAAACCAGATCAATTTTCATATTTCATTTGTCTGAGATTAATTATGGTGTGAAACAAAGGATGTAAAAATCGGAGTGGCTTGAAAATTTCCATTGGAAAACCAAATTTATACTCACAACACGAATGAATTTGCCCCTTTTGCATCCCATAATATCTTTCACAGAACAGTAGAATCCAAGATGGCCACTGTATTGGTAAAAAGGTCTGTTAATAGACCACTGCCACGTAAATGGTAATGCAGCAGGTATCCATTAGATTCATTTTTTAATGGTTAAAAACTTATTGCCCCTGCAGGGTTTTGGTCCCTGGGCCAAAACCCGAGGAGGCAACCTAGAAGGCCCCGCGTAAAGAGAGAAAATGTGTAAATTCATATATATTGTATGGGGGAATCAATCTCGATTTGCTCAACCGGGCGCGCAAGGTGTTATCGGTATTGCTCAGCCGGGCGCGCAAGTGACATTGGTATTGTTCACCGCGTTCTAGGTGTTCTGGGTAACTTGATGAGAGTATCAAAGACTTCGACAAGTGCTGTTCAGTATAGGGATTGTGACAACAAAATGTTGTCTTCTGGTTAATGTTCCTGTTGTTGTACTGTCATATTTTCAAGGCATTTTCCATAGTTATTTAAATTGCTTCTCAGTTGATAGCGCATCAAATAAATGTTGATGGAAACTGAAGGTAAATGCTGTTTGTTGTTTCCTGTCCTTTCATTGCATCTTTAAACTACCTAAATAGCATAACATGAAGACATCACAATGTTCAGCATGTAATTGAAAAGCACCTCAATGCAACTGACATCCATATTATCTTAGGTGGGGGCGGATGTGGTGAAAACTATTACTAGTTGTGTTCTTACAAGAGTATAGTTGTTAGTAGAAAAAAATTGTAGCGTGTTTTATCTCTTTAAAATCCAATTTTAAGAGATTTCAGTGTACAATAGTTAAAATGTACCAAATTTGACATAAAGTTTATTGCTATTTATTAAGAAGAAATTAATAAGGATTAGGACTGAACTGCTTTGGTAATTAAATTATTTGGCTTGTTTGTATAATCATAATTCACCATGAAAAGGCCTGCAAAAAGCAACCTTGGTTACAACATTTAGTTCTTTTCATTGTTTGGTTAATAGCTGGTCATGTAATTTTTTGGTGTTTCACAGACAAATCATCCTGCTTTTCCTTTGTTCCACTCTCAAGTACGAAGAAGATATTCAGAATTTGTTTGGCTCAGGATCAAGCTTGGACTTGATGATGTTGTCATGCAGTAAGTATCAGTTAGCACATTTATCTCTTATAGTCACCAATGCAGCAAGTGTGAGGTGATCAAGAAGTGGCTGTATATTTTGAGATGGTTTACTATGTCACACATTGGGTGCACCCACTCCAGAAGAGGCTGAAAAGAAAAGCAAGAGTAAGAGATTGCTGTCATTTATGAGTAATTATTGGAGCTATTCAGTGAGAATTTAGGCTTTTTTTTTTCACATTTTTATTTCATTGAATTCAGTCATAGTTTATTGCTGTCTGTTGCCTTTTATTAGCATCCACTTGGTCTTGTTGTTTTTGTTTTGTTTTGTTTGTTCTTGAGCAGTACAATTTGACAAAATACATCTGAAATAAGGGCATTAGTTTTCTAAAATTTTGTGGTTAATTCACAAGAGGAACTGTTGCTGTTTGTGATACTTAAGATGTTTTGTGAGTTGTAGTAATGATAGAATGAAACTATTAATTGCAAATTGACTCTTTTTTATAGCCATGTTCCTCCACTGCCAAGAAAGCAAGTTATTGGGCGCTTTAAAGAGACCTTCTTACACCGACGCCAGGAGGGGTTAGAGAAATTCCTTGGCAGGTTTGTTATTTCTAAACCACACTTCACAACCATTTCTTTCATTCATCATTCCTTTCATGGGAAAACATGCATGAGCCCAAGAAATTGACCTGCTCTCAACTGTGTGGCTTCATAGCTCAGTTGGTAAGAGCACTGCACCGGTCGTGGGTTCGAATCCCGTTGAAGTCACTTGAAGTTTTCAAGTGCATATATGAGACAATTGCTTAAATTGTCCAGAAAGTGTGAGGATCATTCCTTCAATTCAGGCTTCAAAATAGAAGCCGGCAGTTTGGTCACACTTGCCGGCGATTTTTCACGGAAGCAATAGAAAATGACATCTATTGATCGGCGAAATCAACGTCACTTGGGAAAAAAAAGCCCACAAAATCAGGCTAAAAGCTCTCATTTTATTTTGAACCCTGCAATTCAGGTTTGTTATTGTCATAATATACTTATTTATTATTTATTTTTCTTTTAGCTATAAAAGAAAAGTAAATTCCAGTGTATTACTTGGGCAAACATCCGTCAGGTTGAGCATAATTTGAGCTTTCCGGTATTTGTCCTTTCCCAACAGACTTGCAAGTATCAATGCATTTGCCAACAATCCAGCTTTCCTGTTGTTCCTTCAAACAAGTCTGACACACAAAGAGATGGACTATTACCTTAAAACTCGTACCCCAGGCGGTATCAGGTCGCTCATACTAAGACTGCATGACAAGAAACTAAAAGCTGATAATAAGAAACAACGACCAAGGACCAGAACATTCAGTGCTGAATATCCAGCTGCAGAAAAGTATGGATAGTTATATTTTCTGGAATTCCATCATTTGAAATGTTTTGAGTCCCATGTTCCTTCAACCTTTATGCCCATAACAAAGTGATTGCTTTGTAAGCAAATTATTGGCAATGATACTGTCAAATTCCATAGGGGATACTTGCCGTAGGGATGTATACCGTTAATGATTATACTCCTGATGTCAGCCATGTTTTTGCTTGAAGAGTTGTACCCTTCTGTCAACTTGTACAAGAATGGAGTTTGAAAGTCAATAGTTATTGAGTTGGTTTGCGATCATTGTCATGGACTTTGAAAGGGAGAAGGTGGAGCACCTTTCCCTTTAAAATACTCTTGACTTCTGGTCTACCTGTAATTAAGTGAAGTTTTCACATAGATATTAATGTGCTTTAATATTTATAATTGACATCAAGATCCCAGTCACAGAAGAACAAAGCCTATGGTAAAAGTTGGTCAAGGTATTATGGCAGCAGCATGCCTGATGAAGCCAAAATTGACATCCCAGGTTTGTTTTACTTCTGTATGCACAACTCTTATTAATAATATTGTTATTGATCTACTGTAGCTCATTAACTCCATACTGGGAAATATGTAGATATATGCTATAAATTATTATTTTGGTAACAAACAACTAGCAATTATTGGGCAACAAACAATAATTATTGGTCAGTTTTTGCTGTAGCATTAACTCCATATTGGGAAATAGTTATTTCGTTCGATGTGAGGAGAACGCAATTCCTAGTCTTGGGTATCCTGGGTACCTGGGTATCCTGTGCATGGGGTGAGCTTTAGCAAGTTTTCATTTTTCATCATATCTGCATGTGGATCTCAGTTTCAATAGTTTTACGAGGGTTTGTATGGAGTCAATTTGCACCAATGTGCAAACAAGGTAATCTCTTGCTCAGTTTCAGCAAATTCCAGAATTTTTTTGACATCATCACCCCATTTACTCCAACCTTTCCATTTTCAGCCACATCCCACAAACCTCAAAAATTAAAACTTTTGATCGACATTCTTTATATAAATACATAATCTTCGTGGCATCTTGGCTCGTCTGTTCATTCCAACCTCCAAAGTTCTCCCTACGAGCACACTTCAATAATCAACAATTACTCCTTGT
>BLFK01000812.1:2507991-2517991 GCA_014634185.1 Astreopora myriophthalma | reverse complement strand
CCGTCACGGGGTGAGAAAACTCAGCGAATGTGATGTCATCGTTCTTTTGGGCCAGAAGTAGATAGAATTTTACTTTTTCATTCACCAGGGAGAAACCTTGAGCTCGTCAGTATTCTGTCCCGTGTCATCTCATACAATACAGCCTTGGAAGTACAAGGATCCTTGGAGTAATCAACAACACAGGAAATCCTTGTTCCAAATTGATTCTACCCATGGTAATCTTTATTCACCGATTGTTTCATTTGAGAAGACTTATTTGTTGTGGTGCGTTATGGAAAATATGGTATAGAGGCACTGACTATTCTCACTTATTTTTTTCCTTCTTGCTTGACTGCAGTGACTAACGTTTTCTTTGTACCGTTTCGCGCGTACAACTTGCCGATCAATGTTATCCTCAACCAAGAGAAGATAATGGGACAGAGAGGGAAACACCCGGACTAGCCTTTGGGATATGTGAATTTCAGTAAAGTTATTTTTAGTGACAAAGTCTGTTTCCCGAGCCGTCCGCAAAAACTGATTTATGGCTCTCGTGCCTTTAATGCGGTATGTTTTGGATCATATACCACATTTCTGCTTCAATAAGCATAAATCTGAACCATTTGATGATTTTACAATGTTAAATAAGTCAGAATTAAGGTTTGCGGACTTCTCTGGAAACCGACTTCCGGTGTCCATAAATAACTTTAGTGTTATTCACATATCCCGGCAAACGCCATAAGACTCCCTCTCTGTCCCATTATCTTCTCTTGCCTCAACTTGAGATCAGTAAAAAAGGGAAAAAGTTTGCTTGATCAGTTCTTTCCCCGGATATCTATCTTTTACAGGAACCGTGCACAAACACCTGAATGGCATTATTTCCATAAAGCCTGACTTCATAATTGTTGCACCCCTCAAGCGTAATTTCGGCACAATTCGTAATATACTACGTCATGATGCTATTGTTTCCCAAATCTTACATTTTTCTCTTGCGAAATTCTGCCTGTGGGCCGCTGCTGAATAGTGACGGCGAGAACAACTCGTCTGTGGCTAATGAGTTTTCCTATCCTCGGTGATTCCTCGGCAGAGGTATAGATATATTTTTAAAGAATGGAGGGTAAAAAAAAAAAAACCCTCTGTAACAGACTCAGTGGCATCTATATTCTCGCCGGGTTTTCGGAAAAAACGTCACCGGGTTGGCAAATTTTGTGTCAGGTCGCTGTTTTGCCTTTTTCAAACATACACAAATTATATATGCTGGGTATGTAAAAGTAGCACCGGGGAAGCCACAAACTGGCCAGGTAAAGTTAAAAATTTCACCAGGTACCGGGGAGGCTGAATTTTCACTGAGTGAAGGGAAAAAATCCACTGCGTCTGGTTTCACTGGGTCTCTTACAGAGGGGCGTTCGAAAAGTTTCAGTCGTTCAACCATGAACCCAGGCTCTCTCTCTTTTCCTCCCTTGTCGTCGAGAAAGTTACACCAAATTCAAAGAGGACAGATTGTAATTGATTGTTGCTTATGAAAATATCTGAAGTCAACGCAGCATCATCAGTAGGATGCCTAAAATGTGTCCAAAGAAGGTTCATTGTTGCCATGGCAATATCGATAAGCTTCCATTCCGCGTGAAGGACTTTTTGCATTGTTGAACACAGCGCAGCCGTGTACGGTGTAAGCAGAAGTACGAAACTATTTCTTCACACCCTTTTTCCAGAATTCAATGTAAGTAATTATATAATTTTAGATGTTGAATTCTCTCTATTGTTGTTTTTGAAAGAGCGCGTGCTCTGCGCTTTTTCTGCGCTTAAAATTCAGTTTGATCTCTTCATCATGTCGATGTTTATGTGATTTTCCGCTCTACGTTTATGCAAGTTGATTTCTTAATCATTGATCATTTCGATTGAAAATGATAATTTCTTGATCATTTTCAATCGAGGTTTGATGTCTTAAAGGTAACCATTTAGCTTTGTTGTTAAACAGTCGTTGTAAAATAGAGGATTTTTAATGAAGCGAATGAGAGGTTAATTGTGCATTTGTAAGCTACATGGAATGAATCTGTTTTCATTGAGAATTCGTTGTCTACGGCGAATAAATATTCTTTCACGGCGTTTGATCTTTAATAGATTCGTCTTTTAACTTCTTACTTTGTATAATGCAGGGAAAAAGCCAGTTTCACTATACAGTGCGGAGTCGCTATGAATTAAGAAATCCTGTAGTGAGAATATTTTTGTTGGCTTAATTTTTTGTTGGTTTGAGCGTCGCACCGGCATCGCCAACTGAGGCCGTTTCACCTCGTATCGGTACCCGGTAGCAGTTTATCAATTTTAGCAAGCACGCATAAGGAAACTTTTAAAACACGTCTGAGACGGACTACTCCAATGCATACCACATAAAGGAGAAAATTACTGCAATCTCAAATATATGTCGTTCTAAACAGTTCGGAACTGATCAACTGTGAGTACGAAAGGGATCTGTCACGCATGGTCTAGGGGCCGCCCTTTTTTTCCCCTCACTGCCGCGTCGGGGGCAGACAGGCTGCCGTGGACGGGTATCTGAAAGCAGCGAGGAACTGGGGGTTGGTATAAGTGATCCGCGGACCGAAATCTCGGGGAGACTCGTCATGGTACACCGCTCAGGCAACACGTCCAGAGGTACCGCTAATGGTGCAGATTTTTTTGTGGACGTCTGCGCATGCGTCAATTCGCTGGTGGTCTGATACATGCAAGAACCACTTGGGAGACGTAGTGACCACATTTAAATCACAAAATGACCTTTGACAAAGTGACAAAGTTTGAGCATTTGCCTCAGTTGTACTTTGTATAATGCAGGGAAAAAGCCAGTTTCACTATACAGTGCGGAGTCGCTATGAATTAAGAAATCTTGTAGTGAGAATATTTTTGTTGGCTTAATTTTTTGTTGGTTTGAGCGTCGCACCAGCATCGCGAGGTCACGGGTTTAAACCGCGTTGAAGTCCTGAATTTTTTCAGGCTTCTTTACGCAATTGCTAAAATTGCGTCCATAACTGGGAGGATCATAGCTTCATTTGATTAATTAATTGTTAGTTTTCCCTCACCCACTAGTACTGGCACCCGGTTCTCCAGAATATCCTGTCACTTATTTGCACATATTATGCACAGCTTGTATTTTATCTGCCTGGTCAGGTGGTAGCTTGGTATTCTACGATAGACCATTTGCGATGGCATCATTTTACTACCAAGACCAAGTGAAACTTTTTGTGCATTAATGTATGTGCTCAGCAAAGCTTTGATGAAGCTGGTGGGCTGTGTAGCTGACATGATATAATTTTCATGGCATAATTATTTCAATTTGATGTCACTATTAATCCCCTCCCCCCCCCCCTTCTAGGTTAAGCTACCCCACTCCAAATTCCTTGCAAACTCACATTAGCCAGAATTTTACAGTGTTGCGGGTGTTCTCTGCAATTGCACAATTTGCATAACTTTTGATACAATACTGTTCTGTTTGGGACTATTAAATGACCTGTGGATCATGAATCATTGATAGGGATGACATAAACCCGGGCAAGTTTGATTCAGGTTATCACCACCATAAAACTCAATGGTTTGATAGTGGCAAAGTTGCAGGCACTGCTGGCTCAGGGTTTTTGTATGGCTCAGATCCAAGAGACAAAAGCACTGGTAAGAAAGCTGGTCTTTCTTTTGTGTGGAATTGAAAGCACCACAATCTGATCTGCATGCACCTCTGTGTTGGCACTGCACTTGTTTGTTTGTAAATAGAGAGTGTTGTATTAATCCTTATTTATTTATAGTTGATATAGCTAGGATCGATAGTTCTTACTTCACTGGTCTGATGCATGCAGTGATGTGCAAAGTTTGTATTTGTATGATGGTAATATAGGTTGAACTTCTGTATATTTTGTTTTTCAGTCTTCCCTCTGGAGCCACAGAGAGCTAATCCTTCCTCCATGCAAGACACTCAAAGACCATTAAGCAAGAATTATCATCTTCAGAATACTCATAATAGAGGGTTTGAATTGGGGCTATCAAGCACAAATGATACAAGACCACTGAATGAAAAATTCACAAGAAAACAACATTTTGTTCAAGGACGAGTAAGTTTAGTGTATGCCAGGGTGAATCATATTTTCTTTAACATACATTTTGACAATTTCTCATGTCCACAACCTCAGGTGCATAGCTACGATGTGATGACGTGTGGCTCTAGGGTATCAGATACAACACATCTTATATATATATATATATAATTTAGAGAGAGAGAGAGAGAGAGAGAGAGAGAGTGTTAAGATAAAAAGTGAGGATGGACATCTTTATCTTAACTCTCCACATCCGTTCATGCTGCAAGGTTTGGACTGCTAATCTTATTGATCCTCCTGATGCCGTGGCACCTTTGTTGGCTTGAGAGATCTAATAACAGTTATATATATGTGCATGCTCCAGTAATGCCATTGGATCCTTCCAGTTGGTTTTCTTAACACAATTGTTTGGTTTGTTTGAATTGTTACTTTCTATACATGGCAGTGTATGACAAGCTGTAAGCTATAAATATTATGATGTATAAATGAAGGTTCTTTACTTTACTTATCTGGACTTAGGACACAGCTCTATTGTTCTGAGCATTAGAGCTAATCCATGATTAAATTATGTTATTTGTTTGTGTCTGGCATTGTTTTCTAAAGCAATTTGCTAAACCATTGTGAGAAGTGGTTGGTGACCAAAGGATACAAAGTCATGTAATCCTGATGGTACATGTAACTAGTAGTCATTAAATTGTTTCTTTGTATGCTGTTTCATAACATATTATTTTTTTAGATTCCAGGTGGTTCAGCCAGCAACAAAATGATTTATGGCACTGACGAAATTCTTCATCAGGACAAGCTCAAGGAAAAATCCAATGCATCAGGATTTTTGTATGGGACTGAGGCAGCAACAAAAGTTGGAAGACCTGAACCCACTCCTCGTCCAAATAATCCTTTATGGCTGGAAGAGAGAGTGTAAGCAAAGTATTTGATAATTTAGACAATTTTGGGCTGTGTATAATTTTCTGAAGCCTTATCAACTGATAGACGTTTCTTCATTTCAGTGAAAGTGATGCTGTCAAGAATGAGAAGTTAGCATTGGCTCAAGGTAATTCATGTAATTGGTATCGTACATTGTATGCTATCTTGAACAATAAGGTGCTGACTTTAAACCTCTTTAAGTCACTTATAGTTAAGTCCCACTTTTAAGGTCATACTGTTTCTACTTGTGTTCTTTTATTCTTGTTGTAAATATAAGGTCAGGCATTACTTAGAAGAATGTATTGCATTTTAACTTTGCATGGTTTCCATTTCCTTTAGTGTGTTATGGCCTAGTGTATGTATGCAGTGATTAACATTATGATAATGTTTTTATTGGTTGTGTGAACAGATGAATTTTTAGCCAGACATTATGAAGAGAAAGCAAGGCAGGAGCAAGCACTAAGGGAGGAAAAGAGAAAGGTGCTCATTAATACACCTAGAATGCCTGTTACTAAATTGGTGGTGCACCTCACATGTAAATTGTTATTAACAATAAGCACTGGTCAACACCTGTTTTGATTTATTTTATTTGTCAATTATACATGCAGGACCTGGAAAAGCTAAGAAGTTATCATCCCTGGGGAAGACCAGGAGGGGGAGCCCCAAAGGTGGTAAATGTGTCTTAAAGGATGAAAGGATGAAAACAATAAATACCTGGTGCAACTTAGGGCGGGTCTAAAACACAGGTCACAGGTCAGGTGTCAGGTTATCATTTTTAACAATACTGAAACAACCCTTAACCTTCACTAATACTAACCTTAGGCCTAAACATTCTCTTAGTGTGAAGGGGTTAGGGTTGTTTCACTAATAGGGAGCTTAAGCAAAGGCGTTTTTGAGCCACGTACGTCAACCGGAAGTGGACGTTTCGTATTCTTGCGCAAAGGTTTCAACCAGATTTTCTAGCAAATCGTCTCTATAAGAGTAAAGACGCCGAGCAGTACAACTGTGGTAGCGTCAATGCAGTTTGAAAGGGAAAACGCTACATTTCCGGTAGACGTACGTGGCTCAAAAACGCCCTTGCTTAAGCTCCCTATTAGTAAAACAATGACCTGACCTGTGACCTGTGACCTGTGACCTGTGTTTTACACCCGCCCTAAGTCGCACCGGGTATTTATTGTTTTCATCCTTTCTTAATCTAGTTAGGGGGGTTGAAAAGGGGGTCCAGAAGGGGCTTCCACGTTTTGTACCGACTCCCCAAGCCCAGAATTGTTTTCAATGACATTTTAGAATAAAATAGAAGTAATACATGTAATGACGGAAACCAAATACTGGTTGGAGCCTGGGGATGACTGCTCATCTGGTGGTTTAGACAGTCAGTGGGTATTGTCCGAGCCTTGCCAGTACATTCCCTACCCCCCAAAAATATGACAAACTCGTATTTGTTGTCACTACTGTGCACCCATTCATTAATGTAACTCTTGTCTTGCAACTGAAGTGTTAATTAAGAGGGCAAGTGTCCATGAATGTGGTCCGTTTTAATGGTGATTGGTCTGACTTGCTGATTTCATTTCACTGATGTCACACAGTTTCAGTCCATATGTGTCATGTGATTGTCAAAATTAAAGGACTGAATTATTAATAAAAGGACACCCAGGGCAAAAGTACAGATGACAGGTCAAGTCGCAGGTCACCGTATTTTGAAACCCTTGATCTAAAATAACATTTTGGCATTGATATACTAATTGAGGGAGACTCTGTAGGCATTAACCCACACCCTGCTAACATTAACCCAGACACCTTCTTGTGCTTTATTTTGTCAGTACTGGCTGAAATAATTTTCTTGGTTTTGAATAGAATTGATTTTTATTTTCAATTGACAGTCTGATGTAGATGAAAAACCTGACACAAAAAGAACAAAAAATGTTAATACTTTGGTCCAAGAGGTAATGTGCACTTTGGATGTTATGTGTGATTTAACAACAGGAGTTAAAGGCTCTGCAGGAGCAATTTAAGCATCCGCAGTCATTTACATGTTTCAAAATTAAGAAGCGTCTGAAAATAACACTTGTTGGCAGTGAAGTTGAAGGAAGAGGAAATTGACTTATGTCTTGTGAAAGGAACTAGTCATTAAGGGAAGGCCAAGCTAGGTTCTTGTCAGTAGCAGGTTTTATTGTCTCCCAGACATGACATGTATTATGACTGGCCAATTTAGCGAACTGCATTATACCGGGTGCACTAGCCCACTTGACTTCACTGTAGGCTTCCTGCCAGGCACTTGATTAGATTATTATTAAGATATGTAACAAGAAACTAACCTTGTTTTCTTGGTCCATACAGTAAGTTACGACACCTTGTTTTTTCCTCCTTCAATTTATGGCCCTCGTGCTTTACACTTGGCTGTAAATTGAAGTAGAAAAATTTGGGGCCAACTCTTACAATAATACCCTTGAACTTGGTTAGTAAATGGTATCTATTAATTGTTACTTTCATTGAATTAACTACCAGCTAAAATAATTTATGAAAGTCAACTTGGTTTGATCCGTTTGGTTTAGGGTAATTATCAGCCATTTGGTGGTCGACAAGGTGGGGGTGGGGCTCCAATCAGAACGGAATCCGGGAGAGTTGCTGCAGGATTCCGTGCCGATCCTGAGCTAAGGTTTCCAAAGCATGCTGCTAAAGCTGACGTTGAACCCGTTTTGGTGAGATATAAATTTTTTGTACGTAATATTAGACTTGTAAGTTAAGCGTGGTTTTTACTAGTGATGCAAGCATAAGCATGAGCATAAACTCAAGCAGGAGATATTCATGTCAAGTGAAAACCAACAGTAATACAAGCACAAGCAGAGAATGCATAGCATAAGTGCAAGCACAAGGAAAAGGAACAATTTTGATCCTTGCGCTCGTGCTTGCGTCACTAGTGAAAATTGTTATTTTAGAATAAAATAGAAGTAAATGACGGAAAGCAAATATGGGCTGGAGCCTGGGCATGACTGCTCAGCCTCATACCATGTGATTACCATATTAGGCTCTTGTCTATTTCTCCCATGTGCTTTTCTCAGCCGACTCTTCTCAAGCTGCAGGTCCTTTCAGCCTGCAGCAATTTGAATCCCCTCCCTCCCGTTTTTGTTTTCTGCCTGTTGACTATTGGTAACCCCCTGCCTGTAACCTACTTTACCTTTAGTAAATAAAGTAAGGGTGGGGAATGGCTGCCTGAGGCACCCCTTCAGCCCTGTGGTGGAGCCCTGTCAGGAAGGGGGTATATTGTTCTCTGCTCCCATGGACTGGGTTAACTTGCCCCCAGGACATTATGCCAGCAACTATGCCTACCTTGCAGTACAGGCATGAGGCACCTCCTCGGCCTGGTGCCATGTGCCGAGGCCCCTCATCCGGTGGTCTACACGGTTGGTGGGTATTATCCGAGCCTTGCCAGTACATTCCCTGTCCCCATAATTTATGCCCAACTTGTGTGTCTGTTGTCTTTTACTGTGCACCTGTTCATTAACCAGGCTTTAATGTTTTTCTTTTTAAAATATTGGTTGTATTTATGTGTTCATGAAATGTTCATTTATTTCTAATACAGAGATACGGTGGACAAGATGAAAGATACAGAAAGGAATTAGGTTATTGATACTTTATTTTGCACCTTTTTGGGATAATTATAGTTAATGTTCTAGCACCATTATGCATGAAGTTTGCACCACAGCTGCTTGTCACGTTGTTTCTGTTTACGTACCTATTTTTGCAATTCTTTGAGGGGACAACCCCACTACAGGTGTACCTCCCTGCATGCCCTGCAATCAATTCTCTGGAAAAATCTTCCCCCAGCATTGAGGAAACCCATATCCTAGGGGATCATTTACATCATGCATGACTCAGTATAGTCACCTCACAATGATAACCAATTGTTTTTTTTTTAATTTTTAAACATTTGCAGACTCAATGATTGAAGGGTCAAGAGAAAGAAAAATGTTAGAGAGAGAAAAGAGCATTAAAGAAGAAATAAATCATGTAAATTTACAATTATTGTTTAATGCATAGTAAATGGCGGTCTTAATAATAATTTTTAAACATTTACAGCCACAATCCTTAATTTCAGACTCATTGTTTACTCCTTGTCCACATACATTTTGTATACAGAAAGGTTTCAAACTGGTTCGAATTCTATAATGTTGCAAAACAGTAATGTTTAAGATAATTTAATTTACAACAGCTAAAAATAATTTCAATGTGTTAACTTGTAGATCAATGTATTCCGTGAACTATTTGAAAAGGGAGGAGGAGCTGGAGCTCCTAGAATAACAGGCTCTGGTATGAAATCAATGTAACTGTTAATTATTATTTTAATCAATATACAATGTATGTACACGTACATAATCGTTGTGAAAGTGTAATGGGAGGCTGCATGGTCAGGTGGTTATGGAGGCTGCTGAAAGCTGTGTGATGATGGTGATGGTGATGGTGATGGTGATGATGGTAACTTTATTCAAGTCTCAAGCTTCTAGCTTAGCACAAGTGCTAAAACTAATCAGGGAGACAGTCTCATTAGTTAACCAGAACATATACTGGAGTTGTTTCTGGCCTAGCTCTAAGGTAATTCCCTTGGCTGCCCTTGTAAGCAATAGCTAAGTAATCCACCTCCTGCCGTTTTCATTGAAGTTATTTGTTTCATTGTCATTGTCATCAAATTCAGCATTTAAGCTATACTTTAGAGAGTTCAATAAAAAGGTAATTATTACAGTTGCATAAATTTAGTTAAAGGAGTTGCAATCTATTAATTTTTTTTTTAAAGGAACTCTGAAAGCAGGATTTCCCACGACACTGTCCAAAGATATTGAGGAACTTCGAAAGGTGAACCGAAGGAACCCTCAGGGCTTCAGGCAAGAGACAGACTCACCAGAGGTGAGAAAAAGGGAAAAAAAAACGCAATCATATGTAGCCGTGAAGGTCTCCTTAAGGGTTGAGCACATTAAAAGTCACTGTATTTGTCATTTCTCTGTGTTTTAATGTGGTCTCTTTTAGGGGTCACA
>BLFK01000812.1:2454916-2478649 GCA_014634185.1 Astreopora myriophthalma | reverse complement strand
GGGCTCGGGATTTCAATTGACTGATGCATTACCGGATGAATATCAAGTTTGGCTTTCTCGTTTATATTTTGGGTGACCAGCTGGTGTATGTATTGTTAATTTATATATTACATGTATGTTCAGTTAATATTAATTTCCAGTACAGATTAATGTTGCTATTGTGATTTATGACCTTTCAAACATAAGATACACCAACTTCGTACCTTTGATTTTCCTTTGTTTGAATAAATTCCTGATCCCCTCAAGAACAAGAACTTCTTATTCCAGGACTTCTTTCCAAACTCTTTACATTGTAAAGTCCCCTCTAATTCGGGAATTCTAGTACAGGTGCTAAAAAGTTTCTATAAATATATATTAAATATGCATTAATGATTATTTGAAGCACATGATAACAACACTACATTCTGAATTGAATCTACCACTGTTTAAAAGTATAAATGCAAAAAAAAATAATATTGCAACAACCCAGTTAATTCAGTGGCACTAAGAGGGGTTGCTAAGAGAAGCAGGCAAGGAGGGACACTGCACTCTGCTAGCTCCCACCATCACTATGCAGTAGTTTTCCTGTACCTGGTGCAAGATCACCTTGGCTTTCTGAGCTTTCTCTGTGACTGCCTTGTCAGAATTTTCAGAGTCCAACAAATCAGGGGGAAAATAGTTCTGCAATGATGAATAACAATAATTGAATGGCTCGGAGCAAAAACGTTCTAAGTAAAGGAAAGACCTAAGTCCTAAGTAAACTAACTGTATTATTGTTATTGGGTTCCCAATGTAGACTGATGCTATTCAAGTTAATTTGGCCCTTTTAGTGTATATAAAGCAACACACAAAATGACAGCCACTACACCCTGTATCATGGCTACAAACGTTGTAACAATTATTACTTCACTGGAGGACAAACATTCTCATTTTTGTCTTTAGAGAACACCTGTTCAATCTAAATGAGCTAGTGAAGAGACAAGGCAATGAGGGAAAGATGTGTGTTTCAAGTATGACTCACAACACTTTGTCTCTCCTTATTTGGAAGAGAATGGAAATGTTAACTTTCTAACAGGAAGCAGCTCAAGTCAAAGGTAGTGTTGTGATTCCGGTTAAAAATAACTTACACAAAGGTAGCTGCAATCTTGAACTTTAATAAAATGTAGTCATCTTAGTTACAGCGACCACAAAGAATGTCCAACAACCGAGCAAATGGATTTTTAATGAACACGATTGGCTATTTCAAGTCACGTAATAAACCAAATGCATGACACAGTAACGTTACACCTTCCCTTCTTTAGAAAAGAAACTGAACTGCGATATAAGGGTGAAAGACATACGAAAACGTTCTCAAAAAATAACAACAACAACAAAACAACTAGGTCTGAACATAGTCTTTCAAATAGCTAGGTGGGTGAATAGAGCATCCGGTACGAGTAACTGCAGTGTTCTTCCGACACTCAGCTGATGATGGAGATGGCCTGATAACTTGAGGTCCCATGTCTGTTTGCGATCTCAAAGCAATCTGCGTAATAGTCGACTGTGCACACGTATTCGCGGTTATTGGATGTGAATATGTTACAACCAAATTTTTCCAAAGGGTCTTGTGGGAGTTCATGGCAAATTAAAGGCTCTTTCTGTAGGGCAGGCTGGAAGGTATTACAGGTTTCACCCTTTGAGATGAATTCTTCCAGTTCTCTGTTGATGTTGGGTCAATACACAACTTCTCGTGCCCTTCTCAAACAGCCTTGAATACCAATATGGGATTGGTGAAGCTTTTCTTTAATTTTGGGTCTCAGACTTAATGGGATGATGCACTTTGGACCCTTGAAAATGACATCATCTTGAGCAGCCAACTCGTCCCTGATTTTGAAGTAGTGGTGGAGCTCTGTAGCTAGGCTTTCTTTTTGGCTGGGCCATCCATTCAGTATCACTGCTTTCAAAGACTGCAGAACAGGATCACTGGCAGTTTCCTCATGGATTTCTTGAATCTGTGGCTCGAATACTGACAAGAAATTTACATAATGGACTCTCTACTTCTAGACCTGCCTTTCCTGGATGGTGTTCCCATGGTAGGTATGCTCTGGAAAGTGTATCGGCAAGATACATCTTGGGACCACCCCTGTACTTGATTTCTACATCATACTGCATTAGCCTCATCAACAGACGCTGTAAACGTTTTGGGGCAGCAGCAAGAGGTTTCCTAGCAATCATCTCCAAAGGCTTGTGCTCTGTCCACAGGGTAACTCTTCTGCCGTATACATATTGATGATTATGCTCCATGCCAAACACTTGTGCAAGCAGCTCTTTCTCGATTTGCAAGTAGTCTTGGCTCAGCTTTTGTCAGAGCTCTGCCAGCATGTTACAGGTTGACCTTTCTGCATGAGCGCAAAGCCGATTCCTTTCTCCTTCAGTAGGTTCACTTGGAGTGAAGAAATTTAAGACTGGAGCGGTAGATACAGCTTTCTTGATCTTCACAAAGGCTTCTTCTTGCTCTTGAGATCACTCCCAGGCAGCATCTTTGTGAGTCAATCTCCCGAGGGGCTCAGACATATCAGACAGGTCTTCTAGCAATCTTGAGAGGTACTTGACTGTGTTAATGAAGCTTTGTACGCCTTGAAAATCTTCAGGTTTAGGCATGTTGCACATAGCAACATGCAACAGCACTGCGAGCTTTGGCAGCCACATGTGAATTCGGTGCTTTGAAAGATGAAATGATTCGTGATCGCCCTGTCCATGGTATCAACGAGGACAACGTTCAATGAAAGCTGTTGCAAGAGCCTAAATTGTCACTTGAAAAGTGTTTGGATATCTGCAGATCAGCTGAAGCCACCAGTGCTCATTATCATGTGTCCTCCTTGGCTCACTGCTTCTGAGTATGAATAACAGTCCAATATTTCAAGAGATACAGTGTACAGTATGTTTTTGTTTTTGGCAATTTATTTTGAATTCAAAATGAGACGATTTCTGACAACAATGACTCTTTAAAAAATTGTTTAATATCTCTAGATTGAAAGAAGATATTTCAAAGAAGAAATGCTATTCCTGTTCATTCTCAAAGGCCTTTTGATTAAGCACACTGGAAAAGATTTTTCTTTGCTTCATACACGCTTATAGTGAGAACAAAATTGTGACAAAGTGTCAACATATACACTAATGAATAATAATTTTGCTGGAGAGTTCAGTGGGTATAACCATGAACACTTAACCCGTAAGTTTGGAATATTATTTTCCTCTCTATAATAATATTATAGTACTATGAAACAACTGAAGCTTTAGTTATCATCTTCATTTTAAAAATACAGCACAAACTCACAGATGTGTGTGCAAAGAAATGATACTTTTTCACATCCTTTCTAAACAGTAACTTGTTGTTTGATCCCGGTGCCCAGGTATTCAACACAGCAAGAACACTTTCATGATCCTCAAGGTTACGCTCTAAAAGGTGAAAAAAAAAACTTATCTGAATCAATAGCCAAGAAAACCTCATGTAATCCATGGAGAATAATTTTTACCAGTGTATTATAGAGTGTGGTATTTGAAACAATCATCACATTTTTTTTAATTGTCGGTGACAAAAACTGGAGGAATAATAAATCCACAAGTCCCTTTATACACTGTAATAATCTTCTTGTCAACATGTGCTTAGATCTACTTTTTTGTGCAGCTGCCAATTCTACTGCACAAGCCCTTGGCCTAACAACATGACAACACTCATGTCACATAGGGCTGTTTGAAATCATTCTCAAGGTTCTAAAAGAAGAAGATTCTTATCCTTGACTACACACTCACCAAGGCCTAAATCAGTCAAATGTTCAACCATCACCCACTGAGGATCATCTTCAGCTTTGTTTAAAAGTACAAGTTTATGGCAAGCTTCCCTGGCTTTCAAGGTGGATGACACCAACAATTCAGTAGGTTTATTTTCTTCATTGAAAACATTCACTGGAACTTGCTATGAAAAAAAAATAGCATACAGTGTATATTCAATGACAATATAGTCTATACTAAGATGACTGGGGGAGAGAGGTGGAAATGTTTGGTCTTCTGATAGAAAACACCTCCCACCCCCACCCTAGCTCCCCATGATAGGAAATGGATAATTCAAAAGAAACTGTAATTGTAATTCTACTTTGGGTTCTTCAATCACTCTCAGTAATGAAACAAGGGGCTCCCAGGACTTTCAAGGCAGATGACCCTGAAGGACAGAAACATCTACAGGGGTATTAACCAGAATTGCAACACTAATAGACTAGAAGGAGCTAGCAATCATCTTTTACCAATATATATCAACCAATAATACAAGTAAATATGCCGCTTGTTTAATGTTAGGGGGAGAAAACATCAATACTGTGATCCACTGCATAGCTTATAGTAAAGACAAGATGAACATTCCATCACCTCTTCTTTGTGTCTTATACATTTCATCTGTTGAATGTTTGACATGTTCTTGATTCCTCCTGCATCTGACTTGGCATAATTACTAAGAGTTGATCTTGGACTGCAGTCAAGTTCACCAGGATCAGGGTCATAATGGTTTGGTTCTGCTTTGGGATATGGAGCTGGAACAAAAACACTCTTTCCAACTGCCCCAGCTGATGATCCTTTCTCGAGAGTTCTGAAACTACCATGCACCTCCTGACTAAGTGCAACTTCATTAATTGCTCCCTTATGATGAGTACCCATTGGTTGGTAGGCATAACGGCTTCCATTCACTTGCATCCTTGATGACATTGAGTTATAAAACTGTAGAAAGCTTGATTGAGTAGAACTAGTTTCACACTCTTGTGTCCTCGAAATGGCAGCATTTTGAAGGTGTAAGGGGTTAGATTGAGAAGTACTTACTGATTTTGATTCAGTACAATCTGCAGGCAAGTCATGAACTGGACCACGATCTTGTGTGGAAGACATTGAATTGTGGTGACTGCCATGACAATTACTGTGACTGAAGAGACTTGGTGGTGACTTTTGGAAACACAAGTTTTTGCAAGAGTTTTGATCATCACTGTCATCAAAGTTATCAGAATAAGCCAGCAATGTTTCCAAACTTAAATCATTATTTAAGGCATCTAAATTTAAAGATAAAGCAAGAAAATTAAATTGTTAGAGCTAACAATTTAAACAACAGGTAGACAAGAACTGTGGTGAGGACAATCAGTTCCCAAATCAGGCGCTAAATTTGACTACTTACGATAGTCAGTGCTATCTTGAGCATCAACCTTAAAATAAAAAAGCAAACATGTTTCATTGGATTAAATACCTTTCATCAAAGAATGTAGCCAATTAATAATACTAATAATTTATTAAGCAATACAGCTGCTTTAGAGTAGAGGACTTCAACCTGTATATCTTTTTGTAGCGTGTGTTAAATGGTGGATAACAAATCAAAATAAAACTGTGTAATTTCCTTGCAATGTTATCTGTCTACTCCTGGGAGCAGAATGGTAACCTACTGACCTTATCAACATTGATAGCATCCAATTCTCCAATCAAACTTCCCATAGTTTCCAGAACATGACTGATATCTGTTGTCAAATTACTGCGATTGCTTTTAGACGAGGCCATGATCAAAGGTACCAAAGGATTTTTGGATGATGCAACAGCATAGTAGGTAAATGGTCTTAAAACAATGTTAACCTCACATTGCTTTATCAGTTATGTGTGAGGCCTGTGTGAAGTGAGAAAAAGGCAGTAGAATTAAGTTACCAACAGCAATCTAATTTGTTTGCAAAGCAAACAGCTGCTTTCTTTGATGACTTTCTGAACATTATTAGGATTGATCACGAGTCTGGTTCCCATGAAAGAGGCCTGCAAAAATTAACATTACTATAGCAGTTGAGACTTCCCCATTTTTTGTTGAAATAAGCAATCCTACTTCATCCTATGTCCCAGGGGAGAGGGGTGACTACAGCCATGACAGTCTTTGATTGCCTAACAACCATACTTTCAGTTGAATAAAATAATATTGTTATAGCTGAATAGAACACAGACATCCAACGAAAACATCTTGGATTTCAAAGTCTTGATCACAGACAAACATGCTAATCAAGCAAAAATTGAATTTAAAAATGTCAATCAAGCAACAATTAAATTATTGTATCTGTCTTGTTCCTGATCTCAGTAGACTTAAAGTGCACCTAACCCCAAAATATTTTTTTCGCTACAATACATCTTTGCATCTGTTTGAAATGCATTTGCTTATTTTTTCCCATTTTTGCCAAATCTTGACATTTTGTAGGCTTCCAAAACTTACGAAAAACTGAACATCATTTGGTACACGACCGAGTCAAAAGGGGCATGGGTCTATTCCTGATTTGACGTCAGAAACTATTTTGCATGCATGTTTACAAAGACTTAATGGAATGTAAATCAGTTCGTGACGTCAAATCAGGATTTTACGATAACTGCAGAAATTCACGCGCGCTCATTGGCTAATTTTTATGGTCAATATGCGGACAGACAAATGAATTTATAATGGTCTCGCGTTTCGTCTTAATTTCGTCTCTCCTACCTTTTTGTTATCGTAAAAAACAAATTGACGTCAGTTTTTAATGCGTCTGTCCTGTTATTGACAATGAATTTCGTCATCACATTGTCAAAGTAGTTTGCGGATCCACTCGGCTATCGCCTCGTGGATCCACAGCTACTTTGACAATGATGACGAAATTTATGATCAATAACAGGACAGACGCATAAAAAACTGACGTCAATTTGTTAAATAGACCCACGCCCCTTCTGACTCGGTCATGAACCAAATAAGGCTCAGTTTTGAAGCCTATAAAAAGTCAACATTTGGTGGAAAACAGGATAAAATTCTCAGTGTGTTTCAAACAGGAGTAAAGATTTATTTTAGCGAAAAATATATTTTGGGGTTAGGTGCACTTTAATTGACTACATATAGCTTCGTTTAAACTGCTCATGTCGAGAAAAGACGCAAACGCAGACGCAGCTGTTCTTTGGCGTATATATCAGCTGAAACCAATCCTTCATCAACGAACTATGAACATTCTTCTCAGAAGGTGCTTGCGTTGTAATACAGCCACTCTGAGATTTTAAACACCCACCACCAAAAAATTAAAGCGTGCCAAAGCACGAATCGAACGAGGTCAAGGCATTGAGGAACGAGGAAACTACAGGTGCCATGAAAGATTGCCCAGCCCATTTGCCATAAATTCCCATAATGTCATATGCAATTCTTCAGTTTTAACTATATACCCTCGGAATTGGGCTCACTGGATACCAATATAAAACTTACATCCAAGTCTCGTCGGACCAGCTTCGACCTCATCTGTCCTTTATTGTTTACTTTCGACTAACTGGGCCTTCGACTACAATTTATAACTCATCAGCGGTATCGTAATTCTTCCCCAGTCTTAACTCCTGCAAACAAAGAACGCCTTGCATTTTTCCTCGAAAAGCACTCGATAATGTCAAGTTCTGAACGAAGATACTTTGAGAATACATTTGAAGACTACGATGGAAGGACAAGTTCGCAAAGTCCTGATGGAAAGGTCAAGTAATCAGTTCTAAGAACTTATCTTTGGTTATGTGTCAAATCTCGTCGCTTGCACTGTGAAAGTTTTTAGGTTTTAAAAGACACCCTAGCCTTCCGTCCTATTTCTTCAGATATCTTAAAATTCTTCTCTACGTTTCATACAGATTGCTGAGTCATATTACTCCAGGGTAAAAGATGAAGCTGTCAAGCTACTGAAGCAATGTGAAGAAGGATTTGAGCGTTCTAAGGATGATCGTGACTATTCAGTGTACACTGGCACTGGAGGTAGGGCCCATCTTCTTAGAGTACAGTTTATTTTGCATGTTCCGGTACAGTATCTTTGCCTGTTTAATCGTAACCGCAACCTCACTGTACTCCTTAAGATGGAAATTTCATTACGGTAGTCGTGACCAAAATGCCTACCCTGCTTTCAAAATGGAGCATGTGATATGTCTAATTGTCCTTTTTTCCCATTAGGAATGGCTCTTTTGTACATACATATATCTCAAACACTTTTTAAGGATGATGAAACTCAGAAACAGCAATACTTGAAAAATGCTTTGAGAATTCTTGAACACAGTCAGCAGACTCTCAAAGGCAAAAGGATGACATTCCTTTGTGGAGACCCAGGTGAAAAGTTAAATTATGTACCAGTCTGACAGTGGCCTATTTGTCACTAATACCCTCACTCACATAAAACAACAGTGGTTATTGAAAAGAATGTGATTTACCTCTTGGACTTTAGATGAATTTGTGGCATCTCATATTTTATCTTGCTTTTTTTGGGTTTGTTTTGTTTTTTTAAGGAATCCTGTCTTTACTCTCCATTCTTTATTCAAAACTGGGCCAGGAGGAAAAAAGTGCAAAGTGCCTTTCCAGGCTGTTAAGTCTTTCAAATAATGTCTGTGGAGGAGACCCATCGCTTCCTGACGAAGTCCTTTATGGTCGGGCTGGTTACTTGTTTTCCTTGCTTTTTGTACAGAAGCAGTTTGGAGCGGAGAAGATCGATAAAGACATTATAAATAAGGTTTAAACAAACAATTTTGCATGTTTTGTTAATAAAACTAAGTGAAAACATCATCCTGAAATTGTTTTCAACTATAAGCTGAGGATATTTTTATACAAGAAAACAATGATGTCAGTATATGACTTGTATAACAATGTGAGATTGCATTTGTTTCTGTTATGGATAATGTTGGCATCTTATAATTTTTTATTCTCCACAGGTCTGTCAGTGCATCATAGATTCTGGTGAAAGACTTTCTAGACGAGAGAGAAGCAGGACTCCTTTGATTTACATGTGGCATGAGAAACATTATATTGGAGCAGCACATGGCATTGTTGGTATTGTTTTCATGTTACTTCAGGTATTTAAAGAGTGAACACCAGTTAGACATAATTGTCAAGTAATTATAAGACATGTTTATTTTTCATATGACATTTGTTTTAAAAAATCATCTAAAGTTGTCAGTCTTTGATCTCATTTCACTTGAAAGGAAGATTTTGGTTGAAATATTGGTTCTGAAATTTTTGTTAGGCTCTGACAACCCAGGCAGTACAATCCAACTTGAGGAATATAGAGAGTTGTGTTGAGTTTCTTCTGTCAGAACAGTTTCCATCTGGTAACCTTCCATCATCACTTGAGAGTGGTACAGACAAACTCATCCATTGGTGTCATGGTGCTCCGGGAGCAGTGCATCTGATGGTCAAAGCATACCAGGTAATGGTACAGTTCTCATACTTTATTCACCATCTGTGATTTAGAGATTACACAAGATCCAGTGATAAGATTACAAAATTTACAACAGTAAAATGTTATTGCTGTCTGGTGGTGAGGAGACCTCAAGAAGCCAAGGGCTTGTATTAATGTATTAAGAGGTCCTCTCTTGATTGGATTATTAAATTATTTTGAAAAGAAAGGACCAGATTAAAAAAAAAAAAAGCGAAGAGACAGTGAGGTCATCTAGTGGATAAGATGATGATCATTTGTTGGAATTGAACTCTCCTTGGAGAGTTTTTGAAATTCTGAGTAGGAGCATCAATATACAGGCTGACATCCGATCTCATCCCAGAGAAAGAATAAATTTATTGTAAACTGCCATGAACTGCGTGGGATATGTGCAGTATATAAATCCATTACCATTACTGCAAGTTTTCATTCATGGTAGCAGCAATCAAAAAACTCTTCCTTGGGTGGGATATTTTATGAGACGAAACAACTTGTCAATGAAAAATTATTTTCATTTAATCCAAGGTGTTTGGCAAAGAAAAGTACCTTAGTGCAGCTGTTAAGTGTGGAGAGGTTGTGTGGAGCCGTGGTCTCCTGAAGAAAGGTTACGGGATATGCCATGGTGTTGCAGGCAATGCCTATGCTTTCCTCTCCTTGTACAAGCAAACAAGTGATCCAAAGTATCTTCAAAGAGCAATGAAGGTCAGCTGCAACTAACGTATCCGGTCAAAATTAAAATGCAGTCTTGTTGTCTTCATGTCTTTGTCAAATTCTGTTTGCCATAAATAGGTAGCTGTATTAGCTGAAGCTGCTTGCTATATAGCAGAATGTCCACTTCAAGAGATAGCCATGCAAATAAGCCACTGTAAGGGACACTGTAGTTTTGTCTTTATTTATTGTGAGCTTGAAAATGTCCAGTTTGCAGAGTGGTGTTTCAATGGTGGTCAGCACTGCTGCCGGACCCCAGACCATCCATTTTCTCTTTTTGAGGGTAAGTACTTCTGGCAGGTGTGATAATGTCATCAGATGACAATTTTATAAACAGTTGAGATTAACCTACATGTAGGCTGCACACTTTCACTGACATTTTTTTCAAATTTCTTTTTAGGTATGGCTGGGACAGTGTATTTCTTAGCAGATATGTTGGAGCCTAACTTATCAAAATTTCCTGCATTTGAAATTTAACAGCTGTAATATTCTAACCAGCTACCTTTCTAGAGGAATGGGCCAGGAAATTCAAATTATCAGCATAAGCTTTCCCAAAGAAAATCATGACTCTTCAAGGCTTTGTTGAAATCTTGCTTCTTTAAAGTTGCCTTAAACTCACCATGGAAGTCATAATCTTTTTGATAAATGGAAGATAATGGACTTAAATTATATCGAGTAACATAATGAGCCTGATGTAACAGTTGTGTTAAAGTTATGCACTGTGATGATTTGGCTCAATTACCAGCAAAAAAAATTCCTGACACGAAAGCTAACTTTATTATTACAAGTGATTGAGTGATGGCTTGTTTGCCAAGTGACCAAGCACATGAGACTCAATCCCACAAAGCACAGGAAGATTCCTGCTAATTTTGAACTTTCAAGGTGCTTTGTAATTTGTTTTTCTCAGACCAAATGACTACTATACAGTGTATGATTACAAAGTTTAAATGAAACAACCATTGACCTTGCACACACCCCAAGTACTCAATGTGTGAAGAATAAGCTAAGGCTAAGTTGGCCTGGTGTCATGATGCCCTGTTATTGTGCATGTTATCCTTAGTTGTTGAGTTGCAAGGGCAGTTCTAGTCTCCTATTACTGTACCGTAGCACCTTGAAGAAAAATTGCCTGGGAGGCCCATGTGCTATAAATCACCCCATTAATTGCCATCTTCACAACAAAACAACGAAATTGCAAGCCAACATCCAAGGAGGAAGGAAGACAAAATATATCAAGAGAAACATCATAGATGTTGGTGGAGAGAGGAAAATCTAAGCTGGGATTCCAAATCTAGATTGAGTCGGCAGAGATTATTGTAAAGACAGATGGAGGTTGAAGTTTACTGGCTAGGGAGAAGAAAAGGTGTTGAAGATGACAACAACATGACAAATTTAACTATATCTTAATCAAATGTCTTTTACAAGAAGTAGTTTTTGCCTGCTTATTCCAATTTCCTCAGCTAGGGAAAATGTCCTTGACCACAAGTCTTCCAGGTCACCAAATATGGTATTATGCAATTCTAGAGAACCACTATTTTTATGTGACACCGCATGCGTGACTGTGTTTGCTTCTGAAACATCACTACCCTCTGTTCGCCCCTCAATTGACTGAGGATCAACTTCTAATTCTCCAACTCTATTAGTTGAGTCTTGTGCACAAAGTGCTTGAAATGCAGATGCTAGTTCATTGCCATCAACTTCTCCATCATTAACATATTTCATCCCCTTAGAACATTGTGAAAATTTATAGCTTTGATTTAATTTGATTTCTAAAATGTCCTTCATTGTTTGTGCGTTGAGAGCACTCCTTTCCATTTGTGTGACTTGAGTGAGCAAGTCTGCAATTTTAGTGGCCATGATGCTTTGATCTGAATCTTGCTCAGGTTTTGATTTGTCTATTATTGACATCAGAGCGCTGTAAAAAGAAAAGAATAGTAGGATTGGCATGTGGTAAAGTTAAATCGCTACCACAACCAAAAAAAAAAAAAAACGATGCTTTTCCCCATTGGATTTCACACCTATTTTCACCAAACTCAAGCCTTAATTAGGAGAAGACTGTTTGAACTGGAATTTTCCTATTAAATAGTCCATTGTTACTAGGTTTGCATTAGTAAGGGCCGATTTACATGGTACAACTTTTGCTTTACAACTGTCGTATGCGATTTTTTCTGCGCACGCTGCTCGCGTCACGTAAAAAGTCGCATACAACTCTCGCTATTGAGCACAGACTGTGCTTACGATTGTCGTAGAGTTTTAAAACATGTTTTAAAATCCTACGACATTTTTTGTGACGTATACGACAGTCGTAAGCGAGTTGTAGCTTTTGATTTACACAGAACAATTCGTGCCGTAGGCCTGTCGCATGCAACAAAGTTGTACCGTGTAAATCGGCCCTAAGAATATAACAAAGTGAAACCAGATTTCTGCTAATCAGTTGGTTTTAAATTTGAGCAATGGCAGACCATTAGATAAGAAAAATTTACTCAAAGCACACAGACAGTTAATGGAGACCTCAGGTTTTTGATCAGACGGAGAGGTGGTTAACCCTTTCAGCCCCAAGGGGGTCCCCCAGTGACAAGTAAAATCGTCTGGCACTAGACAGAGTAAAATCTGTAAGTGGCACTCTTTGGAGTTAATGGGTTAAAGCATAAAGTTCTTCAAGTTGGGTGTTAAGTAAACAGTCATACTTTTGAATTTAAAGAGAAAGGAGAAGCAATATTTTGGTCATGGTAGCACAGAGGAAATAGCGAATTCTGTGTAAAGAAATCAAGACTATAACTCAGTGTCACAGACCCAACTTCTACGAGAACTTCATTTTTTTGTTGCATTGTTAATTATTTTATTTTACCTCAAAGTTCCCCTCAGTTTTCCCCATTCCTTAGAGACCATAGCTCCATGATTAAATCCCTCATTAAAACCTTGCTGTAAATGGGCTTCTTTTCCTGATTCCACGCCATCACGGTATCCAGCCTAAAACAAACAGCTTTGTTTTAGACTTCTGTTCCTATCTTTAATAAGGTACAAAGGGTATGCATGGCTAATAGAACAGGAACAGGGAAGCTCATTAAAATTTTTATTTTAAAGAAGTCCTGAAAAAAAAATTACAAATTTTACTTTCTGGTGCCCTTGCATGCTACAACTTATTGTGTTGCTGCAGAAAATATCCACGCCACTTTCCACTTGCCTAAATTGATGGTTACTCTCACAAGGCTCCTCTTCCTTGCTGATCTTTTCTTTCTAAAACTCTGGCTTTTAAGAGCCCTTCTAGCATGTAATTTTCAATAATATTCTATGTTCTGTAATTTTTATTTAGTGTAAGTGATAAGTCTTCATACCACCTGTGCAATTAGCTTTCCTATCTGCGGGTAGCCTGCATTTGTAAGTCTTATTTTTGATAATTACAGTAATGATTCAATTCCTGAGTCACAGCACTAAGCAAACGTTCAAATCCCATCATGAACGTAGTTGTTTTTCTCTTTCCTTGTGCTGACTGATCACTCCAACTGCACCACTCTGAGAGATTACTAATGAGTTTACATGCCTACGCTACAGTATTAAAAATTTGTTATATTGGGCTTCTGAGGAAAGATGTATTATTATAATTATTCTTAAGAGACATCTACCATTTGTATACACGGACAACATTGTCTGTTGAAGCATTCTTGGAAACCTGCCTCCTTCTTGTAACAGATAATACCATGAATAAATATTATGGATGTAATGGAGGGGGTCATCATGATTATGTCCATGCATTTACATTATTTCCAAAACCAGACAAAGGTTATTCCACTCTAGCAAGAAGACATTTTAAACAACATAGTGAGTAAGAAGTTAACACTGGGTCATTTTGGCATGATAAGTGATAATTTGAAATGTTTTAAATAACATTCATCTTTAGAATAGACAGGGGATAAATTGAAGCCTAAACTTAAGCAATGTCAAAATCTTGCGTAAGAAGGAAGTTGTCAAAAAACCTGTGAAAATCGAAAGGCATACATTCGGATCACGTTCAAACAAGATTTTTATATTAATTATAAAATTTTTAGTCATAAATTATTGAAACGAGCACAACAAAAATAACAACCATCATTGTCTACTGCATCACGTTATAGTTATATTGAATAAATAGCACATTTTACCAGTTCATGAGTTTGCCTCATTCTCCGGTAGTCCATGTTCACATCGTTCGGTTCAAGCATTTCTTCTTCCTGTTCGTCCGCCATATTGACTGCCAATTAATTTATGCAGCGACACATGCGCAGAACACTTTGCGTCAATTGCCTCTGCAATCCAAAATGGCGCCGGCATCAGAGCAATAACATCATTGTGAAAATCCACTTTCATCTTGTTTCCTTGACCATGAAAATACGTTTTTCATAAAAACTCTTTACCTCAATTTATTTATCTTTTGCTTTGCGGGCTTAGTTATCGCTGAAGTGAGAAATGTAGGCACATTTCTGCCAAAAAATAATCGGGATCAAGATGCCCAGTTCCCGAAATGAGAAGGAATTGAGCCCCACCGCTCCAAATCATAGCAAAAGCAAAAAGTCATCCCATAAACAAAAGAAACATAAGAAACGTCCCAAACCCGAGACTTCGGCTGAAAAGCTAAAGGGACAGTATGAAGATATCTCCTCAGCTTCGGAGGAAACTGCAGAGTTGCCTGTTCAAAAATACAGCTCCATTTCACGTAGCCCCTCGCCCGTAGCGTCGAAAAAATCTACTAATGTAAGGAGGAAGAAGTCAAAAAAGGATAGCTCAATACAAGGATCAAGCAAAAAGCGCAAGAAACGGGGCAAGTCGCCTGTCAATCTTCCGCATCCTAAGCAAGAGGCTCCGCCATTGTCGCCAGTTTCGAGTTCAAAATGGAAAGATATGACGCCTTCTCCGAATCCCACGCAAACAAGCAAGGATGTTTACCAATTGTCGCCGCCTGTGCCAAGGAAACGTGGGTCTGAGTCGCCTTATCTTCCTAGAGCTTACAGGCCGGCCAAGTCACCAAGTGTTAGTCCTGTTAGATCACCTTATAACAGAGGAAGGTCTCCTTTCAAAGGCAGATCACCAATGAAAGTTTGGTCCAGGTCGCCTTATAGTCACAGATCAAGATCTCCTACGCCTCCCAGGGGGAGGTCACCGGTCAGAACTTACAGATCTCTGGAGAGATCTCCTTATCAATCTCCCAGCATGGGCCGGTTCTCACCATATGGCCGAAACAGGCCTTTGTTTGGTCGGAGACGGTCACCCTCACCATATGGACGACACTCACCATCACCACCAGTAAGAAATACTGGCATAAGGAATAGGGTAAATCAAAGAAACAGGCCACGTAGTAGGTCTCCATCACCTCGTGTGCCAAAATACAGGAAGTCTCCAGTTATTAGGACAAAAAATAGGAGTCGGTCTCCTCCACCACGCTCCCCTTACAGATCAGGGAGAAGTGCACCACGCAGCCCAGATATACATAAATCAAAATCTGGAAGCAAACATACCCTGTGGCAAAGATCAAGCTCTACCAGAAATGAGCCCGCAAAGTCTGTGAATAGAGAATCAACCGAGAAGTCTTACAGCATTAAGGAGAATTTGCTGAAAAATAAGAACGTGGTTGATACTGTGGATGGGGTGAAACGAAATCTAACGAAGGATACTCAACAGTCTGTGAATAAGCAGGTGAAACAAAGTGTAGAAACTGGTGCAAAAGATTTGCCAGCAAATGGACCTTTAAAAGATTCTGGTTTGAGTTCAGCTGAAGTAAAAAAAGGATCTGAAGAGGTTGAGAAGGTTTGTCATGCCGAATCAAAACCAGCTCTTCCACTTCCTCCTTTGAATGAGGCAGCACCTCCACCTCTCCCGAGTGAGGAGCCTCCTCCATTACCTCCAGATGAAGAAAAACCACCTCCGCCTCCTGCGCCAACATTGCCACCTCTTCCACTGCCACCAGAATTACCTGGAACTCCAGGTGAATCACCAACATCTTACTCACCCCACTCCCCTGAGGGAAAGCCTCCAGAATCGCCCAAGTCAGAGCAGCAGTCACAAGCTGTCAAGGACACAGACGGATCTGGCATGCCATCAGTCTCTGGTCAAAGTAGTCAAAGTGGTACACCATTATCTACACCAGATACGACACCAAAAACACCAGCTGAAAGTGAATGGGGGGAAAGATGTGTGGACATGTTTCAAATTATTGATCAAGTAGGAGAGGGAACTTATGGACAAGTGTACAAAGCAAAGGACAAAATCACAGGTGGGAAATTATGTCGTGTGTTTTGTCAGTGAAACATTTTATTTATTGTATTTATTTTATTTATTTTATTCCTCCAATCCACAATACAATGAATACAAATGCCAAGCAAAATACAGATTAAAGTACAAAACATGATCAAACTTATCTATCATATTACATGGAAAGGAGAGGGGGCACATCTAGTAACCTAATAATTTTATTGCACCCCTTAGCTAAATAAAAATGGATGACTGGAAATAGCAAGTTATAAAAAAAATTGAAATGGAACAAGTACTTACAGATAATTATTAATAATTAAATGTTGAATAATGTTTGATTTATGTAAAAAAGCCACAACCTTGGTCACGGTATGGGTTGATCAAGTCCCCAAATGCTTTTAACTGTTTTTTCACCATGGTGCTTGCTGTGGATAGAGCATCAGAAAATGTTTCCAAATAAGTTACTAGTTATCATGGGTAAACGTTATCATAATTATGGATGTTAAATCTTCGTCAAAATAGAGTAAATTTCTAATCTAGGTGGGTGACAAGAAGGACGGATTAGCCTCTCTGAATTTCAATGAACCAAAGGTTTCTTGGCTGCATACCAAACTGGAGTTAAATTGGAATAATTAGAGATTTGGTGGAAATGTTTTATTCCTAAAGTCCTTAATTAATTAGACTGATGTCGATAAAACAGTTTCAAACAATCATTTTTTTGCTTTATCAGGAGAGCTTGTTGCACTGAAAAAGGTTAGAACAGACAACGAGAAGGAAGGATTTCCTATTACTGCTGTAAGGGAAATCAAGATCCTTCGCCAGCTAAATCACCCCAACATTGTGAACTTGAAAGAGATTGTAACGGACAAACAAAATGCCTCAGATTTTAGGAAGGATAAAGGTCAGTACAAGATAATTTAGAAGACAAAATTCCAGAATATTATGGAAAACTAGTGATAAGATAATTATTTACATGGCAGTAAGTTTAAGTGAAGCAAATTTTAGTCTGGTTGAATCAATCATATTTTGAATTTGTGGTTCTTTGAACATGGTAGTTAGAGATTTTCTTGGAATGAAATTAATATTGGTAAACTGCTGACAAGCATGCAGAGGATCTCATGTGGCAACATGTTAAGTAAAAACAGCAACTGTACTTTCCCAGATTTTGTCTTTGTTGTTATTCCACCCAAGATGCTGTTGTAGTGTTATCAAATTCTGTACTTTTCACTGCTCCGAAAGGTCTGAAACTGTTTTAAATTCCCTGGGGATCTGAATAAATACTTCTTTGTTTCTTTTCTATAATTTATGATTGCTAACACCTTCTATTATTTGATTTAATAAAAGGAGGTTTTTACCTTGTATTTGAGTACCTGGATCATGACCTTATGGGTGTACTGGAATCTGGTTTGGTTCACTTCACTGAAGATCACATCAAGTCCTTCACAAAGCAACTACTAGATGGACTTAACTATTGTCACCGTAAAAATTTCCTGCACAGGGACATCAAATGCTCCAATATTTTACTCAGTAACAAGTATGTCTGGTGTCAAGTATTTAAATCGCTAAATCTTCCTTAAAATTAAATCATAAATGATGTGCATTATCCCTCTCATTCAGTCCCAGTGACACTGCACTCACTATTTTATTTCCAATCATTTTATTTAGTACTGGCACACACACACACACCATAAATATTAGTAGTTTCTGCCAAACATTACTTAAGCTAATGCATTGAGTCATGTCACTGCTCTTATGTTTTATCCGAAAGTGGTAACTTAGCAACCCTTCATCACACAAGGTGAATAATAGTGGTTAGAAGTGAACCACAAAGAAACCCATACTTACACTTCTTTCTCGCATTAATCTAAGCTTTCTTGCTTTTTTTTTTTAATTTTAGTTTCTATTTTTCATTTTGTCCTTTATTTACATTTTTCCAGAGGAGAAATCAAACTAGCAGACTTTGGATTGGCAAGATTATATGAAGCAGATGAGAGGTATTTTTGAAGGCCTTTTTTGCATATACAGCTGTAATTTAATTTCCTAAACTGGGAGGGTATTGGTTATCAGCGACTTCTTTAGAACAGAATATCTTCAAAATATTATTTAGTATTAACTATTAAGATGCCTTGTCACAAAAGATACAGAGTGCTAGTCTATAAACAAACACATTGAGAATAAGTTGTTGTGGAAGAGTGTTAAAGATCAACAGTTTTTAAATATCTTTTTTTGCTAGGACAAGTTAACCGTGTTTTGGGAGACATGTTTGTGGAAGAGAATGACTGTATTGAGTAACCTTAACCCCAGGTATAGGGACCTGGGCCAGGGGTTTCAGTTAGAAGCCAATTACTGGTGGTCTACCACGGCCTACTTTGCCTCTCACTGCTGGCGAGTTTGTCTTGATTTTCACTAAAAATCCTATCATAAACTTATCAAACTGCCACCTACAATGGGCTACCATGGAAAGCTATTTCAAAAGTTATTGAAGCCCCTGCTGGGCACTAGCTCACTCAACGTTGTACAACATTGGGTTGTTTTAGTCTTCTAGTCATTCTGATAAGAATTTGTGTAATCAAACAGTTGTTCTTAATACATTGGATGATTCCTATCTAGTTAGGTTCTTTGGTATGAATAATTATAATGGATTTTAACACAATAATAATTATTATTCAATGATATGATACAATACAATTCCATGTGGCCAGACAGTTGTATACGTGTGACCACATTGTTAGATTTTGATTGCTTAAAATGTGCTATAACCTTGTTGTAGATGAAAAGGCGTACATTTAAATTTCTTAATGTGTGTTTTACACACTTAAATTTCTTAATGTATGTTTTACAGGAGACCATACACAAACAAAGTGATCACATTGTGGTACCGACCACCTGAACTTTTACTTGGGGAAGAACGCTATGGACCTGGTATAGACATCTGGAGTGTGGGGTTTGTACAGAAATCCTGTGGAGATTTTTATTGCACTATATATGTTGTGGTTTAATTATTTTCCTGGTTATGATTTTTTTAACCAGCTTACCTTTTATTTCCATTGTCTAAGATTCATTACTATGATTCGGAACAATGAAACAAAAAAACAAAACTGGTTTAAAAAATTGACACTGAGGGTAACATTTAACCACAGCATATAAGCTGTATACACTTTTTTTTAGGAATATTTAGAGCTTGCGGGGCTTTCAGTAAGTTTTTTAGTAGGTGTATGCCCATTTGATAGTAGTCGGCTGTGGAGAGTTATATTTTTTAAGTATTTATTGACCAAAATGGCCAAGTAGCTAGTTTTAAGCATGATTACATATTCCTCTTCAATTGTTTTAATTACAAATAAATTAATCATAACTGTGACAGCATTTGACGAGACTATGCCAGTGGTAAAACTACTTGACAGCTTAATGTACTCAACATTTTAGATATTTAGACCTGAGAAAAAGGCACTCACTCTTGATGATGCATACTGTCCCACTACTCTGATGTGCTGTGTATCCTATTACAAGTAAATGACATGTGTGCAACTGTCCAATTAAGGCTGGAATCAGGGCCTGTTGATCACCAATCACGTTCAAGAATTTTGCTATAGATATGATTAGGAGTGTAATAATAATCTTATTACTACTTACTAGATGTATACTTGGGGAGCTGTTCACCAAGAAACCAATATTTCCTGCTGTGCAGGAAATAGGCCAACTGGAGCTTATTAGGTAAGGAAGAAACGACAGTTCTAATTTTCACATTTTAAAACGCATTCACTCATGAACCTCAGGAAATATTCAGTAGCTCTTTGGATTTAAGAACTTTGTTCTTAAGTTCAACTCAGTGCCTTTAAACTATGTCAATGTATGGTATCTATTATAAAAAAATATGTGAATTAATGGTTTTTGTCTCCACAGTCGTATTTGTGGCACTCCCATGCCTGCTGTGTGGCCTGATGTCATCCACTTGCCACACTTTCATACAATCAAGCCAAAGAAGCAGTACAGGCGAAGGGTTAAGGAAGAATTTTCCTTGTAAGTGTGTTAGGAACCTATGAATGAAAAAGCATGATGATTAAGCTGTCATAATTATCTCGACAGAATAAGCCCAGTATGAATAGGTTATTTCATACGTGATTTTAGTTTTTTTTAATGTGAACTGGAAAATACTTTGTTGTCTGACACTGGACAGTGAATGCTTACAAATGATCAACGACATTTGATTTTTGCGATGTATTCTTAATTATTCGTAATCAGTGAAGATCATGCATTTATTCCTACTGGTACCTTAAATCTGACAAAGTCCTGTATTTCTGTGGACATTACACTTAAGTGTCTTATTACTAGTTATTTTCCTTTTCTTCACAGTATGCCAGCAGATGCTTTGGATCTGTTTGATCGTATGCTGACATTAGATCCTTCAAAACGCATCACTGCAGAAGAATCGCTTGAGCATCCATTTCTGAAGGATGTTGCTTGTGAGAACATCAGCCCTCCAAGGTTAGTAATCTCTATTTGCATGTATGAAGTGTATACTGGAGGTGTCTTGTCATATGTTTAATAGTACACTTACTGAAACAGGTGTTTACCCCAGGTGCAATACTTTCCTCCGGTAAAGGGTAGTGTTGGAGAAGTCTGCCTACAGGGAGAAGTGTACAAATCAAATTCACTCCTGAATCAACACTGACAATACTTGATGAAGACCCCTTGCCAATCGTGGCTTACAGAGAGGTATCCAATCAGAGAAAGTTGTGTCAAATTATTTAATCACTGATCATTGATCTCTGGTGCTTGATTTAGCTTACCAACATGGCAGGACTGCCATGAAATGTGGTGCAAAAAGCGAAGACGCAAAGGTGAAGGAAAAGTTACAGATGATGGTGGCTCAGCTAAACAACTCAGACGGGAATCTGTTGCTGATGTTGCTGACACCTTGGAACCTTCAAGCAGTCTCCCCACTCAGATGCCAAGAGAGGGCCAGGAAGAGAGAACTTTAGTGCCACTCGAGGCTTCAACTTTCCTTCGTAGGCAAAGCATAGAGACAGTTGAGATGGAAACAGAAGATGCCGCAGCAAATGCCTATTCTGCAAGGGATGGACATTCCTTCTATGATGGCAAACAGTCAAGTCAATATTCTTACTCAGATGAGCACCCGAAGGCAGCTTACTCACAAGATTCGTATTATCAACGTGACTATCAACAAGATTATGGTGAAGGCTCTAGAAACCTTGTTTTCAAAACAGAAGATTATTCACGTCTGTATTCAAGGGAAAACATTGACAATGGAAGGGGAAGTAGATATTCACAATCAAGTGTGCATTATGAACAACTGTCTCCACCTATTGATCAAACTACCACATCATATACTGACCAGTATAAGCATTATGGTTATGCAGATGGCAACAGAGACAAAGAGTATGACGAGTCCTCTTCGCGCTATAGGGATGAATCAGCTTCATATCTTTATAGAGATCGTTATTCAGAGTCTTTTTCACAGAAGCGTGAAATTTTTGATTACAGTGACTCGCAATATGATAGATATCCCGTGGCAGCTGACAATAGGCCGTCAAGCCCAGTGCGTGGTGTGGAGACATACTCCAGGTGGTAGCATCTATGTTATCCAGTGAATTTGGTAATGGGAACATAGGATCTGTTTACAGGAAGTGATCCTACCAACAAACAGTTGCAAATTCAAAAACATTTTTTAGCAAAACAGATCTTCACAATTCATGTGTACATGTGTAGCCACAAAAGTTAAATTAAATCAAAACGGAAATTCCCTCTGACAAACTGAAAACGGAGAACTAGACAGGAAGGTGTTACTGGTATTTTACTGAAAAATTTATTGCACAAAGAACAAAGCTCTGATTAGTATTTTGACTGGATCCCAGAGAGCAAGCCATATTGAAAATCAACATGAAGGCATCACATTCAAGAAACCCTTTACTTCCTTTCAAACAGGTCCTTCTGAAAGACCTTGTGTCCGATGGTTCAGTAAATGTCCAGTAACTTCATATCCCCTTGAATACAAAAGACTTGTAAATAGATATAATTTTATTTTTGAATAGTACATCAGAGTGATCTTGATGGAAAGTCAACATTTTTTCTACCCACCATAGAGTTCTTTTTACTAAAAGAAACATTTTTGAAGTTATGCAGTAAAAGGCTGTAATCCCTGTAGGTTGTTTTGATGTTGCCACATACTTCAGCTGGACTTTGTTTTAAGTCAATAAATAAAATGTTTGTGGGAGAGCTGTTATTGCTTATTCTTAAATGTAACCCTTGAACCCTTAAAACTTGTGACCAGGTGGACATTCAGGATAACTTGCACCTGAAGATAATAACTCAGTAGACTTAGCAGTGTTTTCCCTGTGAAATTTAATATTGTCAAAGTGACACAGTATTAACTTGAACACCTCTCAGGCAGGAGAGCATTATTGCCTTGCCAGTTACTCTGAGCTGGTGGATAAATGAGAAATCAACATTGAATAAATAAAATTAATGATAAATGTGCAGTGAATTCCTGATGTGAATAATTACCAGTAAGAGTCACAATTCATTTCTTAAATTTGTTGATAGCATCATGTGGTCAGAGAGGAGCCACTGTTTGTACACTGGTAGCCCTGTGTTCCATAAGCCCTTTTCTGTGGTTCTAAGGGCTGATTTACACGGTACGACTTCGTCGCATGCGACAAAGTTACGACAGGCCTACGACACGAATTGTTTCGTGTAAATCAAACCTACAACTCGCTTATGACTGTCGTGTACATCACAAAAAATGTCGTAGGAATTTAAAACATGTTTTAAAACTCTACGATAGTCGTAAGCACAGTCTGTGCTCAATAGCGAGAGTTGTACACGATTTTTTATGTGACGCAAGCAGCGCGTGCAGAAGAAATCGCATACGACAGTTGTAAGCAAAAGCTGTACCGTGTAAATCGGCCCTAAGAATACCACCAAGTAAGAGATCCTTTTCACATGACATCACGGTGGCCACATTGGTGTACCTAGACAATCTTCTGGGAATTGAAAGCCATTTTTATACAAAATTTTCCTTTTGTTTCACTAAATCAATGTGGCTGCTGGTCACGTGAGTGAAAATTATCTCTTGCTTTAGCAGTTTCACTATGTTCACAGTCGCATGGTGATGCAGCTATATAGGCAGGATGTTACTGAGGTGGTTCATTGTAAGCTGACACTGTTAATTTTTGCAGTCTTTTTCATGTGATTCCACTTAATATTTACTGCTAATTTACAGTTTGTTGATAGGGAGGGATCGGGTTCGTCCTAAAGAGAAAAGGTTTTTTTTTTTCCCTGACTGGAAGCAGGCATGCCTTTTTAACTTCAGGGCTATTACTCTATGACAGTGTTGGTTATGGGCACCGTATTTTACTGAACTCTATTTCAGAGGCATTCATATGTTGATATAAATAGACAGGACATGGTGCTTGTATCATCCTGGTGATGCATTGCAGATACTCAGTGCAGTGGTCAGTTGTATTAAACAGTGATAGATCCACATGTTGTCTGTTATTACACCAGGGGGTGTAGGGGAAATGCCACACATTTCCCTCGAAGCAGTCACCTATCACACAGTTTGCTTTGTGTAATGACCATGTTC
>BLFK01000812.1:2409916-2449916 GCA_014634185.1 Astreopora myriophthalma | reverse complement strand
ATCAATAACTTATGGCCTCCAAATGCTGATCTTTTAGATTCCTTGGAAAGACTGCATTGTAGGGTGGCAAGAATAATTTTTAACTTACCTAAGGATATGAGATCATTAGATGTGCTTGAATATGCCTGTTAGCATCTTGCCTTAAGGTATCAGTGTACCCCAAATGACCATCATACTTCGGCGCCGCTTTACGGTGGGACGTTTTACGCAAACCCTACAAGAGTGTATATTTTCTGAAAGCTTAATAATTGTAGATTACGATGGTATATTCATTAACATAAAAAAAATTACGGTTTTCCAAATATAGCGCGCTATTTCTCAAAGTACAGAGGTTCACTAATCAAGTTCGTTTCCGGTCGGATTTGATCGGGAGAACGCGATTAATATCGCTATGTCTTCTTGACACCTTTCTCTAAAAAACGGTGTCGGGGAATTTTTATTTTTTGCTTCTTTCAAAAGTTATGACGGTTTTAGTGAAGAGAATGCATGTTTTATTCAACTCTCAAAGTTTAACTGCGTGTCAAAAACAAACCAGACAAGTAATCAAAATTTCCCGACACCGTTTTTTAGAGAAAGGTGTCAAGAAGACGTAGCGATATTAATCGCGTTCTCCCGCTCAAATCCGACCGGAAACGAACTTGATTAGTGAACCTCTGTACTTTGAGAAATAGCGCGCTATATTTGGAAAACCGTAATTTTTTTATGTTAATGAATATACCATCGTAATCTACAATTATTAAGCTTTCAGAAAATATATATTTTTGTAGGGTTTGCGTAAAACGTCCCACCGTAAAGCGGCGCCGAAGTATGATGGTCATTTGGGGTACACTGATACCTTAATAAAACTTATGCACAAAGCATTTCACTATAGACTACTGCAGAAGCTTTTGGACTCAACTGCAATCAAGTTCGATTCGGGGCATAGACTACAAATAAAAGATTTACCAAGGGTCCCACTTTTTGACACGAACAACAGAAAAAATGCCATTCCCGTAGAGGCCTGATATTGTGGAACACCATTATACATAGTATACAATACAAGACTTTGCGGACAAGAACATATAAGTGCCTCGCAAAGACACTTCAATTTTGTGACCTTTTTAAAGAATTAACATTTAGGGAGACTTCTGTGTCAACTGCAAATGTCAGAAATATAGATTTTAGCTATATCTAAGGACATCTATGCATTTTGAGTTATCGGTTAGATGTAAAGGGCATGCAAATCGCCTTTAAATCGATTAGATACTCACTGTTGAATGTAAATAGCTTAAGTCAGAGTTTTTTTAACAATTAAATTTCTGATTAACTATTTTTTTATCATGTACATAGCTTGTATGATGTTCATTTTTTATTTTAGATGTTTACTTTTTATTTGCACGACCCCACAAGCTGCATAGCTTTGATTTTTATTGTGCTAAAACAAAGGCTGTTGTTGTTGTTGAATTGTACTCTGTAATGTATTTTAAATGTCTGCATGGTATCTCAGAGCAAAATAAAATGATAAAAAAATAAATGCCCCACATTTCACTCTCCAGCAGAGCCTACTTGTTACTTGTGGATGTCACTCACCAATGGATTGAGAAACATTCAGCTTGTACATAAGGCGAACAAGATCTGGTGTGTAATTTCCAGTCAATATTTTGGACACTTCCATCCAAACACGTTCTACAGCAATATTCTTCAGTCCCCTAGCACATTCTCCAATAACATTCAATGTCTTCTGGTCGTGATCATCTTCATCCACTGCTATTCTTCCATAAAAACGAAAATATCGCAATATTCTTAAGTAATCTTCTTCTATACGTAGCTTAGGATCACCAACGAATTTCACCCGATAGTTGATTAAGTCTTCTCGTCCTCCAAAGTAGTCATACAGGGTACCATCAAGACCTAAACTCATGGCGTTAATGGTCAGATCACGTCTTTCAGCGTCCAACTTCCAGTCATTAGTAAACTGAACTTTAGCATGTCTCCCATCTGTTTCAGCGTCAATCCGCAAAGTAGTGATCTCGAAATCCCGTTTGTTAACATGCACTGTAAGAGTTCCATGCTGTAGGCCTGTTTCAATGTAGTGAATATTATTTCTTTTAAACAGTTCAGTCATCTCTAATGGCGTTGCATTTGTACCTAAGTCCACATCTTTGGGTTTTTTACCCAGAAGAATGTCACGAACGGCTCCTCCAACTACTCTGACATCATATCCTTCTCTCTGAAATGGCCCAGTCACCGTGAACAGTTCCGGAGTGAGGATACTTTCGAACTCTGAGGTGTCCAATTTGTCTACATGAACTCCACCGCTAAACATATTCTTGCAAAATTTCGGGAAAATAAACCCCGAAATGAGTGGTACCTCCCTTTGTCTTTGTCTGCCTAAAGGATACAAGCGCAGTAATCGTTTAGACGCACGAATCACCATAGATTTTGGGCTGGATACCACTCACACTGAAAACGAGTGCATCGCCATTACCTACGGCCAGGGTAGTACTTGGTGTAAGACCTCACTATTATGTCCCGAGATATAGCTCAATTTTGCGTAGGAGAAGGGCTGGCGAGAGGGAACGAGGGGCTGTTTGTACCATCCTCTGACGTAATGTGATATGACAGGCCAATCACATATTGCGATCTATCTTGCCCTACACGAATTAAGACTGGTAAAGAGACTCCGTTGCAGTTTGGTCTTCTAGTAAAATTGGTTTTTGAGATGGCTAAGGAAAGTGGAATGGTAGGGTCTGGAGGTTTCGTTTTAGGCTACGTTAGGGTTAGGGTTGGGCTACATCCCTTCCCTCGGTACGATGATCAATGAAGACACGATCACAACGCGTTTTCATTGGTACAAAGAAAAACACTTATCATTGGTCACAAGGTGAGAAGACATATCTGCCACGGAAGACCAAACTGGAACGCTACATGAAATGATTGTGAAGTGCGGTTTTTAGACATGAATTGAAGGAATGATCCTCACACTTCCTGGACAATTTAAGTAATTGTCTCATGTACGCACTTGAAAAATTCAAGTGACTTCAATGGGATTCGAACTCACGACCTCTGCGATGCCGGTGCAGTGCTCTTACCAACTGAGCTATGAAGCCTCACAGTTGAGAGCAGGTCAATTTGTTGGGCTCATGCGTGTTTTCCCGTGAAAGGAATAATGAACGAAATGATTGTGAAGTGCGGTTTTTAGACATGAATTGAAGGAATGAACGCTACAGCTGTTTACTTGAAGGGGGGAAGATCTTTGCACCAAGAGATCCTAGTAGGGGAACATTTCTTGTTTTCGCTTACATCATATTTCTTTTTGGGTTAGTATCTTCCATCATCAAGCAACCGGCAAAATGAAAACGCTCTGAACGCCCGACCACCACCATATTTGCTTTTTGTACCTAGTACAAGTATGTTCCGAGCGAAGGCAGTTTATATGGTGCTGGGATCTTCCCAGCGCTACCTGAGCTAGGAGGATATCCCATCGCCAGAAAGGTCCTGGCGCGAAGGCTAAGTTCGACTTTCTGCATGTAAACTGAATACAGAAAGCGTATGACACGAGGATGATCCGCATTCTAGATCTTCCAAGTGCTAGGATCTCTTCACCCTCTATATAAACAAAGGGGAGAAGTGCTAACATACCGAGCAGTAGGCCTTCGTGAGAACGAGACAATACGGATGAAAAACGTTTAATAAACACTACGAAAAAATTCTGCATACTATACAAATTCAGCTGATCAACGATTATTGACAACATAACGTTCAGCGTATCATGGCCAATGTGATGGAAAATGCAACCAGTCTTTTTTCTCCCTACGGAATTTTAACGCACTCTTTTTATCACAAAGCAATTAATAGTTTGTTATATGTAAGCAAAACTCTCCATATTCCACAAAGCCGAAGCTTGTGCAAGTTAAGCAATAACATGGCTTTAAAAGGGCCCTTGGCAATTATAAGTTTACATAATTTTTTCTTACAGGCAATTCAGTAATCACGTGATCCAACACAAAACAACTAACCGTTAAAGGCAATCGCAATCGAGCAAGAACAACGTGCGCTATAAAATGCTCTTGCAAGTACTACACTCCTCCTATAAAAAAAATTCAGTTCTAATAACGAGAAGAACAAAATTGATGGTGTCACTCGTGTCCCACCCCTTTAACCGTAATCATTTCGAGAGACGTTAGGAGAACTGAGGCATACGGGAAACGGGTCCCCCACTACTGTCACACGAGACCTACGTTTAAAGGTAGACGAGAGTTGGCGACGAAAAAGACTGCACCGATCCAAAACCAGTTAACCTGGATTTCTAAAGTAACTCTATCAAGGAGCAGTCGACGGTCAAAAGTCGTAAGAAAGAATTTCGACACAGGGTGTACTGTCATGATAGCAGACTACAGCGTTGCCTTGACAGTTTATTCCAATGCTGATGGGGGTTTTATCCAAAGTTACCTTTCCAACAAACGAACCATCCCAGGATTTGTAGGCGTGGACGCTATCAGTGCCCGGGTCCGCAATTAGAAGATTTCCCGTGTTCTTGTCAATGGCGATACCTCGTGGGCATTCCAAATCCTCACCAATTTCTCGGCAATACGTGCCTCTTGCATCAAACACTTTGATGGATCCTTCATCCCGATCACAAACGAAGAATTTGTTGTTGTAGGACACTGCCTTTCTGGGACAAGCAAGTTGGCCTTTTCCGAAAATGAGGTCCTTCTTTGGCTGTGCTGCATGTGTATTCTGAACATCGATCACAATCACGCAGCTCTCGTCCAGTCCTTCCGAAGTTACGATGAGCAGACCGTCAGATGTTGCGGTAACGCTGGAATAGCTAACTTTGGAGACAAGGGAATGTACACTTTGATATGCAGCGTAGAACATTGGGTAGAACCTGCCGTTGAGGCGGTGATAGGCCAAGAGACGGTTGTGGGAGCGATTGACTACAATAACACCATCCAGGAATTCGTCGCAATGGAAGGCTACATCGTACAAATCGCCATATTTCACGCCAAAAGATCGTAGGTAGTTGCCACTTTCTGATAAAATATGGACTCGATTGGACTCGTCGTCAAGAACAGCCATCTCACATTTTTCAACAGAAACTGCGACTGTGTAAGGGTTAAAGGATGTTTCGCCAATGTCATCAGCTGTTATGGTCTTCAGGATCTTCATCCTTCCTTGGCATTTTGTCGATGCATTTGCTTCGCTTTCTTTCACAACTTTTCCAAATAATTCTGTTTTTAGGCGTTGTTCAAGATCATCGTTTGGATAGAAATCTAAATCAAAACCCCGAATCCCTTTCGAACGAATTAACTCACAATTGCTGTTTGTTTCCAACTTCTTCAAGATGGCTTCTTTAGATTGTAATATCATAGAGCTGTTACTCTCGCTGAGGACATCTTCTGCTTTCTTCACAGAAAGCTCCAGCTCTTTCAACAAGTAGTTTACTTCACTGACGGAATCTGTTGCTGGAAAGTTCTTCACATAATTGCTAACTTGTGAAATCATCGTCTCCTCCTGTGACTGAATTAACTTTTGAAGGTCACGTGCCCTTTCTTCTATTCTTCGCTTCAATTCTTCGCCTTTAGCTTGAACATCGTCAAGAGTGACATTCTTGACTGATATTTGAGACTTTTGAAGAGCTTCAATCTTTTCCTTTCCTCTTTCTAGAGCCTTCGCGATTTCTCGTTGAGCGCGGGGGATTGATGCTCGTTCCAGCATCCGTACGATCAGTGTATTCGTCGGTATTTTGGAGATCCCTCCGGAAGGAAGAAAAGCTTCCTCTCGACAAATAGGACATTCAATGGAACGGCGTTTTAGTATTGTTTGCCGCATTCGAATCATATCTTCTAAGCAGTTCTTACAGACATTGTGAGCGCAACTTGGAAGGCATTTAGGTTCTTTAAAATCCTCAAAGCAAACTGGGCACGATAATTCGTCAAGAAAAGCATCGTGAACAGGAAAAGACGCCATCAGGAACCGTATTGAATCGTTACTGAAGTCTTCACAGTTCGGATACCAATCACGACTGACGAGAACATGGACCGGCTTTGACAATTTTTTTTTAAAGATTTGACACCACATCTTCGGCCCAATGTTCTGCCAATGATCACACGAATATTCTTTCACGCGATTGTTTAGTTGGCGATTTTGACGCATCCGAAGTGGTGAAATTGACAACATCATTCTGTCCTAGCAAAATATGACCAGAATACCGAGCGCATACCACGTTGGGGTTCAAAATTATGCATCAACATACAGCGGGTACTGAAAAGAATTAACGAAGATACTATTTATGCACACCTTTTCAGTTGATGTTTTCGTTTGTTTTGTATGACCTTATGAAGAGAACTTGAACTGAACTTGCTTTGTTAAAGATTCTCACGAGCATTTCGTTCTTTTCACAATATAAAGTCGAGGAGCGCTTATGATTTCGATGGAATTTTCGGTGAGAATTTTTCGACAAATGGCACTCGAAGCTCCAAATCGAAGAAAACAAAAGAGAAACGATGTGGGCCGTAAAACTCGTTGTTCCTGGGAAGCAAATGGAACGGTTAATATCAAGGGTGATTCTCGCCCAAGGAGCCTGATTATAGTGATGAAGCTGAAAATTTCGGTCGTTTCGGCAAAACCGGGAAAAGAGGAATACCTTGGAAGATATCACCTTTTTTTTCGGAAAAATGTTCGTTGAGAATAACCATTCCATCTGCCTTTCTACCAGAACAACCGGTTTTCCCATGTAAATGGTAAGCGCCCCTTTTTAGGTTGTTCCCATTTAGTTTTACCCGTTTCTTTCCTCCAGCATCCTCATTCAAGATCCAATTCAAGAAAGGAAATGCTCAAAAGGTAAGGTTACTTCCCCTGTTTACTCCCTCAACCTGACCACTGACTAACGTATTGGGACAGGATCAGAACCTGTTTACAAATGACTTGCTTAAAAATACGTATTCTGTGAGGCCAAAAACTAAAAGCTGTTCAGCGCACACAACATGTCTACGGGCAAAATATGATAGTGCCCTCTACCCTGTGAGATATTTTGCAATTATTCCTTGAGCCCGCTTTGGATACAAGGTGGTAAATAGCCAGTGAGGGACCAGTGAGGTGCGTGGCGCCAAGTTGGCAAAAACCAACCTCGTATCCAACTAGTGCGAATGAAAATCTCGAGGTTCCGGGAAAAAAAAACTCGTTCAAATCCTCTCCCCAGAGGCTTGAAGTCATGTTCATTGTTCGAAGTAGAATTATAAATATCGAAATTGGTGTCTTGTTTTATGAAACGGCTTAACCTTCCGTTCATTTTTCCCTGACGAAACTTGGCTTCCCGCCGAAAGCTTTTAAGCTAAAGCGACATTTGCCGGACTAATGTTTCATAGTATAATGACTGATAACCAAAATCCAGTAAGACAATCAGAGAGTAAGAAATGCATTATCCCAGGTGCTCCCGTCAACCCGATATCCAAAGAATCTCAATCACAAGAGAAAGAAAATTATGGATTCTTTCTACGTCCTGATGGGTGTCTGGCCATGTTTGGGGGATCCCATCATCTTAGTATACTCTTTGAAAAAATGGCTCCCATTTAAACATGAAAGAGAGAGAGAGAGAGAGAGAGAGAGAGAGAGAGAGAGAGAGAGAGAGGAAAATTCTGCCTGTTCCTCGAAGACCCTTAGCATTTAACCCGAAATCAGCCCAAAAGATGACCAAACTTCAAGAGCGTGAAATTCAATGAAAACGAGGTCTAATGGCCCTGTAATGCACTTTTCCCAATTGTTTAAGGCCTATAGAACAATTTCAGATAAAAAGCGCATCGTTAGACCCGTTACAAGAAAAGTTCTGGCCATAAACACAAAGGCAGTAAAATCGACCATTTTCGGCCATTTTGCAAAGGGGGTACCCTTAGCATTTAGCCCGAAATCAGCCCAAAAGATGACCAAACTTCAAGAGCGTGAAATTCAATGAAAACGAGGTCTAATGGCCCTGTAATGCACTTTTCCCAATTGTTTAAGGCCTATAGAACAATTTCAGATAAAAAGCGCATCGTTAGACCCGTTATAAGAAAAGTTCTGGCCATAAACACAAAGGCAGTAAAATCGACCATTTTCGGCCATTTTGCAAAGGGGGTACCGTTAGCATTTAGCCCATAATCAACCCAAAAGATGACCAAACTTCAAGAGCGTGAAATTCTATGAAAACGAGGTCTAATTGCTCTGTAATGCACTTTTCCCAATTGTTTAAGACCTATAGAACAATTTCAGATAATGTCATCTTTTTGCTGATTTCGGGCTAAATGCTAAGGGTATCCCCTTTGCAAAATGGCCGAAAATAGTCGATTTTAGTGCCTTCGTGTTTATGGCGAAAACGTTTCCTCTAAGGGGTCTAACGATGTGCTTTTTGTCTCTCTCTCTCTCTCTCTCTCTCTCTCTCTCTCTCTTAAAAAAAAACCGTGATCAAATATTAAATATTATAGTGCACCATGAGGAACTTGAGAGAACGTATTCCGGCAGTGTTTCGTCGTGGGCATGGAGCCAGCATATTTTTCTTTTTCCAAACACTTAGTAAACAATCCTGGGCCCGTCTTCGGTTGTACACAATCAGCGACACTGTTACATTTCAAAAGAAAGTCGCCATTTTGTTTTGAGTTTAAATATTCACTTTCTCTCTGCTTTCACGAAGTTATCAGTTTCTAGCTTGCGAACGCAAATGCATCCCCTCCCTTTAGAATTGTTGAGGAATCACGGCCAGTCGGGCTTTGGCGGTTTACGTGTTATTTACAATTTGCAGATGACCTGCACTGAGAAGCAATGAAGTTTGAATTTCTGGAAAATTGACATAATACGATGGACAGTTTACTTCCGCAATCTCACACAGTTCGTGGGGAGCTACGAAAACAAGCTTCTGGCCCATGGACTTGGGTGATATTGTTCAATTAATACGTGTAGCAAGAATACAATGAAGTATAAAGAGAAACAAACTGAGAACAAACACTGAAGTGAGGTACATGTTGTATCAGGGGCCCGGCTCTGGAAGGCCGAATTTTAAGCTTGCAATACGATAAAAAAGGACTGTTTACTGTTTACGATTTCTCAATTGCCGATCGTAACAAATTTTGGTAGCAATAAAACAACTTGAAAATTTGGGATGAAAGGACAAACTGTGTGCTAGTGCCTTTTGCCACATGTTGTTAGGATGACTAAACTTTTTAAAAGTCATACAAATCAGACAACACTTTAGAGCTGATCTCATAAATTTATTGACAACCATTCACGCAGTATAATTAAGTTAATACTATAATACACTGACAACTGCACAAAATCGGCATTACGTAATTGTTTCAGTTCTGCAATAAACTAAAGAAGTGTTCCCGGCGCCGATTCAAAAACTACGTTTCCGTTCAATAAGTCAAAACGTCAACTGCACTTGGATAAAGCAGGTCGGCGCATAGATTAGCACCTGTATCCAATGACGAACACTTCACTCCAGTCTGTAAGCTTCTCAGCCTTTCCTTCTATGCTTGCCTTTCCTTTGTTGCGGATGAACTTTATATTCAGCTTTCCATCCCCTACTGGTAACCACAAGTTAGAAGAGTTGACTGCCAACATTTTTGGTCCTACGGCCACATTCATGTACTGGGGAAACTCCGTTTCTCCATTTCTTGTGGAAATCTCGTAGTAGCCGCGGTGAAATTCGCTCAACTCACCACGTGTGGTAACAAATGTATACAGCAATACTTCTTTCGCTTCGGCTGGGACTTTGCCATCCAACTGCAAGTCGTAGCTCTTCAACTCATCGTCGTATTCCGGTAAACTGCCCATCGAAATGTTCACTGGGACGTAAGCCATTTGTCACTGGAAGGAGTTTGGCTGGCAGAATTATTACTATTACACAAGAAGAATGTCGCCGCTTTAGCAGATAGCAGTTGTGACAAACAAATGGGTGTCTCGGCTTTATATTGATTCCGAAATTTTGTTTGTTTTTTTTGTTTGGGAACGTCCAATGAAATTCCGTGCACCTTTAACCCCATTTCAAAATAAACTGGCGGCTTTTCAATCAAGCGTAGACAGTAAGAGAGATTCTTTCACAATCCGTCTATTTAGGGACGATTGACTTGCTTTGTCGCATCCTCGAAGGCTATTAGCACAAGCATAAACGATGCTCGTACGAAAAAGGAAAGAGTAAATATCTATTTTGTGTTTTGCTTTCCAAAATATACGTTCCGTGAGCAGACAGGTTGTGCTGAAAGAAAGGGTTCTGAGAGTGACGAGGGGATCTTCTACGACCTCCAATTCCGGGTCAAATGAAATTATGGTATTACGTATTAAACACACTATTTCTCTAGGCATTACGAAACTTGGCGCATATCGCATATGATTTTCCTCTAAAGATCAAGTTGTGCAACACGAATTGACCAACAGAAATCTCTCGCAGTTTCTACACACTTTATTTATCCATTCTTTATTTATTTCGAAACCTCTGAGCGTACAGAGGATTCCAAAATCCACGAATTGTCTCATCGAATTTAGATGACCTAAACGCACCTTAAAAACAAATAGCGGGAAAAAAGCCAAAACGTGTTTTACAGACTGTTTACTTAACGAATCGTCTTCTTTGTTTGTTTGTTTCCTTCGTGGAATCGGCTCAAAATTACAGAAAGTGGTGCACGCAACAAATTTCTGGCTGATTTGAACGTTTTCAGCAAGGGAGTGCAGTGCAAGAAAATCGCTCACCTGGAAAGCGATCTACAAACTACACAGCTGTTACCCAATTTTTAAATGACAGCCAATGGCTACTGACGACACTTGAGCGCTGCCGAATGTCACTAGTGTTAATTTTTTTTAACCCTAGAATTTCAGGTTTCTTAAGTTATCATCCCCGCGAAAGTATTTTCGGACCAAAGTAAACAAATCCAAGAAAGATAACCTTGACAATAGACAATATCCGTATTCTCACGGCTGCATAGAGGCTGATGCGGGGGAATCTTTTCAGATGCAAATTATTTTCCCCGCATGAGCCTACATTGTATGCTCGTTCCAGTCCAATACCGAGAATACGAATAAGGCCTATTAAGATTAATCAGCTCATGATAATTGCTCATGATATTTTCAACTTCAAACAATAAACATGACATCGAGGCTCTGGGGGATAAAGTAATGTCTTTTTTTCCCAGGAGCATCGATATGATGCCTTTTGTCTAAAGCCCCGGCTAAGCGTTCCAACATTAGGGACTTTAAGATCTACGACGGCAACGTCAGCGAGAAAACCACAACACAATAGACTTTAATGAACAAAACAATGGCTCTGAGCGTGCGGTTTGAACTTTGGTACATTTCTTTCCCGTTCTCTGCCAATCTACAACGTCAAATGACCAAATCTCAAGTTTTAGGGAAAACGCGAGCACACCACGGAGAATTTTAATTTTCTTTCTTAGTTTGAACACCGTTCCTCCCAATTCATTTCCCGGGTAGTTTGGATAGTTTGTAGAAATTGAACGAACTGGAATAATCACGAGAAACTTTGCAAAACGTGAACTAGCAATTTTAAATGACGTTTTCATGGACGTCGCCGAAGTGGATCTTAAAGTCTCTAACTAGGGAGCTTAAGCAAGGACGACAACGACGACGGCTGCGGCGGCTACGAAGACGTCATGTGAAAACATAAATTCGCGTTATTGTAAACACTTCGCGCTTGTTCCAACTCTTTCCGTGTGTAAAACAATTACTAACTGTTCAGGAACAAAATCGGTATGAACGCCGTTAAAGTAAAGACAAAGAATGGAAAATTGGCAAGATTTCCGAACAGGTCCCTACTCATTATGCATGCATATTCCTAGCAAAACTCTGTTCACGCTCGTTCTTTTTGGAAGAGGGTTAGTAGGAATATGCATGTATAATTAATGTAGGAAACTGTACGGAAATCTTTCCGGAAAATTTATCGTCTTGCAGTCACGTCCTCCACAAAACTTCAAATTTGGTCATTTCACGTCGTTGTTTAGCCGAGAACGGCAAAGAAATGTACCAAAATGTAAAATGCACGTGCAGAGCGTGCGGGGTCATTGTTTTTGCTCATTAAGCCTATTGTTTTGCGGCGTTCTCGTTGTTGTCGTCGACGTCGTCGTTGCTTAAGCTTTGTTATTGTTGGCCAAGATTTGTTGGGTGGCGATGTTGGATGTGCGCCTTGACGTTACAACATCGTTGTGTCCATCAAATTACACGAAACATGTTGGATCGATGTCACCCAACATAGGGTACTAAACGCCCTCACGTGTTGCCCAACAAAATGTTGGAACGTTTAGCCAGATTTTATCTATCGAAAGTCGCCTATTACGCAATTTTGGCTTGGCGTATGAGGAGCGCAATTAACCTGTCCTTGGCACGGGATGCACGTGCACGTCAACGTGCGCATACGTTTTGTCAGAACTTCCCAGCACGTTAATCACGTTTGGGCAGCAAAAGATGCCCAGCAATAGTATCCCAGAATCATGGGTACCAGTCTGCAGCAATATCAACCAAGAATGCTTCTTCCAAATTCCTAGAGAATGGCATAACGTATAACCAGTCACATATCAACAAGGTCATCTCGCGTTAACATCCACGCACCGTAATCATAGTCTGCAGCCTAAACAACTGATTGAAAAGACGCAGCAATACGCTCAGACACGTCCAAGTACTTATGATTTTGACAAATAATCAATGCTCAGTTGTCAAAGGAGCGGAAGATTAATCAAGATTGATCCGTCATTCAAATGTGTTCCAAATGAAAAACAATTCCCTCCACCACCGAGGACCATGATACCCGTCGAACCTTCCCAGCAGACACTGCGGTGATGGTGAAGCATGAAAGGCGTAGAAGGGGCTGTGATGGGCTGGATAGAAACAAACAAAACAATAAACAGAACAGAAAAACAAGAAAACGATCAAGAGAACATGCATCTTAGAGATACGACAACGTTGAGGTATTTTCATGAAATGCGCCGGCTTGCTACAGAGATAAGGGAGTGCTTTGTGTCGTCAAACCTGCGGATGGTATCCACAAGAATAACCATTATTGACATGAACGCTACCGAGCAACGCTCATTTTCTTCAGCGCCGTTAAAATTGGCCCACTGAACAAATCTAGCTTATTTGCCGTTTCCAGTCCGCAAAAAAAGTAAAATCTTATTTGCCTTAGAAAACTACTCTGGGCTTAGGATAAAAGACTAACCGGTAGAATAAATGACTTCCAAGCCAGTGACTTGAGGTTAAGAGTGACTATTCCAGGGGGGTGGGGGTAGGACGAATTGGGCGTGACTCCACCAACGAGTACAAGTTGTTCACCAACAATGTGAGCAGTGTGTGAATATCTGAGAGAAAAAAAGAAACAAACAAAAACAGTTCAGCGGAAAACACATTACCGTAGGTTACAAGCCCTCTCTAATGTGAGCATTAGAGCGACTTCCAGTCGAATGCTTTAGAACAATTGATTTTAAAGCCATCGGCTGACAATTAGCATTATGTTCTTGTTACCTTGCGGATAAGGGTGGATCAATTTTCAGCGTTCGTAAGGTCATGGGGCTGACCTGTATGAAAAATAATGCGTAAGTTTTTTGTTTTAATAAACGCTTATGTGATGAACTCATTTCAACCCTAAATACAACGATCACGCTTAGCCTCCATTGAAATCGAACAAACACTTCCAACGGAACCCGCAAGCAATTTGCGTCCTTTTGTTACCAATGAACAATAGCGAGCCTAAGCAAAACCGAGCTTGATGAAAACGAGAAGGCCAGAAAACAAGCTGTCTTTTTACCTGGGTGTCTACGATCTGAACAGTGTTAAGAGCATGAAGATTAGCGTCTAGGCCTCCCGCCAGTATTACTTTGTGGTTCCACACACACGCGGTATGGGAATGGCGCGGTACAGCGGTATCTCCACTGAGGAATACCTGGTAATAGATCAAGTTGTTTTACAAGACTGGTTGCCTAGAAAAACAATCAGATTTTTCTCAGATGTCACTAACATCACTTCTTCAACTGAAGCAAATACCTTCAGCCACGTTTGTAATTTGATATGGAGCAAGTAACAGTCTCCTAAGGCCATGCGGGTAGAACTGCGACCACCAAATACTAATATCTTTTCACTGCCTGTAAGAAGCAAAAGAAAACTAGAACCACAACAGCTATTTCTTAAAGATGACCTCTTTTGACCAAACTCAGAGAAAACGAATCTTTAAAGCCATGGCCTACCATCAGGAAGGACAATATGCGACGCAGTGTGCCGCCATCTTGGCTCAGGAATGTCTCCATGACAACTCAGAACAGTTTGATTGCAACTAGCTTTTACGATACCAGTGCTTGGACAATGTTCGCTCCAATCTCTTTCTGGGCGGTAACAGCAAGTGCCGTTTTTATTATGTGAAGATTTCGCTTCTGTTGCACCGTTTTTCGTTAGTGATAGTAAAATCGTTTCCGTGCACGGTTTGGATGGCGATGTTCGGCCACCGTAGATTAAAACATTACCGTTGTTTAATTCAGTTGCAGTATGAAACATTCGACCACCTGAAATTAAGAAGTAAAAGAAGGTATAAAAATGATTATACCAACGTAGTTTTCAAATAAAGTGAATTGGAAGACCGCAGTTTTCAATATCAAAATCGGGAATACATGAGCCGGGTGTCTTCCTTACTCAATACACATTCCGAAGCTCCAGTAACTTCTGAACAATACAACGTGTCTGCAACAAAAGACAACTGTCAAAGATCATTTGACAACTCAGAACATATGCGCAAGTTTGACAAATTTGAATTATTTCACTTGAGCAATTTCATGCACAAAAATTCAACTGGTAGTAAGCAGAAATAAATAGTGTGTGTTTGACGTAATTCAAGATAGTGCCGGAGTGGGAGTGGTACTGCAAACTGTTGAACGGTCCATATGGTTACACAGGATACCCAGGAAACCACATGGTCTTGTTTATCCTTCGTCTGCAGCCAAAAATATGGGTTACACCTGTATCTGGAATTCGATTCTGCGACTGAAGGGGTTAACTGTATGCGTGCATTGCCATACTCTTTACCTTTTTCAAAGTGTAATAACTGTGCACCATCAAGCCGCATGTGTTTTTTTTGGTGAAGGCCAAATCCCCCAATGAGAAGAACACAACCATCCAGCAAAGGGGTAGCCGTGTGGCCAAATCTGATTTGCAAAAAACAAAAGATCATTTAGTAGATGAATGCTATGGATGGTGATAAGACTTGAGTTGAACGATAACAAGTCTGCCCGCAGGAGCACAACTCCACCTTTTGAGTGCTTCCGTTGTCGGTAAAACATCCAGAGTTTGGATAGGACACTGCATAACGTCATGATTACCTGTATGTGACTTTTTGGGCAGATGTTTTTCTAAAGAATAAAAGAAAGATGATGCAAAATTTCTCTAGAAGAAAATAAAATTCATTGCCCATCCAATATTTACCATTTTGCTGACAAAAGAGCTCCTCTTGAAGGCTTTGACAAGATCCTTTGAAGGCAGTTAACATAATGTAGTGTGAACACATCAGGTGCCATTCCTGATGGAGGAAAGTAAGTATATTTGAAAGGTCTGGTAATGCTCAGTTGGCAAGGTATTAAACTGCTGGATTCGAGTTTTCAGGTTCAATTGGAGTCTGACCCTGTTATTAGTATTGTAACGCAGTCTCTGGTTGTTGCCCCCCTTTTAACAGTAAAAGGTGTATAACTTTAATCTGTTGCTGGACCCTAGTTACCATGGTGAGAACTTTCAGTGCATAAATGGTTAGCACATTACCCAGGTTTTGGTTAAGAGAAGATATTGGTTATTGGGTTTATTCGGTTTACCTCAAATTCATCAAAAGGTTCAATTTCTTCCACACGTGCTTTTTCTTCTATTGAAAGTGTATCATAATAAAAGAAGTTTAGAGTTGGACACTTCACAAAAGGCCACCCCTACGCAGAAAAAAGGGAAAAACAAGACACATTAATTTTTTCATGTTGCCATTAATTTTTATGTTCAAGTTTCACAATTGACTACCTAAAGCAAGAATCAATATTATTATAGACTCAGATTTAATATTACAACTGTAACTGCAAAATCTGGGTGATATTAATTATTGTGTAAATCAAAATGATCACCTGTCATCACTGTCACTTCAACCATTTTCTGAAACCCTAATTCAAGCTCATTATTATTATTGCCTTAACAGTGCCAGAGAGTTGAAGCACTATAGAATTAGTCATCTAGCAAATTTTTTTAGACTGTGTTGAATCATAATTGATCAAGAAAATTAGGCAGTGCATTGGGAAGCACAAAAGAAAATAATGCAAAGCAAGATGAGAACAGTCTGATGGAGATATCACTAAGCCCTACTATGACCTTGTGCACTGCAACTTACCTCTTTCATAAATCGTTGAATTTGACTTTCCTGAGTGGGGAAAGCTTCCGTACCATGGAGCGGGGCACCAACTGTATGCTTGAAATGATTCATCCTGTTATACAGGATGCTAATAAGATTAGTTGGTAGGATTTGACAAAGTCTGAAGAACATTGTCAAGAAATGGGCTGTACTCACATTTTTAATCCAAATGGATCACTTGGGTGTACCTGGATACAAAATTCAATATTCAAATTTACAACCAGGAATTTTTCTAGGGATTGCAACATCTTATTGACGAATAGCTGACTATATATAGCTGACTGTATATAGCTGACTATATATAGCTGACTGAATAACACTGCGGAAATCAGAACTCTAATGATGGACAGGGTACAATGGGGGGTGGCTATCCAAAATTCTCGTGTTGGCTGGACATAGCCACCCGTAGTAGTAGTAGTAGAAAGTGATTGCCATGGCAGAAGAGCTTTAGCTCTGTCCTTGTGCCTGGGTATGTATTATATATTGTATTGTTCCTGTAAGTGGTTATATTGTATGAAATTTTATTGGCAAGCAGAAGTGTGCTGGATACAAAAGAAGCATGCTTGTCCAACCTGCTCGAACATGACAAATATTGCAGATGAGAAGAAATGTGCCGCCCATCCAATAATATCTGTGGAACTGCAAACAGGAATCCAAAAAGCAACACACGTAAATGTACATGTATGGTAATATTTTGGCTATCCTCTACTCAGGAGCAAACTTTGTAATCAACTACTATGTACCACGTGCCAAAGGGTGGAAAACAAGCACCCTTGCATATTAAACACAGTCACTGGCTAAGAAAACCTTTGCACTTTACTATCTATTCAGAGCTGCTTGTTCAAGCAGGGTTTGTACTGATAAGAGTTTTTCAAATTCCATGACTTTCCATGACCTTTTCCCTGACTTTTTCCAGTTTTCCATGACCTAAAGTTAAGCTAACACTTTTGAAAATTGGCCCCTTTTTTCCTTGTTTTGGGGTATTTTATGACATAACTCCCCTGTATTTCATTTTGTCCTTGCTTCGACATCTGCAATAATTTATGTACCACACATGACTATAATTTTCCATGACTTTCCGTGACCGACAATTAAATTCCATGACTTTCCAGGCCTGGAAAGTGAAATACTTCAATTCTATGACTTTCCAGGTTTTCATGACCCATACGAACCCCGCTGAGTATGGGTCAGAAAACATTCAATTAACAGTGAGCACAAATAAACTTTGATACATGTACGATGGCTCCAAGACAAGATTAGTTGGACATTTCCACGTGTTTGGTTTGAATGGTTGGGCAATAGGCCATATCTGTATTCTACTGGTTGAATGGGAGCAAGCATGTGATGGAGGTTGAGGCAGGGCAAATAATTTGCATCTGAAATGATTTCCTCCATTCCATGTTCATTCCATTCCATGTTCATTCCAATGCAACCAAGAGAATGGGAACATGGCTTATTGCTTTTGCTCCTCAGAAAACATAACTCTCCTTCTTTGCTTGCTTTGTTTAAAGCTGGCATTCTTTGTTTGTACCTTTTTGGTGGATTAATATATGTTAGCACAACTTCTGACAACAACAGGGTTGGGGAAGAGATCTCCAAGCCACATTTCAGAAGACAGGTCTCCAGTGCTGATTGATTCTTCAAGTTGCAACCCAGTAAGGAGTATTTTTCACTGTTAATACCTTTTTCATGGAAGAGAAATCATAACATGAGCCTCCAATTACAAAATGTTGTTCCTTCCCACATAAGACTGGTACGTACATTACACATTCTATAGAAATGTTAACACAGCGCTACTTTTCCTGAGGAGTAGAAGTGTTCCCACTTAAAAGTGTAAGAGCTTTTGCATCAGCCATTAGAACACCAACTACAATAAAACACTGAAAGACTTAGTTGCTGCTGTCTTGCCGGCATGTGCTTGTGAAATGACCACACATTTAACTTGCAGACAACAGAAAAGAGAAAAGCTGAAACCACAGTTAATAGTTTAAGAGAGGACACATTTATAAAAACAATACTTTTATTACCTACCTCCTCTTAGCCAATGTTCATTTTGAGAACTAACTGTGCCAAGTGCTTGAGCTAATTCTTTGTTCTTTAAAATTAAACTTGCTTTTTGCTGAGCAACCTCTGGGAAGTCAACCTAATGTAATAATTGACATAATCATAGCAATTAAAAAGACAATTTTGATGCTTAGAACACGGAAAACTTCACAGTGATATTCCTTACCTTTAAACAGTTACACTGTACTTAGCAGTAAGGCACTTATCGATGCTAAGCCCCAGGATACAGGGGATTGGCTGACCCACAGGAATTTTACATTTTCATGAAGTGAGAGTCAAATTGTCCACCCCAAAGCACCTAATGAATGCCAAATTTCCCACACCCAGGCACCCACTGAATGTCTAATTCTTGTTCTCTTCAGGGTCTTCCAAGATGGCAGCCATGTCAAATTCCTGACCCTGGGGTAATGCATTCGTGTCAAAATCCTCACCAAGGGGGAATGCTCTCTTAGTCAATTTCCTGTGGGTGATCCCTCTCACCCCTCTCCTGGGGCTTAACATTGATAGGTGCATAACTCTTACATACCTCAAAGTATTTGGTATCTTTCAAAAATCCTTCATTGGTAAGTGAAAAGAAAAGTGTGTCAAATCCTGCTCCAAGGGAAACTATCTAAAGAAACAGATTCATAAAAGTTCAAAATTTGGAAACAGAGGGAATAGAAGAAACTAGCAGATTTGACTTGTATAAAATTTGAGATAAGGCCTGCCTCGTACCTGCTTTTTTGAACTCTTGAAGTTTGGACTTTGAAGAAATCCTTTCACCATAAAATGGATTGCCTTGGCCCTTATGTAATACGACCTGTGAGAAACACATAGATCAAATTTCCAACAGTGAATTCCATGGACCCCTCTTAATCATGAGTCCCGATCCCTCCAAAAAGGAAGCCTCTCTGCACTGAAGGAACCCTCTCATGATACACTCCTCTCTAACATGGATCCCTGGATGCAACTTTCAGATAGAATCCTCTCTATGATGGAATCATCACTGAAGTGGAACCCTCTATAGACTCCCCACTGTGCTGGATATTTCCCACATGGGCATCCTTCTATGATTGAACCATCTCCATGATGGATGCCTCTAATGAAAGCAATCCCTCTCTATAGTGGACTTACTGGTAGAACTGTTGCTATAAAGATGATGGAGACCTTGCATATGAATACACCTTTGTACGAATCATGAGCACCTGTCTATGTTGGAACCATGCCATTACCTATGAATGATCGGTGCCCTCCTGGAAGTCTTTGAGACAAAATACTGGAGAAAATTGTCTTTGTAGTAACCCATTCTAACGGTGGAAAGCTTGCTGAGTGTAGCACGATCATTTGTTCCCTGAACCTAAAGTAGGATAAGAATTGCACTATATCTATGCAAATCTTCCTTTGAACTTGAAAAAAAGACCAGGCACGATTTCCTCACAGCTCCTTACATTAACTATACCAACATATTCCTATGCACGCTCATCCTTTTTGGAAGAGCGTTAGTAGGAATAAGCATGTATAATTTGTATAATAAGCATGTATAATTTGGGGAGGTGTGAGGAAATCTTTCCAAATATTGCATGCATGCTTGATTAATGTTACTTAGCAAGCCAAGTCACCTGAGCGTCTGTCTTGTCTTTGACAGTCGCCATCTCAGCTAATTTCACTGAGACGCATACATGTAATTCATAAGTTTATCCGCCATCTTTCTTTCTTCCGCGATTAAAGGAGGAGTCTGGACAATACTAGGGGGTACATGAAGTACCTACGGCTACGTAGGTAATGCCCGCTGACCAGTAATCATTGACGATGACGGAACAAACAAAATGGCGTGATTTTCAGCTGACCATTTGGGACTTTTCCGCAATTCTATCATGAAAGAGTTAAGTTTTGTTTTGTTTTTAAACATTTGCCTTGTCAAATTGGCCACTGCATTTTTATCACCAAATGAGCTAAAACTTTTCGATGTTTTTGTGAAGCCTTATGGAATCAGTTTCAAGGATGACCTCATCTTGAACATTTCTCAGAAATTAGTGGAGTGTGCAACTTTCAATGAAACGTTCAAAGACTGTGATTCAATTTTTGTCAAGCTTGCTTCTTCCATCACTAAAAATGACCTTTCAGAACTGGATTCTCTGTCAAAGAGTTGCCCGTGGGGTAACTATAGTTGTTTTCGTAACACAATGATATCAGCTGATCATCACTGGCTTGTGAAGGTGCAGGAAGCAATGAAGAAGTTATGCAAAGCACAGTGCTGGGAAACGTTGGAGCAACAGATTGACGTGTGCATCCATGCAGGGAAATCGGAAATAATGGTAACATTTATGGTCTTTGATACTTGAAAGATCGGGATGGCAAAATCATAGAGCTTTTCACGCTTTACGACGCCATATTGGCATGGTTGAGGAGCAAACATGGCTAAAATAGTATTAGTTATCATTTCTAAAAATATTTAAAAGTAACTAAACCTTTTTTTACGAACAGGAGCAGATTGATTGAAAGATATGTTATCAGTGGTAGTATAAAGAGAACAGATTTATGCATGTTGTTTAAAAAACATCAGTGTATGCATGATGCCCATGTTGTTTGATCTTACCATTAGCAAATCCTTTTGATTTCTATCCATAATGTAGGAAAATGACAAAACTTATGCCCAATTTGTGACGGAAGTTCTCAAGTCACTGTGCAGCCAGGATGACGGCTTGTCTTGTGCAGACAAATTTATCAGTAAATTGCAGAAGAATTCTTCCAAATCTATGGTAAAATTAATGCTTTTGTAATAATTAGTAACCAAATGATGAATGTTCTTTGGAAAAGCCATGATTGTTGTTGCTTAGGTAGTGGCATGATTTATTGTGATGTTTGGCTTAACCACATGTTGTCATACACAATTTCACGAGCAATTAGGCACACCAAGTGAAATGTGGGAGGAATTTATGTAAAAGTATTATTATTATATAAACACCAGGGGAATACCAGGTGAGCTTTTGCATGAAAAGATGATATCTTCACCTGTGTAAAGATCACTGTGCCTATGGTTACATAATAAATCGCGCCTTTGTCCGAGTAAAAATATTAAAGTGATTAATGGTTTGGTATTTCATTGGTGTTTATATAATAAACAACAATCATTATACCATTACCTCAGTGAGAAATTTGTGTAATGCCTTCTGTTTATAATTTTTTTTTCATGGAGGTACAATTGTATTTCATACACCATAGAAAGATGAAATTGGAGGTATTTCAAATAAAGTTAAAATACCTCTGCTCTCATCCAATCAAATTGCAGAAATTTCTCAGGTAGTAGTTTAATGTTTTTTTGCCCTCTTTTTAGGTCTGTGATTTGACAAAGACTGAAAACATATGCACATGTCAGGTACACTGTATTCCTTAATTATCTGATCCAACCATAAATGAACATATAAACGTATGAGGTGCCATATTGGACATTACTGTGAATGTTCTAATTACATGCTAAACTTCAAATATATATGTCAAACTTTTTATTTTGCATTGATAAGTTTTTTCTTGCCATTCTAAACTCCAAATCTTCATGCCAAACAGTTGGTGAAATACATTGTTCCGCTTCTGCAACAAGGGCTTTGGTCCCTTGAAAAAAAAAGACAGCAAAGTATTCTCAACAAAGTTTGGCATGAATATTTGGAGTTTTATCAATGTGAAATAAAACGTTTGGCATATAATTTATATTTGAAGTTTAGCATGTAATTAGAACATTCGCAATAATGTCCAATATGGTGGCTGATATAAACATATGATAATTAAAATCTTGTTGGGTCTGTAACTGCTGCGCTTTATCTTAATTGAGTATCTATCATCATTATTGACTGCGATGATCATTCTTCATTGGTTGCCTATCAAAAGTGGAGATTATCCTGATCAACGCAATTTATGAAGAAAAAGTTCTCCACACATACCAAGTTAAACACCTCCTATTTCTCCTTTCAACTAGGATTTGAAAGACTTTATTGACGATCTGAAATGCTGCGTTGGATCAGTTTCAAAAATCATGGAGTGTTACAGGTTTGGGAAGTTACATAATTCAATGGGAGCCTACAGGTGAAATGAGCTATTAAATATTAAGTACTGTTTTCAGTCCAAGCTGTAATGATTAGATTAAGCTGTGATCTACATTTGCTTCAATAAAATGAACATGGGTTCATGTTGTTCCTGGAACTTGCTGTAAGTTTAAAGTAGAAGTGCTTGATAATTTATAAATTCTGTCCAATTGCAGTATTCAACCCCAAAAGGACAGCTATGGTGTTTTTGTAAAGGAAAGTTACTCTACATGCAAACCTCCTGCCTGTACACAGGATGAGAAGGTACAGCCGTAGGGTTATCTGTTTAATTAATGCTGTCTGCAGTAATAAATGAGCAATGCACAGAATCTTTAGCTTAAGAAGAATGAAAGCTTTAGTAATAGTTTTCTGTTAATTTTTAAGCAAGCTTTGTTATTTGATGGTAAAGCATTGGAAAACATTTTTGACTTGTAGTTTGACATTATAGAGGACATATGAAGGGATGAATTAAGCAGATTTGCTATGACATTCTGATCATATTTGGGGTGTTACAGAGCTTATTCAAGGCTTAAAAATGCAAAACACAACATTACAACAACAGAAAGGAACTATCAATAAAAATGCATGACATACATGTAGCACAAATCAAAACAGTATCATGGTACATGAAGGATAGATCCCCATGCAGTGAATCTAACGAGCACACAATATCGCTGAACTTGGGCTGACCATTTATGACCCCTCCCTCCCCCCCACCCCCCGGTGCCTTTTTTCCTTTGTTATTTCCTCCACACCAATTGGGATAGGTAATTCCATAAGTTAATCTCACAAAAATAAATCTTGCAATTTGGCAAAATGACCAAAAGCACCAAAAAAGTCACTCAGATGTTTTTGCTCTGAGCCCTTCAATTTTATTACAGTAGGACTTTTAAGTGACTAATATTTGAACATGGTGCCCTTAAAAAACTTTCTCAGCATGGCAGCTACATGTACTCCTTAATTAAACTGTATTTTAATGGAATTTGTTTTGTGATTAACAGATTCCTTGCCCTTCAGCACAAAACCCAAGTCCAAGCTTCCCTACATCTTCTTCAGTCAGTTCTCTGACAGGAAAAAAGGTTGCAGGGATCTCTTTAGCTAGTCTCATTTGTTTGGGTGTAGCTATCATTGTAGGGAACTTTCTCTACCACCGATGGAAGAAAAAAGCAAAGATTCGATATGAAGACTATGGCTACTCCAGACTGAAGATGTTGGAAGATGAATTATATTTTGATGTTGAAATTGATGATGACGATGATGAGAGCAAAGGATTGGTGCAGCTGTAGTTAAATGTGTTTTAGATGAATGGTAGGAGAAAATGATGATTCACAGCTGTAAGGCAAGGAGGTTGTCGGAAAGTCTTAAATAAGACCACTCCACAACAAGGATAGGCCAAATATACATAGTACGCATAATGCCTAATACTATACAGTATTGCACAATGTAAGGATGACGCATCATTATCGCAATGCAGCATGATGTTTGGGCCTATGGCTAAGACAGCATTTATAAACCAGCCCTTCATTGTACTCTCGATACTCAAATGAAGAGTAACCGAAAACAAGTATGTAAATGTTAGATTTTTGCTAATTTTGCACAACAGCATTTTAATGTTTGATACTTTTTTTAAACCAAATGTCTTCTTAAGTAACTTGCCAATAAAACGGAAAATGGTGTTGTCGATAGCAGAAGCATGATAGTCAATGCCTTGAAGAGAACTGAACAGGAATTGAAAGATTGATACTTTATCATCAGCTTTATTTTGTAATGACTAGGCCAATTAGCTTGAGAAGGGGATTTCTGTACACAGAAAACAGTACTTTGCCAGATGTTCAGACATTGTTATGTGTAGATTAGAGAACACGCACACATCCGTGGAAACACATGACATCAGATGTTCTTTACTCTAATAACATACATGAAAAAATTTCTCGATTCTGATTGGCTAAGAGAAATGAAGTTTTCAGGAAACACGATGCAGAAAAAGGGAAATTCAGGGCAAAAATGAGAAAAAACTTTTTTCCGGCTTAAAAAACTTTAAATTTACCTGCGTTTCTTCTGCATAACTATGATATGTTATCTCACAATTTTTGCATGAATATTATTAAGTAATCACATGATTTTTCTCGTGCAATTTGGAATAAATAATCACTCGTAAATTTTTTCAAAGATCACAAATTGCACTCGCCCTACCTGCTCGTGCTATTTTGTTAGTCTGAAAAAATTTATTCGCATTTATTTATTCCAAATTGCACTGGAAATCATGTGATGACCTGTACAAACAGCCAGTGCACTCATTGTCAGTAAAATACGGAACTGGCCAGAAACATTACAAATTTTTTAGATGATTTACTAAGCATTTCACATTCCACAGGCATTTTAAGGAAGAAGTAGCAAGACACATATAGAAAATACAGCACTTTATTTTGCATCAAACAATCATTACTTCCAATGATAGAAATATAAACCCCTCAAGTGCAAGAAATTCACTTAAAATCCAGATATATACATTGCTGAATACTGGTAACTTAAACCTCCTAAACCATGTGAATGCAAATACATGTAGCTTATGTCAATCTTTCAATACAGATATGTGTTGGAAACTGTTTGGGTGGCATTGCTGCTCATTCCATATTTTAAAATGTACATGTAAACACTGGTATATATTGATGAATGTAGATATACATTAACACAATTTGATAAGCCCTACAGTTTCCCATCCAGTTTGTCTTAAATTGGTAACCCATTAAATAATGCAAGACTTGAACTCAAAATCGTCTGTGAATCATTGACAGTTGTAACTTGTATTCGTCCCTCCAATGTTCAGTCACACAATTTGCCCGTGGTCCCTGAAAATGAAAACAACAGGTCGTAAGGGAGAGAGTTAAGTGAACATAACATCATTTGTGACTAATCTTTGCTAAGCTGATTGTGCAAGGTGTTAGGTGGAGCTGGATGAAGACCGGAGGCACCGTTAATGTCACACAAGGCCAATTTTAGTAGCGGAAAGCAACTGAGTGTATTGCCACTCCCTCTTGGAAGGGATATTACTCCATGACAGGGTTACCCACCCCACCCCCTCCATTCCCAGCAGTATGTTACTGGTATCCATTTATAAAGACCGTGTGGAACAAAGATTCTCATCTAAGGAACAAACATGGTGGCTGAGCCAGGCATGCTTCTAACCAAGGTAAGACAAAAGGTGGTGTCAGGGTGAATAAAGAGGAGCACCTCCTCTGACACGATCTCAAAGATAAAGATCCTCAGAATTGTTTCTAGTTTTTCCCATCTTCTGAGATAACTCACATGGATTAAAGAAAGGGATGCTGCTCATGTGTGCATTTCAGTGAGAGACTTTTTCCCCCAGGCTCAGTAGCTAGGCGTTATTAGCATTATTGAGGGAGCTGGTAACATTGCCTCACCTGGGCAGTTGTGTTTCACCATTGTGTTCTTCATCAATTACTGCAGATGTGGATGGTTGTTGCTGCACCACTGCAGCTGATGTTGCAATTAAGCTGCTTGCTTGAGGCAACTGTTCAGTGTGACGGTCTCGCAGCTGAAAAGAAACATACTTTCCTTATGGCAGTATACACCAACCTCTACCCCTAAGCCACTTCGCAAGTACTTTTATGGGTTCTGGAGGCTTAAGGCCTTGTGCAAAGACTGTATGCAAAGCCAGGTGGAATTAAGCACCCAAAGTGCACTTACACAATTAACATGCACTTTCAGTGCCCTCAGTCAATCTTGGTTACAGCTGTACATGTAATCTTTTAATTGACCCAAAAGGATACAACTTAGAGTGAGGAAAAGTTATCTGTGCATACTGGTAAACTTTGCTTGATGGAATACAATGATTCCTTGATAAAATGGTTGGAACAAGACTACTGACTGAAATATACACACCTCATGCAAGTACATCATGCTTGAGTTCATCTGCATTTCTTGAACTTGAGCTCGCTGAGCTGGTGTTGCAGCATTACTCTCCAGGGGAGTAAGAGATGGATCACTGAGGCTCAAGGGATTCAGATAAGGCAAGCCTTGAAACTGGAAAGTAAAATGGAAATGAGTTGATAAACATATGCACCTCATGAAGACACAGAAATCCCACATTGGTCAGTGGATTGGTGCAAAGCAATTTCAAAGGCGTGACATGCCAAGGTTTCCCAGAGCTTTCTGTACTCACACTGCTTGTCCTATAGTCTGGAAGGGAATTTGCTTCAGACATTGCAGCACTGGTGCTCAAGTTAACACCTTCCTGGATTGCTGCAATGAGAAAGATTGATTGCAACTATTATTTAAGTTCTCAGGTGAAAGAAATGACATGTTAAGTGATTTTCTTTTTCCAAGAAAGTAATGCAGGCATAACCAAGTTGTCCTAACAGGAGTGGAGACTGTGACCTTCCGACAACTAGATCGGATGCTTCATCACTAAGCGATATTTATGTTCTCAGGTCTTTCTTCAAAACAAAGTGTGCAAGGGTGAAGTTGTTTTACTATTTCCTATTACACTTACCATTTTCCTTGATTGTGTTAATAAACTGAGCACCTCTATCTGATGGTTTCCATGTAGGATTTCTGATCTAAACAAAAGAGAGAGGGACTTAATCTGATGTTTCACTGGCTAGAAGAGTTATTCCAACATAACTTCAGTACTCACAGAGAAATTAACAAGGGAAAGTTCTGTTTTTCCATGTTCAGCTTGTTCATATTGTGTTGCTTCTGTCAGGCCTTCACTTAGCCACTAATTAACAGGAATAAAGAGATGATGAGCTTGAACAACTGACCACATGCACATGTATGTACAACATGAAAATGTGACCCACCCCCAAAATTAATGCTTTATTCTATGAAATGTAGAGACACCCAAGTCTCCATGTAATCTGTATACTTGAGAGAATCACTGGTGATCACACCTCTCCAATCTTACAGACAGCATACAGAGAAACTGGATTCCTATCATTGTAATGTCTTCTTCTGGAAGTTTTGTGGAAGCTTTCTTTTTTTATTAGTGCTGATTACATAGTTATAATCTACCTCATTAACAATATTCCAAGTAATCACTCTTTAATCCCCTCTCAATAATTAATAATCACAATTGTACAAAATGTCGGAATGGTACGCTACCTGCTGGCGAAGTACCAGTAACCTAATCAGTTAGTGTAAAAACACCCACTGAGTACAAATTAAAGTTCAATTTAATTAAAGAAAAAATATTATTGTAGGTACACAGTTCCCAACAATCAGGGGTTTTTGCCCCATGTCACACTGCACTATAAACACACCTCAGGGTTGCCGTGTCTTTTGACGTCCATTTGCGCAAATGAACAAACATCGCCAACGCCAACAACATCAACAGTGAAGTTTCTAAAGAAATCCACGATATCCAGAGATTTGAAACGCAAATTAAAACACAAAAGGAAGGGCGTGATAACCGGGCTGACCAACTCTTGAATCACGTACTCCTGTTAACATGCAAGGAAACAAAAGTATAGTCAGTTTCACTGCAGGTTTAGGGGATTGAAGCACAAATTCTCAACATGGCCTCTATAGAGACTACTGAAGGGCGTTACTATTCCCATCTGGGTATGATTCTAGTCTGTTACAGGATAGTCGAGAAAGATATAACTCCGATAGCCCTTAATCCTCTATCTGAAGTTGACATGAAATTAGTTTACAGGATATGATAAATTATGCTCTGCTCTGCCCCCCCCCCCCCCCCCCCAAAAAAAAGAACTAACTAAAGGTAATACAGCAAATGCCCGTCCACCAAACCTACCCTGTTGCAGGTAGAACTCACCAGCCCCTCACCCTTTCAAATACAATGTTGCTTGATGAGAACATCGACTCACCGCTTTGTACTGAAAGACTTGAGAAAACTTTTCTCGTACCTAAAAGAAATTGTCCAAACAAAAAACAAACAAACAAATCAAGCTACAGCACTGTCCCATATTGTTTCCATACTTTGTTTTAATCTACCACCCAATACCACTAAAAAAACAAACAAGCAAACACACTTCTCTAGTATGTGCCTTTCCTTTCCAAGCATCAGGAATGTAATGTGTATGTGATACAATCTGCTTTAACAGCTGTTCTGGATCCCACACTGTATTCTATGACCCAAAGTAGATAGAAAACTATTGACAAATGGATAAAGCTATTTCAAATAAGCCCCTTGGCAATCCACACCATAAATATAAAACAATTTGAAGATGAAACCACACAAACCTCATCAGGTATAAATATGTAACATGCTCTTACTATCAAACCTGAAATCCAAAGGAACCAATTACACATTTCAAATTAAACTGCAATTTGGTTGGGTTTGAGTAATTACACTTTTTTGTAATTGCACATCTGCTTAGGGCAGGCTTGGACACGGCAGCGAAAACAAACTGAAAATCAGCTTGCCCAGCAGGCAACCAGTAAATTTGTGTTTTCACTTGTCCCCACATAAATATTAGTTTCCCAATGGGAACGCAAGATGCAGTACTACTACTAGGTACTGTTTATTGCTCTTTATAGACTTTAACACATTGTTTTGCTCACCTTGCTGGCTCAGTTTTGAAATAGTTTCTGACTGTCAATGACTAACATTTTTTATCAACGGACGAATTGAATATATTGACATATTGAACTGTGGATATGAAAGAGCGTCGCACCGGCATCGCGAGGTCATGTGTTCAAATCCCATTGGAGTCCTGAATTTTTTCAGGCTTCTCCACACAATTGCATTCATAACTGCGAGGATCATAGCTTCACTTGATCATTTATCAACATTACACTTTCTGACAGACTAGCAAGAATACTGCAGCAAAATTCACTTGCCCATTTGGCCAGCAACCTTGTATCTTTCTCTTGCCCAAAGGCAGCATTTACTTGCCCCAGTCGATCAGACGTGGATTTTTTCCTGCCCCATAGGGTGGTCTCTAGTCCCCCTTCTCCCCCCAATATCTCTGTGATAACACAGTTAAATGTTAATGTGCAGATGTGTAAATGATCAGCCAAGGGTGTTGGACCTTAATACTTGCAAATGTCAAACAAGACTGCTGACTCACCTAAAATTGCTATCACAGTAAGCACATGTTCAGCAAGAAGAATATCCTTGTCTAGAAGGGTGAAAATCGTTAGGACAGCGAAGAGTGCACCAGCAAAAAATGCCAAGTTCCTGTGAGAAAACAACAGACCATAGATGTCAGAGTAACTTCATAAGCGTTATAATGCCAGCAATTTTTCACGTTCAACTAATGCATATTCCACTGGCGAGTAGAGATACAACTTACTTGGCAATGATGGCCATAAAAGGGGACACAAAGAGATTCATATACTTCGAAGCTGGTTCATATGCTTTACTCAACCTGCGAGTATGATGAAAGACGAACTAAATCAGTTGGGTACAATAGAGGATTTCTCACATCTCAGAAATACCTTACACTGGATATTTTTTCAGGGACAATTTTGTGGAACGAACATCACATTGCAAACACGTGAAATTTAAAGTTCAGTTACAGTTACTGGTCAAAACAACAGAGACATAAGAGACTTAAATAAAGTGATTATTATTATTATTATTATTATTATTATTAATACTAAAAAAATACATGGTTACCTTTGCATACTATGATGCTATTATTGTGCACACGAGACACTTTCTGTGGTATCCTGGTGAGAACTTACACATGATACACAGAATTTTCACTTGCCTTGTATTAAGCTCATGGTCGAGCTCATTAAAATGACGAAAAAACAGTCGGCCATAGAGGGACCTGCGAAAACAGTCATGTGATATGGTGAATCAAGGAATGCTCAAAAGTCTAGCTATGTTAGCTGGCAAAAGAGTACAGTGAACAGAAGAACAAAAATAACAAAGGAACAAAAGCATTAAAATCCTAATTACTCCAACTAGTTTAAACTTCTCCAACTCCTTTGCATGTGACAAAGTATTGGTTCAACTGGAGAGCCACAGAAACTGTTATAATTTTGAGTATTAAATACAGTTAATTATGTCTTCTTCAAGTTATTTCTTTAAAGAGATGTAGTTGGCAAAAATAATTCTATACAAATACAAAATTTACATTTAACAACAATGTCAAAAACCCAACAAGCCTCACCACTTTCGTGCTCCAAAAGAATCTGGCTCTCTTTTTACCATCTGAAGAATGCAAACATTTCAGAAAGTTACACCACGTAACAATCATCTGAGTGTGCAGCTTATATCTCCAGTTTGCAGAGGGCTCCACTGTGCAATAGTTATTCTTTGTGATGTTGCACTGATACTGTATAAGAATACTAAACACCTTCCAGCTTAGGGCTGGGGTTAAGGTGAAGGGTTAGCCTAACCCTAACTGCAATGACCTATGGCCCAGTTCTCAGAAGTCTTGAAAAAGTTTCCCAGCCTGAAAAGCACGTTTTCAAACTACATGTACATGTTTTCAAGACCAGAAAAAATCCCTAAATATTTGCCATGTTTCATGCCTTGAAACATTTCCCTTTTGAAGATACAGAGGGGCATAATTATGCCACGTGAAATATGCCTGAAAAGTTTTGGCACTTTTGAGAAACAGGCCCCAGCCTTTGGTTGTTCAAAAGGTGGATAATGCCATCCACAGGATAAATTGTTTTCCAGCAGTTAATCTCTATCAAAACCAATTAAAAATTGATTTATTATCGAGTTATCCAGCGGATAGTGCTATCCACCTTTTGAACATTTGGGACAAGGTCTATGCTAAAATCAATTACAACATATTTAAAATGGAAGAGATGCCTTCATAATTTTGCAGACTGAGAGGCCAATTTAAGTCTTCATTATCATAATTTCTAAATTTCACAAACGTGGCAAAAAGTTTCAAAAATGTATGAGAGAAAATCAGACTTACTTCAGCATACGTAAAGAAAGAATACAAAATGACCCACAGGAGAATAAATGGTGAAAGAATAAAGTTTGCCACTCCAATCCAGAAAATTCGCCTTGACAGCCTGTAATGAGATTATAAAAAAATGCATGAGGGCAATCGGTGAAAACGTTATTGTTGAAGAGTATGGAATTTTGCAACAGAAGCTACAGCTCAGAAACATATTCTACAGGGCCCAGTTGTTCAAAACCCGATTAAGCTAACCCTGGGTTAGAGTGAACTTTGATTCCAGTTTATTTACCATTCACAAAGATTTTCCCTAAAGATGTTTGCTTGTCGTTTGTGACTTACACTTTTCTTCCGCTTCAGTCTAAAACCACTATTTGAAAGTGTTTTCAGAGGGCGAAATTGAAACGTCGCTTACTTTTTAATCGAGGGTTAGCGTTAATCGGCTTTCGAACAACCGGGCCCAGAAATTCATATACTATGTTACTTGCCTGCTTGCCAAGGCAAATCTGCAAGAGATTAGAGAAATACTGTTGTTCATAAAAATCAAACCAATTCCAAAAGCGATTTATAAGTTGCTGTATATTCTGAAACACAAGTACTGTATTTATTTGATTAAATGCCGCACTCGAATAAAAAAGACGTTAATCGAATAAATACAATTTCAATCCTATCAGTTATGTAATTTATGCTGACCTGTTGGCAGGATTCCTGTATTCCTCTCGTAGTTTCCAGTTGTTTTGAAAAGGACTTCCCGGGCCCCAGAATAGAATTAATTTGAGGTTGTACTTCATTCCTTCAGTCAAAAATGCCCTGTGCACAAAACATTCGGTTTATAATTTTACTTTGATTTATTTTAACAGAGATGATCTCCTGGGCCGAGTTGTTTGAAGCCGGGTTAGCGCTAACCCTGGGTTAAGTCCGATTAAATCCTATTGGTTGTTATGGTATTTATTCCGGATTAGCAACTCGGCCCAGGAATTAAAGGGGAAAAAGGAGGTCAATATTGGTATGGTTGCACTGACAAGTTTTTGATGGCCAGCCCATGTGGTGGATTGTGGTGTCTTTGGACTTAAATTAGTCTCAATGAGCTTGTTATTTTATTTCTTTATTCAGTCTAAAATTCTCTTTAATATGTAGATGAACATTGTGGTTTACATTTATCTTCAGTTTCAAATTTTTTTATGTTGCATTGTTCCAGATTATGGTAATTTCTTTTTGATTTGAACCGTGAAAAAATTTAAGTTTACAACAACATAGCTGTAACTCAGAGGTTGGCCACAGCACTCTTCCACAAGTCAGAGTTGTAGACCATGGAAATGTTAACTGTTTGATTATTGGGAGACTTAGTGTGGGAATAGTGACACTCACCAAGCTTCAGAAAAGTCTTAAAATTCCTATGCCTTGAAGTTAGAAAATCACTGTGTTGGTGGTACATACAAGTGGCCATTTAACTTTGGCTTGACAAAAGCTTTCGTCAATTTTTACCTCTCCCCCACAAGTGGAAAGTTGTAAGAACATGAAATGACAGACTTGTTCTGCATTGCCAGCATATAGTTCTTCCATCTTAAAATGCGGTGATGAATATCTATGGATAAAAATGAATATAAAAAAATGTATTTCTTTATATCTAGCCAGGATGTTCAAAACAGTTCAAGCCAAAATTTTCTGGGACCTTCTTTTCTGTTCAAAAAGTGATGATCTTGAAATGCTTTTTCCACAGTCCAAATACCGGTATATATCATATCCTGATAACATTCTCAATTAGCTTGCCTTGAAAAGGCAGTTAATAGGCAGTTTGAGCAGGGCTAATTAGTATTGTTTTATATAGGGCTTTCACAAGTTTGAGGGGCAATGTTCATAACAAATTTATATTTAATTTGATGGTCTCAAGAAGTGAAGCCTCAACTGTTTACCTCTAGGATGGCCCAGTTGTGTGTGAGCAACTCAAATAACCACATATTTAATCAATATACACCCTGTAATGTTGCAAATTTACCAAGTTCTGTCAACTCTTCCTTGTGTACACACATCTGATGAACCCTCTGAACTTCTATCAATCGCTTCTGAACATCCTGCCACTGGAGGTTGTTGAGTTCATTCTGCAAACAGCGTAAAAATATCAAAACAGGTTACTTTATAGGTTACGTTGCAGACTAAATACATAGCAATGGAACCTGTAAATGAACAATAATATTCATTTCAATGTGACTTACCTCGGGTATTCTCAATGCAGTCTTGTAAAATGCCCGAATCTCCAAAAGCTTAAAGAAATGAATTACAATTCTTGCCAATCGAATAAGCCAAAAAACAAAAGCTATTACAAGGCACACAACAATGGCAGGCTCCATACTGCAATGAAAAAAAACAAGGAAATAAAAACAGTAATTACATGTAAAAGTACTGGGTAAAGAACCTTCATTTATAAACCTGGTCAATTTTGGAAGCTACAAGCTTGTGGGGCCAATATGTGGCTTCATAGCTCAGTTGGTAGAGCATCGCACCGGTATCGCGGAGGTCACGGGTTCGAATCCCGTTGAAGCTCTGATTTTTCAGGCTTCTTCTTTCCAATTGCTTAAATTGGAAAATTAACTGCGATGATCATTCTTCACTTTCGTCTACAACCGCAGTTCAAATAGAGGATATTACATGGCCGCGTGGGGATACAAATTTTATCTTCAAGTGCTGAAAGTATCTCTCACAAGTGAGCGAAGCAAACGAGTGAGAGACTTCCAGCACAAGAAGATAAAATTCGTATCCCCAAGCGGCCACGTAATGTTCTGTTTATTTTATAGATACTGATGAAATTCCTACATAAAACATAACTTTTTTATCATGCATTTTCGAAACAGCAAAATAGTGCAATTAAAGTGGTCACCTATCGCAAAATGACCATGTTATGAATCTCGGATGTAAAGTTATAAAGGAGAAATAAAGAAAATAATACTTATATTTGACATTCTTCGTGGCGAACTGCACTGTCTTCGCACCTCGAAGCCATTTTGTGAATGAAATTTCAAAAGAACCGGCCGCGCACCTGAGCGGGAAGCTTTCTTGAAATTGGCTAATCATGTTAGTAACCATGGCGACACCAATATCCTCACAGGTGAAAGATAAAAATAGTATGTTCACTGCACGCGGTGAAGATATGATTTTTTAGTAAAAGGAAAAATCCCGGTATTTCATCAGTATCTATAAAATAAATATGAATTATTTCATATATATATACAGTACTTCACAGTAACAAGTATGAAACCCAACTAGAAGGAGGAGTCCAATTGGCTATTTACAAAGCATGGTGGAGTTGCATTTGGAACCACCAGAAACAAATCTAGTTGGTGGTCACATCTGCAAGCAAATCCAGCTAACCACTAGGCCACACCACCTCCTCTAAAGAACCAGTAACGATGATCGATGGTGATTCTTCAAAAGAAAGTACTAAAAGTTAGGAACATGGCAGCCTTTTCCCTTAACTATTATTCGTGAAATAACTAACCAATACTAACATCAAATGTAGTTCACAACATTCTATGGGAAGAGCCTGGAGTTTATTGATCCCTCCTGAATAAGCCCTCTCTGGGAGAGGATAACTTTTCACCAAGTATGCAGTGCATATGCACAGAATAACTTAAGTGGTGTAGAGTTTAACAAACATTAACTTTATCTATCAAAATGTTCGCATGCAAATCTTTGCACAGTGAAAATTTTTCATTTCTCACTTAGATTTAGGTTATGAGTTACTTTGACTTTTTCTTGGAGAAAAAGGGCAATGAAAAAGGCTTCTGTGCATAGGTTTTTAGGAGTGGATGTTTTAGATAACTGCCTACCCCATGGGATGTCATAAACATTATCTAGAGCTAATCCTGAACAGGCATCTTCATAAGCACTATCTGTTGAAATTTGAAGGGACAAGTGAAGGGAAGAAAGACATAACTTCTTTCAGTGAAAATATTATTTTTCATTTTGTAATATTTAGTAAAGAATAAGTAGGGCAAGGGATTCATGTTAAAAAAAAAGAGGGGTCACCAACCATTTATAAGTAAGCTATGCATGTTAACTAAATTAGCAACCTGCCCTCACAAACAATTAGCATGAATGTCCTTAATGAGCACAGATGAAAGTCTATAAATGTAACTTACTGTTGTATTTTACGGAAATGCACCACGTTTGCAAACGTAGGGGTCTTGTGATTAAACAAAGTGTCGTAATCCACGCACAGAACCAAGAAGGATGTGAAGAGAACCACAAACACAAATTGGCTACAAAAGGTAAAATATTATAGATTAATTGATCAATGACTATGGATTCCCATTCTTATGGCTGCATCTTCACAGTATTGGTCATTAATTTTGTGCATTGGGTAACTGGGTTCCCAAAGAATCAAACATTATACTCATTAGTGAGTGAAGAAATTGGTTTCTCTTGTGATCAAGTTCCTGGCAGACATTATGCCAAAAAATTATTGTCCTTGGGATATAAATGAAATAAATACATGTACTTGTGCCTCTTCTTCATCATGGATCTACTTATAGAAATGACATTAAACAAGCAAATACTGACATACATTAGCTCACAAATCTCTTTCAAGAGAATGCACACAAAACCATTATTTCTGTGATATTCATATATGTGATAAACAGTTAAGGATAGCAACAGTTAAAATCTTCCATAACAGTCATTAAAAAGAATAGCAAAATGGCATGAACAATCCTGGAACTCAATTGTCCTCCTTCTCAACAAATGCCTGAACATTGGTTCGCTCAAGACAAACAAGTGATGAGAATTAACGGTTACCTTAGTTTTACAAAATTGCTGATTTCATCAAACAAGAAAAATCAATAAAACCAGGAAAGGATATCCGAATAAAGAACTCATCCAGATTTTCTATGTGATTCCAACGCCCTGTGAGATTTAAATAAAATTCCAGTTAGGATAATTTGATTTTTTTACATTACATCTTAAATACAAAGCATCTCCATTAATATTTACAGCAAACTACAACTAAGGTCATTTTCAAATCTACAGGTTGATATGCAGATGTTGTGTTTAAGTTTATTCATTGGTTAAACTTTCCAATAAAGTAGTTCTTTTTAAAATTTTCTATTGTTCTAGATTATGGTAATGAATCTACCATAATACAAAAATTATGGAAAATAAAAGTTAACCTGGGTTTAAGAAAATTGAGCAAGAAAAAAATTTAAACCACAATACACACCTCCTTGCAAAAACCTGACATTACTCAGTGCCAAGAGATTAGTGATTTTTTTATTGTAATGCCCTCACTTTCTTTTTCAGAAAACATGACTGTTAATGAACTTGCTTTTGAGCAAAAATAGACCTGCATGTCTGTCTGTTGCAAATTCAAAGTTGACCAGTCATATCAAGGGTGCATTCTTTTGTGACTACAGGAATACACAGAATATTCGGAAATCATATTTGTTTGGAACCTATTCCATTTTACATGCTCTTTTGAGAAAATCATCCATGGCTTGCAGAAATGTCAGACTAAAATTGGATCCACACCATTCCAACAGCTGGTTCCGTGGCTGGCCCTGCACTAAAAGTGTTTGGTTTCCTAAATACCCCTTCTTCTGGAAAACCTTCATATAATAATAATTATTATTTTTATTCCAAAATCCAAATAGGAATAAACACATTAGTTCCAGAAAAACGAACCCTAAGTGTGATACCAATCACAGGGGTACAGCTACCATATAAGGACATACGCATGTTTGTACACTTAGAATCCTAAAAAAATAATTACAAATGATAAATCAAAATAAAAAAATAATCTTGGGCGTTAATAATATTTTCTTTGAGCACAGATCATCGGCAAGCGAAATACAGGAAGACATACATGTACCTTGTTTCCTAAGAAGTTAACGCTAGCACTGGAAAAGTTACACAACAACAGTACGCTATTACAATGACCCACAGTTCATGGTTGATTACTCGCATCTTATCTTATTTGTCTCTTTGCCTCTAATGCAATGTTTGTATGACTGACAGTTTTGCCTCATGCTAAAATTCATGCTGCTTAGGTAATAAATGTTACAGATGTGTGTCACTTCACTGGTTTAATTGGTTACAAAGACCACAAATAGCATTTCCAAATGTCCTCTTTTTACAATTTCTTGGGGATGGCATGCCCCCCTCCCACCCTCAGCAGCCATTAGCACTCAATGTCCCATGTACTTTTTGTGCATACACTAAAGCCTCGCTATGCCTCTGAATCAGACCTTCTTTATATGACATACTAATGCTACATAAATAAATGAGTTCTTATCCAAATTCGGGACATTTTGCACAGAGTGTAATAATTACTGCATAAGTATGGGTAATCAAATGGTGAAAAGTGAAATTAGAGAATAATTTCAGGCACGTTTTGTCCAAAATCAAATAATTTCCCGAGCCTTTAGGCGAGGAAAATTATTTGATTTTGGACAAAACGCAAGAGCATACCATTATCTTGATTACTGATTAATATTATGGGTGACAAATTACGCTCGCAAGATACCATTTTGGCACCGTAGGAAAATTTGCCATGGCAACATTGTAATTTCACATGTGAAATTATAAATTAACGTTGAAATTTCGCGCCAAAATTAAGGAATAATAAATTATTTGTCAGCAATGTTGTTGGTGCTTATTTTAGCAATATTTTTACAACAAATATTACCACACTTGGTATGTGTTTTCAGTCTGCTGAAGATTCCCTAAGAAAAAAGCTTACATAAGCTTAAGACTAATCGATGACCTGCAACTTTTCAGGCAAAACAGTTTGCGAAAAATGTACAGAACTTGTATGAAAGAACTCTATGAAGACATTACCTTTCTCAATTTCTTCGACTCCACGGGCACCAATATCAAAGCCCTGTGGAGGTAAATCTTCTTCAGGATCATCCGAATTCGAGTTTAATCGTGTGTACTGCGTACGAAACCCCGCCATGGCTGCAAAGCCTAACAAATGTCACGATATAGTGTGTCAATCAGTGGTCCCTCAAGCAATAAACCAGAACGACACCTATCAACTCCCTGTACTTTGGACAATTCGGAAAACCAAGCTCGTTTCCTTTTAAAGTTCATCTTCGTAAAGCAAATGTATCGTCGACATTTTACATCCCTTATGATTTTTGAACGAACAGCAAGTGATGCATTTCACAGATGCGTCATCATGAGCACACGTACGGGTTCAGTACGTTTGTCCACCAACGCCGTTCCTTCTGTATCTTTTCTTGCTCTTCTCGGTTGTATTGTTGAACCTAATTGATATTTTTAGTCGTACTTCCTTCCTTTCATTCTAGGAATCGTACAGAAGCTTAATTTTTCACCAAATAGTCCTGTATTTCGTCAGTCTTATATGTAGAACCAACTTCTGATGTTTTGTTTATATGACAGGGCGCATGCGTCAACCTTCTCCAAAATGCAAATCTCGTTCCCAGAATCTCCGTTCCACAAAACCTAAAGACCCTGGGTTCAAGAAAAAAAAAATGACTACGGTAGACCACGGCATAAATTTTACATCGTCAAAACAAATGGACAGGTTTTATATTTATGTGTGACCCCTTTATATACAAGTGTGACCTCTGCACTAATTATTTGGTTGAAGACATAAATTTCTGAACTACGGCCACTGGACGTAAATACTTCATCAACCAAAGGCTTAATTGCGAGTCTAATAACATCTATCTAGCTAGATGTAGTAAATGCGATCTTCAATATGTGGGCTCTACATCCACCAAATTTAAAGTCAGATTTCGAAATCATAAATCGTCTGTGCTGACAAACTCAAAAAGACTTGTGAGCTGGCTGTGCATTTTAATTGTACCCAGCACGATCTCTCGGAGATTAGGTTCATTATTGTGGAAAAAATTGTCAACGCCATGAATAATCAACATCTAGAACACCTCCTATTAACTAGAGAAGCATGTTATGGCCTCAATAAGAGGCGGGAAGTTAGATCGGAAAAACGGATTTGTTATAACCACTGAATCATCGCCGTATGTTTACTATCTCCTATTCTGTAATTTCTATTGCCCTTCTCAGTTCTGTAATTTCCCACCTTAATTACTAGATTTTTCTGTAATTGTGACTCGTACTTTGGTATGCAACCGCTATCGCCTTGGCTATCGCCTTAATTAGTGACTCAGTTCAGCTTAATTATGTGTTTTTATTGTCATACCTCATATTATTTTTTAGCTTTTGTTATTTTTCCTTAAAAGCGCCTTCCAGTTTTTAGGTTCAATTTTAGCTTTAAACTTTTTCTTGTTATCTGAGGAAGGCCGAACGGCCGAAACCTTATATTAAATTTTGTCGGACCTTTCAGAAGTTTGTTCTCTTCGATTTCCCAAGAACTCTTATCTCTATCTATCTATCCATCCATCTATCCATCTATCTATCTATCTATCTATCTATCTATCTATCTCTCTACCTACCTACCTACCTACCTACCTACCTACCTGCTTATCTATCTATCTATCTATCTATCTATCTATCTATCTATCTATCTATCTATCTTTCTATTTATATAGATATATATTTGAAATGGTTGCAATGTCCTTAGCCATTAGCAACCAAAAATACGGCCGCCCGCTATTTGATTGATGGAACGTCAGACCCGAAGTTTTTGCTCTGCGACTTCAAATCACCATGCG
>BLFK01000812.1:2387416-2407416 GCA_014634185.1 Astreopora myriophthalma | reverse complement strand
TGGGATATTTGCCCATGCTGGTACAGCGTATTCAAGGATGTTTCGTATAAGGCTAACGTACACTTTAACAACGTCACCCTTGGAAATACCGGCTTTCTTGTGAATGCGAATGGCGTACAACCGTTTGTTGGCCCTTTTAGAAATGTAATCCACATGTGCATTCCATGTCAGGTCGTGAGATAGGATTACGCCCAGGATCTTGTACAAATGCACTCTCTCAATGCGCGTCCCCATGATGTCAAGGGCTACCAGTGGGAAGGGGGTATACTGTAGGGGGTTAGTAACCATTTCGTTGCTTAAAATGTTTTGAACTTGAAGCATTGATTGAAATCGTATTAACCGTGATTTAAACACCAACGGCGTGTTCTCTATCACCAGAAGCCTCCCCATAGCCAATTGACTGAGTCTTGTATCATCTCTCTTTCCGAGAAAGACATTCTGGGTGCAAGACTACCCTGAGATGCACCAAAATTATGCAATGTAAAACAACTTCAGGTCTAGAGGCCTCACATGATACCAAAGGCGTCATTAAATGAAATATATCTTGCCGAATTTTCCCCTATTGTCACGGTTTCAGTGGATCAAACCATTCGATGGACAAGGTTGATATGAGGCAGAACACTGATCACTCACGGAGTTGATAAGCCTTAAGATTGCCGGAGCAATGATCTTAAAGGAAGAAAATCGCTCACTTGACTAATTTTGAGAACCACAGACAAAAAAAGAACTTTATTATGTAATATTATAAACCATTGCAAGATAATTACTGAAATAATGCGCTATGCTGTGTTTCAGAGATCAGATTCTTTTATAAGCCAATGCAAGTGGCCGAGATAAAAACCTTATCAGCGTGCGGATTTCCTGAATTTCTCAAACTTGAAAATTAAACTGACTAAACATTATTCCCTCACAAGGGATTTGCTATCAGTTGCGTGCACCCTGGTGCCCCCGTCATAGCACAAGATGGGAAGTTTTTGGGAACCTTAGTATTTACTTGTGCATGTACATTACGTGGGTGTGAAATAAACATTAACACGATCCTCGGCAAACGCAGCCGGGTTTGATACCGAAAAGTAAGCTTTGATTATGCCCTCCGTTAAACCGTTAATAAGTGACCCTTGCTTACCCTGGTAACCAGACGAGTGCTCGACAGAAAAGACAAATTACACTTTCCAATTATCGAAAGAATAATAAACGGACAAAAATATCTCATGAAGTAGTCTGAGAACTGAAGGTAAAAAAAAAAAACTGAACAAAGAAACAAGCTCCGGCAAATAGCATCAAAAAGGTCGGTGAATTTCTGACGCCTGAGCCCTAAACCAAGAGGAGGAACTTGATCAGCTGATCCCCCTATACTAAGACCTAAACGGTATTAAAATTAAGTAGCTTAGATCAGAGGTTCTTAAGTTCAAGGAGTGTTATTTTTGAAAAAAGATTTGCCAATAAAAACAGCAGAAGAATATTCCATGATACCCTTAGCCTTCCGCCGGCACGCGCACCCCCAAATGACACTGCATTGCCTACGCGGAGGATTCCAAAATATGCCGAAAAGCGTCGCATTTCCTTGAGCCAGCCGCACACTACGCGTTTTGTTCGCCGATCGCAGCGATTTTGATCGCCAGCGAATTTCGTCGCTGAGTTGTACGGGCACACCTGGCGAATTTATACGCCGATCGCAGCGAATTTCCACTCTACTTTTGTTCCCAGGCGTCTCTCAAAATAAAAATGATTATTGTCCGCAGTTTTTAGTCAGTCATGTGATAAAATCGCCTAGTGCGTCGGGGGCTTTACACTGCGCATGAGTGGATATAGTATCTACTATCTTAATGAAGTCTTGCGATTTCTTGTAATTTCTCTTCTCGCAACAGAGTGGCTTTAGCTCACTAACAGATAATCTTTTAAATCTTTTCAAGCGTTTTCAAGATATCAGAAAGAACAAAGAAACAACAGTCATATTTTTAAACTCCCCAACGGACATGACGCTAACAACAGTTATATTTTTAAACTCCCCAACGGACATGACGCTAACAAATTAATTGGCTTTTTGTACAAACATGAGCATGAGGCTAATAGAGAAAAGAGAATACTTGCACTCTGGACTTTGTTTGATCAACTCAGTAGCCTGGCGAATCTGAGAAAAACTGTGAAGGCTGAAACTTCACTCCACTCATTTGCTTTGTTGGTGCTAACCGAGATATCAATGTAAAAATTTATTTAAATTTGTGCTGATTGGGTTGTCGTTCTAGTGAGTAATTTTCTTAACAGCCTAGTCTGAAAACGTGCTGGAATTGTGAGCAAATGATTAATTTGTTTGACAGATTGAAATGCACGATAAATGATACGAAATATCAATGTAATTATTAATTCTCGAACGCTTAGCCAAGTTTACCTTTACAAGAATTAGTAGAGCCAATGAGGCCGTTGCCAAGAGATAACATTTATGATCGCGATGAATGATCAAATGATCATCAGGGGTGGGCTAATGAAAAAGAATGAGAAAAATCTACTTATCTTCAAGTGTTGCAAAGATGCTCAAGATGCAGTTTGTTAGTTTCACGAGTGCTTTCATGTTACAAGTTAGGCGAATTTCCGAGGCGAGGGAGACACTTCCAGTTTACACAGGGCTTTCACTCATGCGGCTTTGGCTGGCTGCGTACGTGTTTTCACCCATTTATTGATAGTTAATTCGGCAATTAAAGTAATCTTTTAATTGACGAAACATTAACAAGATAGATCTTATCTTTGGCTTCAGGCCCTCATAATAATCATACTGTACATGACTGATAGCAAAACAGCCGCCATCATTAAATCAATTGTGACCCAAACGGCATGAAAGCAATACCTTAATTTACGCAGAGGTATTTGGCTTTGTTGATTGTGACTCCAGGTCAGACTAAATCAGAACACCAACCGGAAATGAAATATTCCCTTCATCGAGATTCTTCTATGAAGAATATTTGGTCTGAATTCTTACATAATAAATTCCTTCTTATGGTTTTGTAAATGAACATTTGCCCGGTCGGGGTTCTATGAATCGTATGTTTTCTTATCTTCATAAAAATCATTAAGGAATTTTAATAACGTTTTGATGTGACTTTGGTTTTAAAGTTTTAGTATAAGGGGAAAAAATGGTTTCCAAAGTGTTTCCCGGAGTACAACTACATTTTAACTAGGCATGAAGACAGCTTTTGACTTTTATTTATTGTTTTCTTTCTTTCCTCAGATAAAGAACAACAAATGACCACGTTGCAAACATTTAAGTTACGAGAGCACATATCTTTATTTCCAGACGTTACCGTTGGGTAGGTCACTGTGAATTCACGGCTAACGTTACGTTATCAAATGGACGAGGGAAAACACAATCAAACCGGCAAAATACCAGATCGATTTTCGAAAGGGATTAAAAACCAGTCTTCTCGTAATTAATCTCTGAGCCCGAACTGGTTAAATTACTTTCCAAAAGAAGAGCTGAGTTTTCTTCCTTGGCAGACTTTGGCCCACAACGGTAGCGACATATCACTGAACCGAGGGACGTGGTTTAATAGTCGGTTCTTCTGATGCATTTAAGAAGGAAGCAAATCTCAAAAAAAGTGATAAATTAGACACACTGATCATAAATTACACAACACGGAAGCAAAAATGAATCCACCAAAACATCTAAAACCACCTTTGCCAGTTTCCGAATGGAAATCATTATGTAAAACTGCGGCAGCTCACGTATAAATCTCAAAGCATCTGCGATTCTCGGCTTTCCGCGCATTGAAAGAGGTTTCAAACAATAGAGAAAGATGCAGCCATCGATTGTCATACAATTACTTCGGTAAAAATAGCCAAACCTTTGCCTTGAATCATTTGGCACAATTGAACTTTATAACTATGCATCACCAGAGATCTATCCACTGAGATTTATATTTTTACACACAAAAATGTTAGAACTCTTGTGTGAACAAGTTTTCTGTGGGTGCAAATGTGAAAAATGTAATGGATATTTAAAAAGTGAGTTTCCTTATATGGTTGAAGGTCGAAGCGGGAAGTGGGAAGATTATCCTGTTATTGAAAAATGATCTCCATTGACGAATTCTGATCATCTGGTGATGCCGTCCCCGACTTCTGTTGAAAAGCGCAATTTATTTTCATCTTTAGTGTAATTTCATTTTAGCGCATAGTCACAGATGGGTGAAGTCCATTTTTTCTAAGGAAGATGGTCTTCCCTGAACATAAAAAAGAAAAAGAAAAAAAAAGAATACTGATAAAAGTTAACAACTTTTCAAAAACCTTTGAGAATTTTCTTGGGGGGCTACACATATCGCATATTAAGAGTTATAAGAGCAATCATGGAATCACATATCTATAAGGAATGACGTACCTTGCCCTTGTAGAAAATCATCATCTTCTAATTCATCATCGATGATAGAAAATTCCTCTCCCAGGATTTCATACAACTGTGGCTCATCCGAGGCATGGCGTTCCTCTTCCTTTGCGTTGCACATTTTTTGATCCTGGTCTAACAGTTTCGTAAGGTGATCAATCCACTTAGCCGCAACCCTTAAGATATCTATTTTGGAGATGTCCACAGTGTTTGCTAAGGGCAGAGCATTTTTCAGCTCCACAAACGCACGGTTCACGCCTTGTATCCTCCGTCGTTCGCGTTCGTTAGCCGCACGGCGTTGTCGGCTCACTCCCGTTAGCATACGTTTTCTTCTCCTCTTCAATTTTCGCCTGCCTTGACGAGCGTTTGGGTTACATGTGTTTTCCAAGTCCCCATCACTTCTAGCTGAAGATTGCGAGGAAGTTGGCGAATTTTGCATTTGATCCGAGCAAGGGGAATTACTCCCCACATCCTCCTCGCCTGACCAAGAGGCCGGCTCCAAGATTGCTATCGACATTGAGCGTTGTGCACGCCGAACGTGTCAATAGTCTGCTTTGGCAACGACGGGCGAAAAACGCTTATAAGTAATAGAGCTGCTTCTGAAAAACGACACTTCTGTCAACGCCAGTAACCGACGAATAGCATTGAGCAGTGAATGAACGATACATTTGGGCGAGTCAAGCTACGGCAGTAGTATAGAAGAGTGTCGATTGCGGTGTAGTAATAACCTCTTTGAAAATGGTAGATCAATTTATTTGATTGGCAGCTCGTTATGCCCTTGTCTATGTCCCATTTTACTGCTGCACTCTTTCCCTCGTATTCTGCCTTTTATCTGTCACTATTCGTTGTCGTAAAGCATTAAAATGAAGCGTGACTGGCTGCCAGACAAGATATCCCGGCGCAATGTTTCAGTGCGGGTTATGAAAGCGATACCGCCACGAATTGTTACCTTTTTCATTTAAACGATTTATTAATAGCCAATTATTAAAACGTATTTACCCCCTAACGGTGCTTTGCGAGTCAAGAGGTTATTCAGTTCAAGCATATCCGGCAGATTCGAATGCTGGTCATTTCACGACCTGTCAGTTAATATCTTTAAAGTGGATAAGATTCTGCGTGTTATTATCAGTCCCAGATCACTGTGACAATTCCAGCACGAATGTTTTGCAAACAAGCCGATTATCTAATGCCTCGCATACAATGCGCTGCTGAATACCATGATAAGAGGCGGTCAAGCCTGAAGCCTCTACATAAACCAGTTATAATGACTTGCTACTTGTGCAGAAATATTTCATTTAAATGTCTCAGTTTTTCCACTTTTTATCATCATCAGTTGCACTGAAGAACTGGATTAACTTTTTTTGGACTTCCTATTGGGTATTTTACGTCACTTTTGTCAGTTTCCATTTGTTGATTTTGTGACATGAAAAACACTGGTGAAGCTATTTTCAAAGTTACAGGGATAAAACAAAGCATAAAAAAGTTAACAAGATTATAAAAATGCCATAATTTAGTTTACCACTGGATATTCACATGCAGGTTTATGACATGTATTGTTTTATATTCTTTTTTTATATCTCTCGGCGTATAACCAAGTATTTAAAAATTAAGAAACGAAAACGTAGTTTGGAGAAGAAACAAACACTGGAAAAGAAGAGAAAAGTAATAAACTCGTCACCCAATTAAACAAAGGTTCATTCTGAAGAACCATCGTTCTGTAAATCAGTGCGGATTAAGAAGGAGAAACTGACCTCTCTTAACCTCCGATCCGAGAGCAATGTTTTTTATAGAAATATCAGACTAGTGAATCTGTGTGAGTATTAAAGAAGAACCGTAATTCGATTGATATGAACTGTAGAAGCGCATGGCGTAAAGAGGAAGAGCTTGTGAAAAAAGACGTTTGACAAACCTTTTTCTCGTGAGTCCACGCACACCATTTAAAATAATCTTACCTTTGTTTCGAGTAATGGGATTTTACCGCTTTAAGTTAAAAAAGGCGCTTGCGTGGTCTAAATATGTAAAGGACATGTCAAGAACGACACATGCAGTGATGTTATCACGGGAAGAATGTATCATTGTTGGTCATGGTGTTGTTAATTCGTAGAGAAGAAAAGTTCTTGAAATTAAAAGAGTTGGCGTTAACGTACTCTTTTCTGCGTGCAAAAGTTGCGCCTTCTTCTTTCAAGCAAAGCCGATCAAATGTTTACCGATTCCCTTGATTCTAGAGTCTTGACGCTCTTGGAATTTTAAGTGATACTATGGACGAAACGACGTGGCGTTAACCGGAGTTAGGATGGTTTTCAAGGTATAAGACAGAGAAATTGACAAGTAAAGAAGTAAAGACCTCTCTTGGTCTTGTTGTGTATAGGGTGGTTAACCGAAACCTCAGGGTATTGTTGTTTTGCGTGTGTAAAGGGCTTACCCTAACCACAAATGCTTAATACTCTCTGCCTTTCAAGCCGAAAATTTCTTCTTCTTCTTCTTCTTCTTCTTCTTCTTCTTCTTCTTCTTCTACTTCTTCTTCTTCTACTTCTTCTTCTTCTTCTTCTTCTTCTTCTTCTTTCTGAAAAAGGTTAAAATGATCGGCATCTAACTCTAGCTACATGGGGGAATAGTCAACACTTTACGACATCGTCCGAAACAACTGAGCAACTGAAGAGCCACCCGCCTGTCTTCGAAACAATTCCATAAAACTCTTGGCCCTCTTGAAAGGGACCACTTCAGTTCGAAGATTCCTCATTTCTTTTCTTTTTCAATTCTGAGGACTAAGTTAACCTTTGCAGGTTCAGGAAAACGAACTAGTGACTGAGTATTCGATGAGGTTCAAAGCGTGACTAATTTGTGAAATAACCGGTGGGCGAGCTAGTCCTTCCAACTATTTCCGCTTCATCTTTCAACGGGGTCCACCACCAATCACCAAACCCGTTCAGTACAAAACACGCGGGATGAAAACAACCTTTCCTCGACTAATGCCGACTGACGCAAAAAAGAAACTGAAATGTATGTTTTTATGTTCAAATTTTGTAAACCACCCTGCACTGGCAAATAACATGACATGAAAGCACCAGCGAGACGCCGTCACTCGGCAGATCACACCAGGGGAAGGGGTACTCCTCTATGTAAGCTATAGGAGTATGTGCCGTCCTAAAGGGTATGGTTTTTGCTGAAAACGGGTATAGATTTTTAAATATGGTATTGTTTTCAGGGGAACCACGAGAGGGTATAAACGTATTTGTCTTTTCGAATATAGAAAGAGAAGTAACCCAAATTTATCATTCGAGCTGAACTTTCGGGTGAATTTTATCATTTCTTGACTTCGGCATTGCTCAGCTTTACTTGGACAAAGTAATGGACTCGCAAACTAAGTACAACTTTAATTAAGAATTCAGGTCTGAATACGGGTGTGGAAAATGGCATGTTTTGGTCCAAAATAGGGTCAGGAGTTGGAGAACCGGGCACAGTTTAGGCGTTTATGCTTAAACTTAGCGATTCATCATATTAAACGATTGCAACGCGGCAAGGTGTCGCTCAGAAGTAGTAACGGCCTAACACACGGCACAAGCTTTAGTCGAGAAAAGGTCATTTTAAGGTGTATAAGATCGTTCTAACTTCCAAGTGTGTGGATTACTCTAAATATGCACTGGGTCATCTGTATTTTGAATGTTCCATTTTGGTCATATTTAACAATCCAGGTTATTCTACGAGATAGTGTGCATTTGATACGAGATGATCATACTGACAATCAACAAGGCCGAGTGCCGAGTTAGCTATTATCGAGCTAAATCTTGAGCTCTGATTTCGTAGGGTTTCCATGCCTTCACATTGTGGAGGGCACCGAAATTCTTCGCGAGATCGGGAGATGTTGCCGGGGAGCGAGGAAGAAAACCGACTGGAGGAACTTCTTCCATCCTCTGGGCGACTTCTCCTCTTCCAAACAACGCCGGTGTGGAACAGTTTGATAAATAACCAACCAGTGATAGTGGAATAACTGAGTTACCAAAATCGGTAACAACGGCTTTCTAAGTTCACTGGACCGAAAGGCCCTTAAGCGCCAGACGGTGTCGAACTTAGGGTTCATCCCACAAATTACCTGTCCTTACCTATAATGCTTGTAGTTTTACAAAAGAAAATTACAGCTCTGCCTGCGTACTGGTACTGTATGACTGTAATTACAGTCGAACCTCTCCTTACGGACACCTCTCTAATACGGACACCTCTCTATAACGGACATTCCCCTTTGTCCCGAAAAAATTCTTACCTGTTTTCTAGAAAAAAACCCTCTATAATACGGACCCTCTCTAAGAAGGACAACGGACACTAAATCTCGGTCCCAGAGAGCGAAGTCATATAAACTTAACCTCTTTATTACGGACACTCTGGTGATCCGGTGTTGACATGTAGTTGACATAAAGTGTGCACGAGTTTGTGATTACGCAAGCATCAACGTTTTATTCACTGATCTTCAACTGGAGTTTTGGAAATTGTACTTTTATTAGTACCTTTTTAGGTGAAGCATTGCGTTGTACGTAGTTCCTTTCGTTTCAAATAACTGATTCGTATAAAGTATGTCCTTTACGGACAGCTTGACTCTCTGCTAGGTCTAAACAATCTTCATTCTCAATCGACTAAACTACATCTTTAACACCGGAATAAACTCAACTAAAGGAAAACAAAACGAAACGAAATGTTGACGTTCTACACCTCCATAGCGATTTTACATATTGCTGTTCTTTCACAACAACCTTTTTGAACAGATGCTTATGGGAATATAACAGCTAAAAAAGAAACAGTTTTAACCAATCAATGTCCGGGAGAGTCCCTGAAAGCACCAAACATTTTCTAACTTTTAACACTAGTTCATTAGGAGCTATTGCTCTTTTTGAATAACTTGTTAGTTCTTTTGTCCGTCCCCTGTCCAACCAGACACGCTAATGTCATTGTATACGCTAAATTATTGTCCTCGTTTGTTCGCACGGAATTCAAACAATAAAACAAAACAAAATATGTCTGAAAAAGCGACAGCGTTTTAAAGTTTTACCCAAAAATGCGTGGTTCCTTTTGTTGTTTTGTCATGCTTAGTAAATGCGCATGCGCCAACTACGTGTATTACAAATTAGTACCAAAAAATATCCTTACCATATCGAAGACACGACAAGTATAGTCGCAAATATATATCGCTCCAAATCATACTATAAAGCAGAAGGAGTTGAGCTGCGAGTACGTAAGGGATCTGTCACATATGGTCTAGGGGCCGACATTTCTCTCCCTCACTGCCTATCGGGGATAGGTATCAGAAAGTAGCAAGTATAAGCGATCCGCGGGCCGAAATCTCGGGGAGACTCGTCATGGTACACCGCTCAGGCTTAAATGTCCAGAGGTACCGCTACCGCTTCTGCATGTTTTTCTTTAGGTATTTAGTACGCGCATGCGCAACTGCCTTTGTGTACCAATATGCCACGTGATAGTAAATTAATATGTGCCTTCAAATCAAGATTACTTCAATTCCGTGATAGATCTATTGTTGAAAAGAAGAAAGAGCAGAAGAATAAGTCGTAATTAGGGTCTCTCCGTTGGGAGCACCACAAGTAGTTAATATTCCAGTCAGCAATGATAGTTTTTGACAACATAACAAGTTCGCATTTTGTTTCTGTTCGTTCGTTCGTCGTATCATTGTGTAACCCCGTTAGTTGGTTGATGACAAAGAATTGGCCATCGCAGTTCTTTGTTTCCTGCTGAAGAGGTACGATTTGAACTAATTAACAGCCATGACCGCTGCAAGTTTAGACGATAAAAGATTGTGATGTACGGCGTAGAACGCTTTCGACAAGAGCTGAAATCTAGTCGCGGAGTTAAAAACTCCAATCCCAAAGAAAAAGTACGCAAATCTCTCTCATCAGCCGGTTCGTTTGTTGGCATGTTTAGAGTTTGCGATTACGCAAGCATCAACGTTTTATTTACTGATCTTCAACTGGAGTTTTGAAAATTGTTCTTTTATTAGTACCTTTTTAGGTGAAGCATTGCGTTGTACGTAGTTCCTTTGGTTTCAAATAACTGATTCGTATAAAGTATGTACTTTACGGACAGCTGGATTCTCTGTTAGGTCTAAACATTCTTCCAGACGTTCAAGTAGTTTGTCCGGTGCAGTGAAAATGTATTGGCATAGGACTTTTTTTACTTCAAAGGGTGAATCCCATTTATCTGACGAGCTATGCAAGGTGATTTCAAAAGCCCAGTCGCTGTATATTAAACAACGACTCGCGAAAGCCGTCCAGAAGAACATTACAGACTATTTTAAAGCTTGAATGATTAGAATGATTACAGGACTTAAAGATTAAAAAAATTACTCCAGTTACTGTTCGCTGCACTTGTAAACTACGGAAAGACGTTTTTCAGAACTGTACTTTTATTATTACCTTTTTAGGTGAAGCATTGCGTTGTACGTAGTTCCTTTCGTTTCAAATAACCGATTCGTATAAAGTATGTACTGTAACTGAGATGTACAAATCAATGTGTCTGAATACCGTATTTTAGTCAGTTCAGATAGACTGGGCCTATTTTTCGTTACTGAACACTTAAAACTGTCAATGGAGTCTTAAAAATGATGCAATCTTGGTGACGTCTATAATACGGACACCTCTCTAATGCGGACACTTTGGTCTGTCCCTTTAGTGTCCGCATTAGAGAGGTTCAACTGTATTGGCTTTCTTGAACGTCTCTCAATGCACTTTCACATAAAGTGGGTATGGCGTCAAATGGGGCATTTGTGCAATTTTAACAATGCGCTGACGTAAATTGTAAGTGGTCGGTGAAATGACATCACGTTCTGCTCAAGTAAATTACATTTTTGAAACATTCTAAAGTTAACCTCCCGTTGCAAGATAAAAATAAGTGGGATATAAATTGTGTGATATGTCATTGACCTCTGGAATTACATTGACCTCATCGCATGATATCACGTCCGAAGCCTTTAATCGCAATGCAGTGGGACGCTGAGACTCTGAGGAATGGCACCAGGGGATGGTGGCATTGTTGGCTAGGAAGACGTCATATGGAAACATAATTTCGCGTTATTGTAACCACTTCGCGCTTATTCCAACTCTTTCCGTGTGTAAAACAATTACTAGCCGTTCAGGAATAGAATCGGTATGAACGCCGTTAAATTAAAGGCAAAGAATGGAAAATCTATCGTCTCGCACTCACGTCCTCCACAAAACTTCAAATTTGGTCATTTCATGTCGTTGTTAAGCCGAGAACGGCAAAGAAATGTACCAAAATGCGAAACGCACGTGCAGAGCGTGCGGAGCCATTGTTTTTGCTCATTAAGTCCATTGTTTTGTGACGTTCTCATTGTCGTCGACGTCGTCGTTGCTTAAGCTCCCTATTGTCAATTGCTTCAGTCTGAAAGTACCCTTTGCTTTTTCATAGGAACCAATAATAATGAGAGATCAGAAGGACGACTTGGACGTTGTTTTCTTTTTATCGGCGATCCAGCCCATCCTCTAGTAGATTTCTCTCTACTATTTTGCCTTTTGCTTATCGTGGTGGTCGTCATGCAATTCCGCCATAATTGTTTGGGTCGATGACAGAAAAGACAAAAACAAACCGATAAATGAGAATTCATTTCATCTGTCAATTTCAACTGAATGTATCTTTTACTAACAGTCATATTAAAACAAAACGTTACACAAATAGGCAATCACAGCAAACGAAGGTACTGAAATAAAGCAAACATAATGCATATCAGTGGTGAACATTTGGTGGTGAGAAACAAAGGATTAAAAAAAACGGCGTCAACTGAGCAAAACGGCCGGTGAAAGCCGGCCGATGAGTTTTCTTTTTGTTCTTCTAATTGGCTAACAAGAGAAAGTTCACTGCCCTGATTGGCTAGAGTATGTAAGCAGATTCGTTTTGAAAAAGTTACATAGCTTCAAGGCAAACAAAGGTAAACACAACAATGCTGTATTGAGCGAGTAAACTAAAAGTTGAGGAATTTCAAGCATATTTACCAGAAATGCCTCATTGTGAAATAACCCAATATGATCAGTATACACTCAACGGAGCTCGCTCCGCCTAAGACCGTGAACCTCGAGGAACTTTGATGTCCTTCACTTGCTTTCATCGAAGGAAAGCTTTTAGGTAGTGAAACTGACAAAAAGCGCTGTAGACAAGCTTCAATTAAATGTTAAACATGAGCACATTTCCAAGGATCCCTTAATATCGTACCAATCACAATTGTATGTGCATGAACACAATCAACAATGTAGGTTTTCGAAGAGAGTTCGCTTTTTCACTACAAAGCACAGTAAATGCGAACTTGAGCGACATTCGCCGGATCTACACACAAAACTGCAAATATGACCATGTCCATGTTAAATTGCCGTACAAACAGCTACGTCAGTCTTCTCCAATAAACTCCTATTGGGTTCCTGGATAAGCTGTGGACACAGGAATAGTTACTGCCCTTGTGCATGCACTCTGTTGTTTGGTCCATCTTCTTTAGAAACCTTTGGCAAAAAATAAGTAGAGGAAACTGTCAAAGAAATGGGTAAAGTCAGTGTCATTTCGCAGAATATAACTTGGACGCTTCAGCTGCCATGGCTAACTCTCAGTCTTTTTTTCTTAGTAAACATTTAAGTCAACGGTGAAAGAAACATGACATCAAATCTGCCCGATCGCGAAGAAGATTGTGAAACAAAGAGACTAAAGAAACTAAAGGATATGAGCAAATATGCCAACAAACGTGTAATCATATAGTGAAAATACGTCGCAAAAACAGTTTTTATAAGCTAGCCTGTATGCTGTTGTTACTGTTGCAGGGTAGTGTAAGGTGCATGTATAAGTACGACAAGTAATTGCAAAGGGAAACCCAAACACTATATAAAGCCTGGATTGTTTCTTTTTGGGCTTCCGCACCGCAACAGTGGTTTGAAGTATGCTCTTAAATACTATTAACTCCTATTGTACTTTTTTACGTCTGGTGAATCGACCTAATAACACTGAAAAGGAAAAAAACTGAACTGTAACGCTATGTTTAATTTACAAAAATTGCAAAGAAGGTCCATAAAACTTCATCAAAATAAAATTCGCAAAAAATCTGCAAGTTATCAAACACGGGGAAGCATGCACGTTGCCTGCGCCAAGCGTTCGAAAACATGCTACCTATCAAAAGGCGAGGATGCGTGCAACGATGCGTCAATTCAAGCGAAGGAATACATGGGCAACTGGGAGGTGGCGGGGGAAAATGCGACCGATGCCTCAGGGAGGGGGCCGGGATAGCCGCCACCACCTAAGAAATGGTTGGTAAAACAAGCAAATGGTGTGAGTGGAAGTGTACTCTGGGAAAACACAAAGAACCGACTATAAGTGCGGGAAAAACAAGCAACTCTGCGGAAATGCGCTTGTTTGCTCTGATACCAATTTTGCAAAAATTACTGAAAAGAAAATTGTTCCTTTTATCAACAAAAAGGAACAGAAATGGTTCCCTGATTGCCTTGGGTGGAAACGTAGCGAATTTAGATGGCTGTAATTGCTTTAACATATGTTGGATCGATGTTTTCGTGGTCACCTTTTCAAAGAACACCGCTTTGCATCAAGCGAGCGGCAAGCCAAAAGTTATGTGGATAAACTGTTTTCTAAATAGAACAGACCGGAAAAAAGAAAATACATCAGCGTCAGTCTAGTATCTCCTCCTTGCGGTGTATAAGCAAAGTTTTCAGTGACACACGATTTCTTCCTATATTCTTCCCTCTGTGTAAAAATGTCATGAAGCAAACTGTACATCAAGACAAAGAGAATATAACTGAAATAGAATAAAAAGGTTTGGGAAGAAATGAAAAGATAGTTTCCATCTTGGAAACGTTATCTTTATGAGTGGAATAATTTTAGATCTTTCGAACAGAAGGCTTCCATTAAAAACGCATTAAAAATAAATTTAAAAAAAAATCGATTGTTGTGGCGTATATACCTCACAGATGTACTAATACAGTTTGATTGCTGAACTAGAAATCAACGTATTTCTTTATTATCTACTCTCCCAAACGACGACCCACCCCACCCTCTTCATTCAACTGGTTTGAAATACCACTGCTTCAAGCACACATTTTTCGCTATTGGTAGCTATATATACGTCATCTTTCGTAACTACCATTATTTCATAACTGGAATGATTCCCACAAAGCCGTGGTTCATGAGGTCATATGGTATATTTCAATACGCTATGTAGTCTCATGGGCTGTGTATTGAGTAAGGTGGCTCTGAATTATTTTCGTCTGGTGAGAATTCGACAGTTGGCAGATCTTTGTTTACAGTGAATGAAAATGTTCCAAGAATTATGCATTGGAAGAACTGTGATTGGTCCATTCAGTTTTTAGTTTAGTCAAACTCGAGGCAAACGTACGCGTGCTGAACTCTTTATGTGTACTCTGAAGAGACTGACGGTGACACAGTACACAAAACAGGAACAATTCAGTCGCGTAATTTTAGCTATTGATAAAGTTATTGAACAAGGTCAGAGAGTGAAATGTTTTCACGGTTTAATGAAGAGCAAGCCTTGAAAGAAATATAATACTGACTACATTCAATGCCAAAAAAACCCATCAGTGATTACCCGCCGGATTTGTCATATAATCCAAAGAATGAACACAGTATAATACAATCTTCCCTCTAGCAATTGTTTTACTGATTGTCATATGGAGCTAATGTTGCTTTCAAAAACACTTTTTCAGTTTTCTTCCCAGCATCCAAAGTAAGCGACTTCTGACGAATATTATCACTCTCTTTTTACAACTTCCATGCAAACTTCTTCTAGCAAAAGATGTTTCATAATTTAATATATACGTCGTTAAGTGTATTTGCCTTTTCAGTGTAATGGTGGTTATTGAGTGATCTGCCGGCACCTGTTTGGGCTTCAACGTGAACACTAACAGGCCGGAAATCTACTGGCCATTCTTGTGCTATGGACTATGAAAATCCAATTGGATATTCAAACGAGAAAGGGAGAGAGGTACATCGGCTCGTTCTCCCATTTTGGGATCAAAAATTTTCGTAAATTGTGGTTTGGAAAAGGAGAGGTTGATCTCAGTTCAGCGGTGTCACAGGGTAATTGTATTTTGACGCAAATCACAAGAACAGTACAGATCGATCTGAAGAATTACTCAACAAAGGCAGGCACCATGGAAACAACTGAATAAACTGTTCTCCATTTTCTGAGCTGATCAAAGCCGGTGTCAACAGAAACATCGCGGAAATCCATCACCAATTTGCTTAAATAAATAAATAAATAAATAAATAATTAAATAAATCAGTTGTTTGGTAAGTCCCCAATATAGTCACAAAACTGTTTATGAAGTCTTTGCCACAACGATCGGCAGTTTAAGAACCGAAAGCCAGTCGCTCCCCATGAGTAGGAGTACGAAGATTAGTGTACAAAAACAGACAATTCAGCGGGTTAAGGTATTACAAAGGTCCTAATCCGCTTTCAGAATAATGTGATACTTTAACCATTCGTTCATCCGGGGCATGTGAACGATACGGTTTCGATGTCGGGAAAGCACTTGGTGAAAATATTAACACAAATCAGCAAACTACCAAGAATAGCTGGACGAAGGAATAACAAAAGAACGGACTGAGTACCACTGAAACTGTTGATTCCTTTTGCCCCTATTTACCTTTTTTGTTAATTGCACCGCTAAGAAAATTAAAAACATATACCATCGCTAAACTACAGTTGAATGAAACGTGACTGATTTCCATTGATAAGGTAACAAATTTTCCTTGAGGTGCGTTGTGGATCCTTTTCACGGCAGTTAAAAATAAACAAACAAACAAACAAAGTGGACGATACTTCACAAACAAACTCAGCAGTTCTTGAGTCATGCCAGCTTCCTTGAGGCAATTGGGAACAGGCCGGATATGCAGCATAAAAGAGGGCAAAAACTTTCAACAGAATTTTGAGATAAACGGACATATCGGCAGTGCGAGGGTTAAGATGTTCTTCGCAGCTCTGGAATTAAAGCGCTGAGGCGCAAACGAAAGTGTTCCAATTGTTAATGGGCGATAAGTGCTGTAGACGTCGGCGAGAAAAATAAATTAACACTTCTCGTGGATCACACAGTGAGTGTTCAAAGTTTTACGCCCGTGAAATCAGAAATCGCTTCTCAGTGACTGTTGACGGAACAGTTACTGAACAGTATTTCAGTGTTTGCTATGTTTACCAAGGGTTGTATCTTTTTCGCCTATCGATGTAACTCTATATGTAGCCATTCGTATACTTCAGTTAGTCAGTGTCCTTTCCTAATCTAGCACTGCTATCGGGATTTTCGAAAGTATTGCAGTTTGTTCGATCCTTTCTTGTTATTTTGTGAGGTTGAAATATCTCAAGAGAAATTGTTGCTCTTTAACTATAAAGACCTCTCAGAAGGAATGGAAGGAGACAATTGTACCAACTTACCGCTTTAAGTAAGCTCAAACAAAATGTACACACTCTGGAACTTGAAGAAGGTGAAATCGTACCAGAATGTTCAGCCACTTTCCCAACATTTGGGCATTGCGTTCCACTAACAAGCAAGGAGCCTAGGTGAGCGATGTAGCTTGACGCAAGGCGTAACGTCTCTATTTTAGAAAGTTTTCTATCGGATGGTTCAGTTGGTATAAGAATGCGAAGCGCGCTGAAAGCAGAGTTCACGCTGTGTGTTCTACTTCTTTCTCGAGCGTTGGCGGCTTGTCGTTGCTTGCTGAGGCCGGTCAGCCGTGGTCTTCGTCGTTTTCTCTTACTATTCTTTGAACTTATTTCACTATCTGAGTGATGCTGCTTAGGCGATGAATCATAGTCATCTGAGTCCGTTGTGTCCACGTCTCGCAGCTTGCTTCTCTGTTTCCTCTTTCGTGTTTCCTCCATTTTGAAATAAAAGTAAAATGAATAAAAAGTCACAATACAAGCAAAGGAGCCGCCTCTAAAATGTCACACACTAGTACTGTTGTTAATGAAGCGGTGAAAACTGGATTGCAAGCTTCAATGGTATAAAAAGGAGACAGTTCTAGAATAAGTAATCATTCATCAGTAAGAGGTCGCCTTCCAGTACTCGGCGGCGTTTTTTGACGAACCACGGGAAGTCAAAGCCGTCACTCATCTGTCCAATCACAACCACAGTATCAATTACGCTGTGGTCTGTGAGCGAAAATTCTAACACAACATCCAAGCTTGTTGACGAGATAATTACTGTACAGACCTTTGAGGGCAAACTCGGTTGTCTTGTGGAATTTGCCATTAATTTTAGTCTCAAAGCTGAATGGCTTTGCGTTCCTTTACTAAGTAGACATTTCATTCGCGAGCAAGTCTTCGTACCAAACGTCACGCGTTTCGCCGACAAAACGATAGAAGAGAGATGAGGCCGCCATGTGATAATTTCATCGACAGAGGACTATTCTATAAACCAACTTCATCACTATCAGCGAATAATTGAAGTAAGGAGGAGTCCTTAAGAATTACCGAAGACTCAAAATCGATACAGTGAAGACTGGAATCCTGCAATGGTGTTCAGCGTTCATTAAATTAAGTGATCTAATGAACTCAAGTGAATTTAACAACATATGGGTTAACAGCAACACTTGACAATATAGTTTTTCCACTTGACTTAAATCCTCCTATCCTTTAAAAATTCGATATCATGTGAATGAATCAAAATCTTTGTTTAATTATTTTCAAGTAACTCAAAGCCAAACGCTGCAAAACAGTCACAGTCGAGACAAAAGACACAAAACATAACAGTTATTACCCCAAATAACTGACTAAAATCGGGGGATTTTCTGGTTTTACGAAAAACATTATGTAATCCGCACAATCATTTTATTTACTACGTCGACCTCACATCCATCGCCAAGAAACGGTCGGAAGCGGAATACACCTTTTCGTGAAGACCAAATATTACAAACAAAACACTTACAACAACCGTGACAACGTAATTCCCTGAAATTAATCTTAAAGCTTAATAAATGCAAGACCGGCTTTACAAATGACACAAGGAATTAAATTTGTTACAAGAAAGAATTACATGGTTTAGCTCCAGCACAGTTTTAAAAAAAGCATCCTGCCAGCCTTTTCCGTTATAAACTAGAGAGCACCAGTTTGCATGCCTTTCAGCTTCAGACGCAGCTAAGGACAATATTTGAACAAAAAAGGGCTTTACAGGGCTCTATCTCCGTCGATGAATCAACTTAACTTATTCAAAAAAAGGCAAGGCTTTGGTCCGCACTGAAACTAAACACACCTTCCTGCGGACGTGAACGTCTTGCTCCATTTGCAATGAAGTCGTCCCTCGATAACAAAGCTCAGTCCTTCAGTACAGCCCAGGGTACTACGCATCCCAGTAAACCGCGGCAACCCCGAGTTTTTCAGGCCGTCAGCTGCTGTTCAAATTTGATCACGGCATCACTGTTTTGTGTACCATGTGATAACCTTTTTTGGTGTACCACGTGATTAAGGTTGAAGACAGAGCGACTTGTATAAGTTGTATTTTCGTGAAAGCCGATCACCTGATACACCAAAAGGTGATCACGAGGTACACAAAAAAGTGATCCCGTGATCAAATTTGAACAGCAGCAGACGATCTAAAAAACCCTAAACTCAATTTTCAGTGGAAATTCTAACCAGAAATTTTGGCTAAATGGATCGCAACCTTAGGTTCTTAATTCGCTATTTCCTTTCTCCCAGCATTCTAAATGCTGCACCATTCATTCTTAGCGAATACTCCTCAGTGTAAATAATTTATCAGCACTGTGCTACCCCCCCGCTCGTGAATTTGCTGTTCTGAGGGTCTCCCAGGGGTTTCAAGGAATAAGAGAACACGACTAATTTGAACGGAGAACAGGGGACAAAGACAAAATATCTCAGTGAACAAGGGAACATAAACCACTTAAGGGATCAAAAAGCTGGGAACAAGTTCGGAATTAATTTCGGGAACAAGGGAACACAACCAAATTTTTAAAGGGAACAAGAGAACAAGGACCCTTTCTGGGAGGCTTTCTGTTCTTTTTCCACTCCAATCGTGAAGAAACGACCTCTATTTTTATGTGAGCACTTTCTTTTGTTTCGGTATCATGACGTTCAATTTTTATGTCCAATCGATCACTGAAACACACGCGCTATGGTTGAGGCAAGGTAGCAGAATTCGATTAAATATATTTTCATTTGATAAAATTCAATATTATTCGATGAGTTATAGTTTCGTTCGATAAAGCATTGTTATCATTAGATAGACTTTATTGTCATTCGATATATAATTTTGTTTATTCGAAAAAGTCACACGGTAACTGTACGTAGGGAGCCTGGTCGCTTAGCGAAAACATGGCGATGATCTAAGAAGTGGGATTGGGATGAGTTTTTCTCAGCTCTTGCTCATTTGCTTGACATCTGCAAGTACAGTCGAACCTCTCCTTCCTCCTCCCTCTAATACGGACACCTCTCTATAACGGACATTCCCCTTTGTCCCGAAAAAATTCTCACCCGTTTTCTATAAAAAAAAAACCTCTATAATACGGACCCTCTCTAATAAGGACAACGGACACTAAATCTCGGCCCCAGAGAGCGAAGTCATATAAACTTAACCTCTTTATTACGGACACTCTGGTGATCCGG
>BLFK01000812.1:2344118-2387406 GCA_014634185.1 Astreopora myriophthalma | reverse complement strand
TTGAGCGCTCAACTGGTTTTGTTAGCACTTATCCGCTGAATAGTGATTTATCCGGTGGATAGCGTTATCCACCTTTTGAACAACCGAGGCCAGGCCTCAAGTTACCACGTGACTTAACGGAATGAAAAAAGTATCCAAGGAAAATTTAATTTGTCGGATGAAAATATAATTCATCGACTGAAAATCTACTTCATAGAACTGATTTTTCTACATTTCGGCAACCATAAGGCGCAACGTTCTCTACTTGAGAATATTTCATTTATAATAATATTATAACAGTGGTAGCAATTACAATAGCGATGGCAATGGTAATGATAATAATATTAATAACAAAACATTTCATTTCAACAATAATTGCAATTGGCATTGACCAAGCTAGCCCCCTTTTATCTGCAAAACATCGTGCTCGGCCATATTAGCTATTTGTGCGTTTTCCTCAACGCATTTAGCGCATTACTAAATGTTTGGTTTTGGCTTTCTCTGTGTCTGGATTTAAAAAAAACTTGCGCGAACTTTTCAACCAATCAGATCCAAAACTAAAACCATTTGCGTCTTAGCCACTCTGGGTTTCCCGCGCTAGGCGCCGGCTGCGTTTACTTGCTTTGCGTTCTGATTGGCTAATAAAACCAAGTCGTGAAAAGGCCATTTCCGGGTTCAAGTTCGTCTCTTGTTCAAAGCGAATCCAAGAACGAACGTTTGGTGAAGTTACGTTTACTTTGCATATGAATAACAACTTATTGTCATAAGAAATATTTCGTCCTAAGACTCTCTCTGAAAACGAGGCTGACGTGAACTCAGAAATGGCCTCTTACTTCGTCCCAAATAGAGAATCGATGGATGGTGACGATGATGACTTCGATTTTTGTGGCTGAGGTGTATTTCCTTGAGAACGTGATTGCCTTTGAAATTACTTTGGCGTTGGAAGACTTCTCTAGTCGAACGTTTTGTCATTGAGTTTACGGTTTGTCAAAAAAAAAAATGAACGTCTGGACAAGACAGAGGAACCGCCATCGCACGCCGCCAGTATTTATTTGAATGTTAAGTTGAATGCTTATTTCTTAGCCTGTTGTTTTATTGTCCTCAAATGCTTAAACAACTCAGTTCTAGTATTCAATAAACCAATTTTACTCCACGACAAGTTCCATTTCTTTTTTATAACAAAGACCAACTGTATGCGTACATGGAAGTTTAAAAGGTCGATCTGTTTTAGTGAAGCTCAGCTTTCGCTCATAAAATGAAAATGTTCAGTAGATTTAGCCTCAAATGAGCATCATTGTATCGCTTTACCAGTTGACCCGAGTCCCATTGAAAAAATGTAAACAATTATTATTATTATTAGAAAAATAACTTTCTAAATATCTGTCTCTTTTAAAAAGTTATATTAAGGGCATTTTTGGTGTTCACATAGATCGGTTATTAGCCTCTTCACTTCCTCACTTGCTAACGAGCCATCATGATTTAACGCATCTCTAGTTCTTTTCGGTCTGCACTATTTAGGAACCTTCAGCTGGGAATACTATGCACCATTGTTAGCATCCCACGCTGTGTTATATTGATTTGTTTTATATTATGATACCTGGAACAATTGGGCCTTATGTTTGTGGCATAGCTGCAACGCTATATCCACATCTTCTCACTTCTATCCCAGTCCTATTATAGTTTCTTTATACAACACTGGGCATCAAATGTTGTTGGTTGTTCATTTATTTTATCAGTATAAATTGAGTTGTGCCATTTTTGTTTACACTGACATTGTTCGTAAGCTTATCTCATTTATTCACTTTCTATAAAGCAATTACTCTATGTTGATTAACTGAGCGCAAACGTGTTTGGCATCAAACTTGTGCCATTGTTTTGGGGGTATCACGCATTTGTGTCAAGACCTTGCTTATCAAACAATCCACCATTTCATAGGCTCTATTGTGTTATTATTGAGACGATGATCAGTGATACCAAACAAACCGTACGCAGTTTATCAGTTTCACCTCAAAACACCTTAATTAGTGTACAGCTTGTTGTTTTCAAGGACCTCAACACGCCCACCCCACAGATTAAAACTCAGTCATTCTTATTAAGGGAAAAGTGTATGTTGCGTTTCAGCGCCGAGCTCTATATTTCTATCGCTGACCTATTTCTGTCGAGAGAGCAGGAAAGCGGCACACAGACAGGAAAGCAAAAGGACATCTTAGTCAACTAATCATAAGAAACGTGGATAAAGAAGATTGTGGGTTTTTTTTGTTGCCAGTTTTAAGGTGACCACAGCTCCTCTATACCTCACACAAACACTTTTCATTACTGAAGACAAACCTTTAGACAATCATTTATGGTCTGTCCCTATTGAATTCTTTTGAAATACGACGAACTCAGTACAAAGTGCCTGCTGAAAGGACTGTTCAGTGTTCAGTATAATGCTGGTAATGACGCCCAGTCTCGGACTAGTGTCCTCTCGAAAATGAGTCGTTTTGAAGCCAACAAGCGCAAAGATAGAAGGGAATGAAAGAAAGTTATGATCGTCGCGAGTAATACACCTTGTCTCTTCGGAATACGCAATAGAGTGTTTTCAGTACGATAACTCGTAATTAATACACTTCCCCCTATCACATATTGTATAGACTAGCCATTATTTCCAGTTGCTAATTTGTCAGAACATTTGACTTGGTTAGGGTTAAAGATTTTTAATTATCGAACTCGATTTCTTGGATCTTATTCACCTATAGTTTTGTGATAAGCGTCGAAAATTCAAGACTTCATCCACCCATCACATGCAGTAAATCTGTACTTTGTATTGCATCGTTCTTAAAACCGGCTATCAAAGGGTACCCGCTGGGTTAGTTTAGTAATCTGTCACAGCTTGCAGCTAGGAAGGCAAAACACTGCGGGGGAATAAGCAATATTTGGAGCATTTGTTTGGCATGATATTTATCTATCATTGATGCGAAAAGCGGAAAGATCATAAAAGTAAAGTTTGGCCGAAAAGGGTTCATTGCATCTTCTCTGAATTTTAGAAAAAGGAAAAAAAAAACAAACAAACAAACAAACAAAAAGAAAGGCTTCTTCTAAGGGAGAACAAACTGCTAAATCTGGAGCTTGTTCATGAAAACCTTAAGAATTTATTTGTTATCATTTACACAATACAAAAATAAGATATTAGTATCACAGACTAGAATAAAAGGCCGCTAAGTGCAAGCTCGCTACTTATTTAATTTCGTGCATCGTCCAAGCCGCAGGAGACAAAACACAAACGGTCGTCGGGGTGTTTTAGGCTGAATTCATGTCTTTGTGTCGATTGAAAAGACTCAGGACACCGTAACGGCGCGTGGCAATACCTTTTATTTCTGAGCAAATATGTTGATATACTACAGTAGCAAGCAGTAAACACACATTTAACGCAGAGCGAGCCGTCTCCGATATGGACGTAGCACACATTGGAAAATCAATAGCGCGACCTAAGAGGAAACCTCGGCGCCGTGGACCCCGTCTAACGGGCGTCAGCAAGCAGAGGAGAATAGCCAACGCACGAGAGAGGAGACGAGTGGAAATACTGAATATGAACATACAAATACTGCGGCATATGATCCCTCTTCCACCGCAAGACAAGGAACCTTCCAAGACTGAGGTGATTTGGTTGGCTGTGGATTACATTACGGAGCTGACTAAAATGCTGGAAACAGCTGACCAATGGCAGGCTGAGCTGGAAATGATCGATATCGACTCTCTTGATAGCCTTAGCTTGGACAGTTTAGGGGACAGTCCACTTTTTAACTTTGAAGGTAGGTTCTTTTGGATGCCACGCGCCGGATTTATTCCGGCTTACATAGTCGCGTGCCGCATCAATAGTAAGGCCCATTCAGCACAGAGATACTACTCTTTTTTTACAGCTGCATTAAGCCTTAGTGTGTACAATAAAGAAAAAGTGAAATCCACGCGAGCAATGAAGCAATGAAGGAAGTTACATTTCTATTTCTGGCTCACCAGGTGTTCATCTTCCCATTGTGCACCCTTCAGTAAATTTTTAAAGTTCCTTCCCAGATTTTGAAAATCAAGACGTTTTAATTGGCCCTCAAAGGTGGCTAGAAACTGCAGAAACTACAGAATGCTTGTAGAGGAAATCTAATTGATCCCCAGCTTTGTGGAGCAAATCTGCGGACCCAACTAGCCTTCTTGCGAACAAGGCGCGGCGCGATCATACATCGACTAAATTGTTATCAGCACTCGCGCTGGCAATTAATAAAACCTCTAATCCAATTTTCTTGGTTAATAGAACACGGCCATTTCTACTTCTGATGATAAGAAATGACTTAATTGTCCCTTGTTGCTGATGATTGATGAGCTGCCACTAACAGCAGTGTTTCTTTTCTTGTAGATGTTGCACCTCTGTCTTTCTGAGGCGAGCGGACTAAAAAATATGAGTGTTGCTGTCAATCATGATGAAATTGACTAGAACTACGTTATTGTTTTAAAGCACTTTGCTGAGCCAAGTTAGCATCAATTAGAAATGAGCCCCTTTCCCTTTCTTACAGCGGAAAATTACCAATTCTTTGTCTTCTTACGTAAGGTTTTTGGTTAATAACTTTGCATATATTTCTAAATATTGGCTCGTTATTGAGCCAAAGACAAAGAGATATTGACTTTCTAAATTACCACGGAAATGTAAACGATGAAATAAGCCGTTTACATGGTCATGTTTTATTGTAAAACGTTACATTAACTTGTCAGTACTTGATATTCAAGTGAGAAAAGAATAATAATAAATGGGTGTAACTCAATGGTATGTCTGCATTCTTTGAGGACTCGAACTTGCCTGGGCACGTCTCGCAGAACTTTTTCTTGTTAGCGAAAAGAATTGTCCCTTGACGCCAATCTAAGCTGAATTTGTTTCTTTTCTTTTCTTCAAGAACGGAATGGAGAAAGGGATCACGTTAATCAAAGAGGGCAAAAATCGATATTTCATTGCGTTTTGTGTTTAAATTAAAAGGAACGCAATCACAGCTAATAAATTAGTACTGAAGCTCATCCTTTAAGCGAAAAAAAAAACACCCTAAAATCTGGAGGATTTAAACTCTTAATGTGGACATACAGATCCTTGTCAAATTTACTTAATGTTTGAACTTACTGGGATGTAAAGACGTTCTTTTGAAGTTTGGAGCTTTCTTTTCCTAGTCGCACAGTTTGAAAGACTAGAAATTAAGCGTTTAAAATATCTTCTTTTTCACTGATTACTATGCATGGTCAGTCTTAATTTGGTTTAATTTGTTATTTAAAAACAGTAACAACGAATTGGAAAATTCCTGAACAACCAGTTCAACTAAAATCTATCGAATCCACGGAACTCTGGAAGATTGATGCTATATGTAGTTGTTTTGTTTATTCTTAGATATATTTGATTTGGTTTTGTAACAATGCGAAGCGGGCATCCAACCGAGCGCTGGACCTTACTTTCACGAAGAAATGCCGCGGCAGCGGCATTATAACAAGGAGGCCAAATAGAAGAGTAAGTAAGTTTTCTCTTCGTCATAGCGCTTCTTATCGCAGGTGTATATCCAAGTGTAATCTTCATGACAACTGATGGTTTAAAAGATTTTGGAGAAATTCGGATAAATTCAATAACATATTCAGTGAAAGCATCTATGTTGATAAAACTAGTGCTCATTGAGGACGAAAAAAAGGAATTCGTCGAAGCAACGAGAAACGAAAACAAGCAATTTGAGACACGCTAGTAATTAAAAGTTTGAGGGACTAAATCGCACTGAGCAGGATATATAATATAACAGTTAAACTTTAATTAGTTTAAAACGATAGAATCAAGTGTTTTGCTCGCGTGAGTTTCCGGTGTTTTGTGCGCTTTCGGCGGCTAATTCCACTGAAGAGCTTCAAACAAGCGGAACGGTATCACAAGCTTGGCCTTATTTCAATTTTCCCTGGGATGTGTAGGTGTTTTAATTTATCACAGTTGAAAAATAACATTGCGACCCCTACCTGCTGCATTCTTTAGTTCAAAATTCTAAATGGAAGACACACCCAAGGACCCGTTATCGCCGCCAAAAGAAACCAAGGTGTCCAGGGTTGCTGGGGATTAGGACCAGCTGAAAAGAAAGAATGTAAAAAACTGCCGAAAGTCAGAAACTCAATACTGAAACATTTAAAATCAAACATCAGGATTTTATCATGCATGAACTTGACAGATGATGAAGAAGAGGGCGACCGTGGAGGTGAGCTGACAAGCTGCCTACAATAGTTATGACCTGAACGTAATGACGCAGTTAACTTCTGTTTTATCAATGCAAAGCTCTCTTTAGTTTTTAGTTGCAGTACTTTCTTTTTATGCTGCAGGCTGCAAACAAGGATTGTATGTCACATAGCAAGCAATTTGGCTGCAATGTGCAACACTTCATGTCGCCGGTAACTGACCTGCAGAGTCTCTCGCATACAGAAATACATTTCTTTGCACAACCTAAAGGCCTTGCAAAGAAAATTCATTTTCCATAATGTCTGTAAATGACAAGTCATCATCCAAAATTTTTTCATTGAATGAAAGAAAGATTGTTAGAAATAACTGAGGGCCTACGCTGAGATGGGGGTGGGGTTATCACGAATAGTGCACACCGTTTTGTTGATGTAACGCAATGCGACTACGTAGTTGTTTTGCCTATGCTTTATATCCATTAACATCCAACAATATCTCCAACCTTGTTGTTGCTCAACATGTCTAAAAGCTCCCCACTGAAAATCATTCGATCAAAAAGAGAAAGATGTAAATATTTACCAGTGCAAGCGTGCCTTTGTGATATACAGTTTATGCTTCAAAGAGCTCTTATTTTAAGAAGCATTGTTTTTTTTACTTTATCGTGACTCGACATGAATTGATCATTCAGTATATCAGTTTGTGTGTGTGTTCACTTTCTTTGTCGCATTTCTATACTGTAATATCATTCAAGAGGCGCAATGAAAAACTAAAATAAAAGGGCCATTTTGTTATTAATTTTGCAAATGCCTTCAGAGACCGCCAATATATTTTGCACAAATTAATTTCACTGGTGAAGTGCTTTCAATTACATTGAATACAATCATAGAAGCAAGGCGATCGCACAATTACCTTGATGCCCTGATAAGGTTAAATGGAACTGACTTGCAAACAATGATAAAATACTTGGTGATCCTTGTCATTTTGTCGGCTTTTAACAGCTTGTTTGTTGTGGTTCATAACCGCAAGCTCCCCCTCTCAGCTGAACCTAAAGCAATTATCACGAGTGGAAATGCTTCAACAATTCGTTTTAAGAAGCCGCACTTCACCAAAACACAACTCATCACATTCAGCACCTTTCCGGATTTACCAAAAAATCCATTTTCTTTACGACATAGATCGCAACTCAGTTTCAAAATGTACCTTCCTTGATCTCTTTAAGGTTTTCGTCGGCATAACGTCACGCTTTCGAGTTTCAGTGAACGAACCTATCCTGGTTTCAAGTATGGTGCATTCCCGAATTCTCTGTTTGATTTGTAAGTTTGTTTTATTAGAAGTGAATTGACTTGAAGTCATATATGATATTTCTCTTGAGAAGCGAGTTGCAGCGTGAGTGCTGTTTATTTCTAGATTTAGCGATCACTTGGCAAAATACGCCATTGTCATAAATGGCAATGAGCCCCTGGCATTTCCACTGATGCTGTTTTAGAAATGAACGGACACGTATACCAAGAATGCGGACGGGCGGACATTTGATCCAGATCCATTTAGTCTTGAACTTGTACCCATATTATGAGTGCCACTAGCTAGAGACCGGTAAAGGTGGGATACTGATGAATCAGTAGAGGCCATTCACGTTTGTTTGAAGAATGGACGACCCGTTTTGGACCTTATTGAAGGGAGCTTTCGACCAGAAGTGAAATACAGAACAGACTTGAAAACCCAGTTGAGCCAGAAAAGGTCAGAAAAGAAGGGACACTTGAGCCAAAACTGGACGGCTTTTATAGTGCATTCAAACTAAGAATGGCGTTATGATGGACCACAGATAGGCGAAGCTCTAGTTCAAGAATGGACGGACGCGTTGACTAAATATCCCACTATTTGAGTACGGTGAAGCCAGATCTGTGGGAAGAGAAATACACGATCATATACGCGCCGTAGAAAGACGAAGAAGGTATTTGGACAGGAAATGGACTAGCATGGAAGCCATTTGGATTTGGACCGTGACTGGACAGGCAGTTCTAGAGAAAAATCAATCTATCAATCAAGCACTTTACTTTAACACGATAAGAAAAATCAGCATTGCTGGTGGGGTCGTGCATACAAATAAGGATTACTAAAACCAAATCTACAATTTAAGAATTAAGACCTATTAACAGTATTCATAATCTATATCTCTATTTTCAATTGTAGCTAAAATGGGTCAAAATTCATTTTGTCAGTGTCAAATTTTGCAAGACAAAAAAGAATGACATTTGGAGTATTTGGCCATTATCACGATCATACATAAAAGGGACAATTGCATCAAGGCTAAAGAGACATTTGAAAAGGAAAGGGGTCGTGTTTACTATAAATATCTCTTTGCTTGATTAATTACATATGGACCAGAGATATGAATTAAGAACGCAGCGATATTCGGACTAGGAGTGGAAGGAGCTCTGTTCTAGAAAGATAGGACATTCGGAGGAGGAATGTTAGATCCTTTGAATCACGGCTAGAAAGGAAAGATGCTTTGACCCAGAGACGAGTGAACCTTTACATGCACCGTGTCGTGGCCTCTTAGCTAGAGTGCTGGTCTCTGTACTTGTTTTGTTGCACACTAACTTCTACCATGTTGTCTTAAACTTCTCATGGTGCTTTAATCCCTTCGACCCAGGATTCAAGTCGTACCAGGACTCCAATCGTGCCTTAGTTACAATTTCATGGTGGTACACATGAAAGGCCAACTGGTTAGCAATCAACAATCTCAGTTTGCTAGGCTCTACTTGTACATGTTTATAGTCGGGTGTGTTTTGTTCATGATACCTGAAAATATCGTCTCAGGTTATAATTATTGTCCATGATGGGGCGGCCTTCTGTACTCAACGCCTGATAACTGCAAGTTTCACCCTTAAAAGGCGCGCAAGCTCGCGCATTCACCTATTACAAAGATAATTTAAATTCTTACGCCGTAGTCAAATGGACATAAATATGGATATTTACAAGAAAAAATGCATTTCATGTTCCTTTCATTTTCTGCATTCCCTTCTATGTCTCGAAATTGTGTTTATTACAGCTTGTTGTTCAACATGTTTCAGGAAATTACAAAGAAAGTACTTTGTTTCTCACGGGATAATTCTATTTTAGTAGATTTTTGTTTTACCGCCACAACACACTGATTTCAAGTTAAGACGATGTTGATCAAAGAAATCCGTCATAATAACTTTAAAATTACGGAAATTGACACTAAAACAACAAATTCAAAACGGAGGAGCACGCTAAGTAATTAAAGAGGGTGTTTGATTATCACTGATTTGATTGGAAAGCGCCACAGTAGGTTCACGATTTCTAAAAGTGCTTTCTTGACCAGCGTCTAGTTCGTTTTTCAGCCATAGATCGTCAATGTTTACATCATTAAAGGGACAAAATCTGAAACAGAATCACCGACAACAAATTAGTTGGAAAGTAATTGCGACATACACCATTTACCCATTGGTTGATACAAAATCGATAGGAAAACGTGCCGCAGTGTTTGAGATTGGTGGCCATCAACACGCGGGGTGGAAGGGTAAAACAGCACCTTGAAAGATGGTTCGTGATTTCTTCTCCCTTTTGAGGTGTATTATATACCGATATCTTTGTGACCAATTGCTTTAATGTACACGCACTTGGACTTAGTAGAATCGGCGCACGCGACAAGTTCATTTCAAATTTGAATGGGCCACCAGGGCGCCCTGTATGCATTCTCGTAATAAGCCGCCTAAAAGGTGCTGATTATCATTATTAGCTACAAAAACCAATAAATTTGGGGACCATTTGCACCGGATGTCGTCACAAGCGGTTGTTGTATTGTATTTATTATTGTGTGATGGGTATTTTGACAACCATCCTTGTGTCATTTTGCCATCATTTATTATTATTATTCTATTCTGTCCAAACCTGTAATTTGTAAGCTATATAGAACTGCGACACATTTAAATAAACACACACATAGACAGACACAGGCCCAGGTATTATGCAAATATGGTAATTGCATGTGTGGCTCGAATTCAAATTACATTGATTTTTCGATTTCCTGTAAATACGTTTCAAACTTCACATCCGATTGGTAGCTCGACCTATTCCACAGTAAAAGAAGTCAAAACGAAAAAAATGAGAAATTCTGAATCGAAATTCACAAATTGAACACAGAGGTAATTGGGCATGAGTCTTCTGTCCATGCATGAGACAGCAGAACACGTGAAACGCTCCCTGTTCCATTCAGTATTAGAAAATAATGACAGATGGATATTATGTAATTCTCACTTGCTTTGTTTATCGTTTTTGCAGCCTAGCGTTGCGTAACTGAACGCCATGCTCTAGTGAGTGCGAAGGGTAACGCTACTATTAAAGAAGGAAATAGTAAATGAATCCTTTCAAAGGGAAAAACCAACGAAAGGAGCTTTTTCATAAATTTCATTTTAAAACGAACCTTGAAAATTCCTAACAGCTAAAAACACAACCAGATCCGAGGTAAAGTGTCTTCTATAGCAATAGACATTAATACGGCAAATAATCCTGAAAAACTTCATTCAAACGTTCATAGCTTTACCGTCTAATCCGAAGAGTTTCTCCATATCTATATTGAGTTTTTCAATATCCAACAAGGCCTCCGGCAGAAATTCATCCTGCTTTTGTGGCTTGCGCAGCATCTTTGTTAATTCGTCAATATACTCCGCTGCTAACCAGATAACCTCAGTTTTTGTCGGCTTTTTTCCATGTGGAGAGAGCGGTAACAGACTTTTTAAATCCTCGATTTTTTCATTTATAACTTTCACTCTTTTCCTCTCTCGAGCGTTGGCCAATCTGCGTTGCTTGCTGATTCCAGTTAATCGCGGGGCTCGACGTTTTCTTTTTTTCTTGTCCTCACCGAAAACTGGATTTTGGAGCTTTTGTTCCATACCGACGATGTCAGCAAATGAATGTCTTTTTAAGTTTACCTGGTTGTATAGCCTAAATAAACTGATTCATCCCATATTAGTTTCGCCGAGTGGTATGTGCACTTTGAGATTGGAGTGGATACGATAGATAACGGACTTATCTCCGACTTTGCAGTCATAACTCTGATCAAACAATATTTTTTTTAAGGAAAACATAGTGGATAAGGAAGGATAAGGAGCGATTGAATTTCTCTTTTCCATGTCTGTAGCAGTTAAACATATGTTTGATCCAGACCTACCGTCACAAAAAGATTTATACTGATTTTAATATGTCGATCTGAGCACACGGTTATTTACTCACAGTTCGATAAGTCTGAACGACTGCCAGCGATTTCACGTTTTTCATCATTTTTGTCGTAGAAGGAACCCTTGGTTGTTGGTAAAAACCTGTTATAGTCACGTTGCGTCGAGAAATTCAAATGCTTGAAATCTTCCGGAAGGCGCGGTGAAAACTGGTGATGTTTGATTCACGGCTCAGATGGAATGCAAGAATTTGTACTGGGAAACTTGTACGTCACTAGCCTCTTCCAGGCGTTCAGTTAGTTGGGGCGCAGCTTGAAAATCGGCGCGCGAAAAAATGAAGAAAAAGCGCGCGAAGGGCGCGAAGGGCGCTTTTTCTTCATTTTTTCGCGCGCCGATTTTAGCGCTGCGCCCCAATAACTGAACGCCTGGAAGAGGCTAGTACGTCACGGGCCGTGACGTCTGAATCGAAAAACTCATTTTAAAATTCAGTAACTTCGATGTCGATAATCTCTGCAATTCCTGGGGCACGTCATACTGATAAAGTATCGTAGCTGATGAAGAAGCAGTTCTTGTTTTGGTTGCACTTCGTTATTTGTCTACTTCAAGATGTTCGGCATTGTTCATAAAGTTCACAGGTCACAAAGGTCTCGCGCTTATATTTTATTTATTGCATATTTCGATTAGAATTAGTCCATTAGTCCATCAGCCTTCTTGAAGGTAACCCTCATCCTAACCTTTGGGTCTGAAAGTGCTGCCATTAAGCTGCTCTGGTCATCATTTCAGTCGCCAACGCCTTTCTCCTCTCCTTCCCGGCGGACATTGCGGACCTTGAAACGACTGGGGCCCATAGTCAAGTTGTTCAAAGGCTAATAGGTAACGATGCCAATGTCTCCAGCACCTTTGCCCAACGGAACTGCGACGATACTCAGATTAATGCTTGTATAGCTGGTAATGGATGTCATTTTGTCCATTGTGGTATATAAGCCATTGAACATCACAAACTGACGCTTTTTTTACAAGAGTTGGAAATGAATCTCTGATATTTTCACTGTAATTAAACAGGACTAAATCGAAGATGGATATTTCAACGTCACGCCCCCGCTCCACTGGTAGGAAGGAAGAAGAAACAAAGAGGGCGAGGAATGCGGCTGACGGGCGTGAACAAGCAAAGAAAGTCTGCAAGTGCATGGGAAAGAAACTGCCATCTGGTTTTAGACGATGCTTTCTAAACGTTACGAAATCTCGTGAGACCATTCGGTTACCTGCAGAGAAATTGCCATCTAAGATATACCTTAATGTAGGAAATTAACAATGCACGTTGACAACGCGAAGAAAATTAACGTTACACTAAATTAACGCGAATTTTTCAAAAGTTAGGTTTACATGCATTAAATTAACGCGATTTTTTCGATAAGCATCTTGCTTTATTTACTGCTTTGAGGCTACCATGTGTATCGTTCAGCCTGGAAGCCTTTCATGAAGCAGGAAATCACGTTTAAGCAAGAAAAAGATAACAAACACGACCGATTTGCGGTTGTTGGACAAACAATTCTGCCAGGAACGTTATTTCCCGCCACTGTTAGGCATATTCCCATAGAACTGAGCCGGTATGTCTGGTTTTCATTGAAGAGAGGAGCTAACGTAATGGGGCAGGTGAAATCTATAAAATACAAACGGTCTTCACTGGTTCAAGGTGGCTTAGAAATACCAGTAGAAGTAACCGTGCATTTGGAGGACGAACGGGCATTGGAAATTTTAAAGAGGAAAACAGAAGAAGTGAGCTATCCTCTCGGGGAGACAGAGGAGTATCAAGATCAATCAAAAGACATTTTGAACTCGATTTTAAACGAAGACGTCCTGTCAGATAGTGACTCTGAAGAGCCAATAGAGGGGTCATCAACTAATAAGGTTTTGTAATGAAATAAAGGTGCTTTAAAATAACTGTAATGCATCGATAGTATTGTCTACCGGAAGTTGTGTTGGCGGAAGTTCTCGGATTCTGTAAACGTGCAAAGGATCATGGGGTTTGGTGTGTGGGCCATGTTTTCCGGGTGTCATGGCGGCCGAATAAAGTGTAGTTCCTTTCATAGTTAAATCTGGTTTATTACACGGCCATCCGGGCGTCATTGTTACAATAACAATGTTGTAAAATAGCGTGCATTAAATTTACATCGACGTTATTTAAGATACATTAAATTAACGCGAATTTTGTAAAATCGCGTTAATAAAGTGCATTGTTAATTTCCTATAATAAGGTGGAGACTATTCTCTTGGTAGCGCTGTATATCCATCATACGGCGGAGCTGTTAACAGTTATAGGGAATAGAATTTCTTTCATGAGCCATGAATAGAGAACCTGACCTCGTTCCGCAAAAAAGTGTGAAATTCTTAAGACAAGTTCTGCCTTTGCATGAAGTGTTCAGCATTTAGTGCCGAATAAACATCACAACACAGGTTTTTTTTCCCTGTTTCCACTGAGGAATTTCGTTTGGCACATCATCAGTGCAGAGCCGGAGAACTGAGCGAGTCTGAGTGCCGAGTGCAGTTTGGATCTTTCCTTTCCTTTTCTTTCGTTATCTGAAGGGTAAGATGTATCGCAATAAAGTCTTACAGCACAAGCGAGAGAGGAGCCTCTTCAAAGGTTTGGGTGTACATGCACTACTCAATGTTACCGCTTTGTGATACTATCATAAAAAAAAGAGCATCTCGTGATTAACAATATTTTGTAGAACCATTAGAACACTCAGGCTACCTACTGATTTTAAAATTAAAGTGAAATACATTTGTAGCTAACAGGAATAAAAAGCAACGCAAAAAAAGGGCAAAGAAGAGCCAAAGGGTGTGAGTACTCTGATCGCTTTATTTCGCTTTCAGTTTCCCGTTCAAATCTACTCCTGAATGTTAATTTGTCATTACAAAGGGCCACCTTTGGTGTTAAATTCAAGTTTTATTTTACAAAGAGAAAAAAAAAACAAACGTAATTAATAACAGGCATCAGAATAACCCACAACTAGAGATTCTTTACCATTAAATGGCCTAAGGTCGTTGGCAAATAAGGCATTTACCATCATCATTAATCAAAATGGAATTTTAAAAAGAGTGACACACCTTTTAATTGATACCAAGATGAGCGTATCTTTCTAAATGGATGACGGCCTTTTTTTAAAGTTCTATTGCTCGATCTATCTACAACTAAAGATAGCCCAGGCGAGGAAATAGTGATGATTTCATCGAGTGTCTTGCATAATCATCATTCACTTGAGAAAGCTCCTTGAAAGGTAATCGATACCTTTGTCCACAAACATTCAGTTTTCGTCCCTTAAACATGCTTCGTAGTCTGTGGAGGAGAAACAAGCATTAAAAGACATCTCAGCAGAACTAATACATCAACAAAGACAAATGAACAAGTTTTCATGTTTTGATATCTAAGACGTTAAGTGAAGGATACATAAACTGACGACATATCTAAACCTACCTGTTACAAAGAATAGTTCGTCAAGATCTAATTCAGACATCGGGGAACACCCATTCAAGCCAAAAATATCAGCAACTGAAAGTATAAGACACAAATTAAAACCCACTAGTTTGAATCTAGCTTGAAAATCAGACAAACAAACTTTAGTGTAATGACAATAGTAATCATGTTATGTACAAAAAAAAAACCCTGCGCTCACCTCTTACATCTATAAAGGAAACGTCCAAACTCTGCGAAACGCCGTGTATATCATCAGCTGCTACTTTGGATGTGCTTATTTCATCACCAGGGATTTCACTCTTCTCCAACAATTCAGTAAGAAATTCAATGTAAGTCGCCGCCATCCATATTACCTCAGTCTTAGACGGTCGCTTTTCATATGGTGACAGTGGAATAAGTTCACGCAGATTTTCAATGTACGTATTCAAAGCGTGAACTCTCCGTCTTTCGCGGGCGTTTGCCATTTTACGTTGCTTGCTCACTCCTGTCAAACGAGGAGGTCGGCGTTTGGTCCTCTTCTGTGTTTTTTGCTCTGTCTTCTGAATCGGAGCATTTCCCATTTCAGTTGTATCTGCCATTTTATGTTTGATTAAGAAAACTCAGTTTTGTCGTGATGTTCGCTATTGCGTGGCAAACGAAAAGTAAACAAATACAAACAATGTTTGATCTAATAGGAGACCCAAGACAAACAAACTCCTCCCATTCACCTGGGCGATCACTGAGATCAGTTACCCTGCGCGCGGGCAAGGCTTCGAGCGACCCCAAAACATGAAATATGAACACTCGAGGGAATATTACATTTGACGTGTGACAAGTCAAGAAAGCCCGATTACTGGCCGACGTAACTCTTAAGCTCTTTAAAGTATAAGTGTCTATAAAGCGACAAGTGGCTCGGCTGGTAAGGGAGGGGGAAGACCATTGGGGAATGGAACACCGGAGATTCTTAAAAAAATGATAGAATTAAAGTCTCTCTTGTGGCAAACCACTGGGAGACTAAGCTTTGTATTACTTTGAGGAGAGAATTGAAGATAAGCAGCCTCCACCGGAAATTGTTCTCTCACAGACACCGCTTTTGAAGTCATCACCGATGGTCATGCACTTACACATCATTTAAGGTTTGCATGTTCAGTAAAAGGAACTAGTCTTTTGCACTTCAACTAATGATTGCCGGCTTGTTATTCGCTGTAAAATATTTGTCTTTACAGTTGTTTTCCCTCAATTAAACCTTGCAGATCGGATACCAGTAGGCTAAAAAGGTTGTCAAACCTCTTGCAAGAACTCGACAGAGCCAGAGGCGAATACTTCAGCTATTTTCGGACATATTTCAATAAATCGAATCTTCTTGACTGTTACACTTCTCAGTACACGCTGAGCTTGTCAGGCAAATATAAAACAGCTGAACTTACCTACAATTGGCGGTGAAGACGTTAATTGCCTAATGGGAAAGTAATCGAGCTCTTAGGCACAGGAAATTGTTAAAAAGGGGTCTTCAAACATACACTTGAGTGAGTAACCCCGACTGAGAAATGCTTATACTTCGATTAGATAGTTCATAAGGTAATCATTAGGCAATCTTAATAAACTAGTAAGCAGGCGTTCGATTTTCCGTATGGTATTGGTGGGTGGGACTCCTAATAAGTGCGATCGCAGAGTTACTTTCATTCCCTTAAGTAAAAATAACTGACTGACTTTTAAAGTGGCCGAAATTGTTGGAACACAAAACCACCTCGTCCGAGAGAGAAACGTGAGTAGCATAACTGTGATTTGCAGCTTTTAACCGACATTGATATGACCGGAAACGAACGATTCTAATGCTAAGAAAGGGCAAATACTTTAATAATAAAACTGCCAATTTTATTAATAAAACACTCTATGTCAACAATCGGATTGTTGACATACAATGCTTCTATCGTAGTGCAAAAGAAAATTGTTTTGACGTCAATTTGACTTTTCCTCCTATCCGACATCGCGTGCGACAAATGGTTCGTCAGACTAGGATGAGAACAAAAGCCATCAAAATGTAGCGTACACTGTTTCAAAGAACGCCTTGGGGACCAACTCAAGTATTGTTATTGTACTGATGATGTACAGCACAGCACTTTACTGTACCGTACTGTACTGTACTGCACTGTATGTGTTGTATTGTGCTGTGCTGTGCTGTAGTGCACTGTACTGTCCAGCATGATAATTTAATTTTATAAGAGTTGCATACAATAGATAAGTGTTTGCGAACTACATCATTTCAGCGCACCGGTCAAAGGTTTGCCTTGCGTATACACACAGAGAGAGAGAGAGAGAGAGAGAGAGAGAGAGAGAGAGAGAGCCAAGTCATTAATTAAAACGACGATAAATTTCTGAATACTGGTAACAGGATGTATACGCGAAAATTACCGCTTAAATTGAGATTGAGTTGCAAACACTAAACGGGATCTACCGTGAGATTTTTAGTTTTTTTGGTCAAACTGGGGGATACTTGGTATATGGTAGGTTTCATAATTCAAAGTGGACAGACTGTAAATAGATATTGCTTCAAAAAAACAGTTTAAATAACGTTTGTGAACTAGCAAATTCAAAACGTTTTTGGCACGGAATTTACACAAGCTTATTTTTCATTTTTGAAACTCGAGGCTACTTTTAACGTAACCAATTACAGATGGTTCTGGAATACACGGAAAAGGACTTGAGCAGGACTTAAATACCGATTCATACTTCATGCGCATAGCGTCTTTTGAAGAGCAGACATTTCAATTAAAGCTCTCTTTTCATGTCCCCATGAATCGACTGAAAACTATGATATTATGCCTCAAGAATATCTTGCTCAAATGTTCTGCGTATCCAATGGACTCCCAACGGCTCTCTTCTTCTTAGGAAAAAGAAAAATGTAATTGAATTGTGATGACACACCAATTAGGAAAATTGGACATCGGAGATTAAATCAAGGGTATTAATCTTGGCCTCAAGGCATGTAATATTGATGAAATCGACGCTTTATTACAAATGCGGCAAGTTTTACCCTTACTATTTTTATCGCATTTCCTACAGTAAAAATTCGATAGCGGACAATATTCTGCCAGGTTAAGTGAGGCAGAGTATTCGCATTAAGGCGTTTGAAACACAGTTTCTGCGGTAAACGGCTCGCCGAGAAATTTTCAGCTTGGGATTCCTTTAGTTTATAGTTCCAAATTTCAAGAGTAAACATATGGGGTTCAAAATTGGTGGAAAGGATAGAAACGAAAGAAAAATATCTGAATTGAAAGACACATTTCAGGAAGAATTCTGCTTTATCATTTGTTGAGAGCCTAAAGGCAAAGGAAAAACGTGGTCTGGGGAAACTCAAGAGGGTACCTGAGCGCGGACTGGATACCATTTTTCTCTCTTACTGAGTCGCACTAGCCTCACATTGATTGTACTAACCTTTCCGACAATTCCACCTTTGAAAAGAAATTAGGTAAATTTATCCTGGTCAGAAGACTCATTTCTAATTTCGTTTCTGTGATCAATACTACTACTAGTATTACGACTACGACTACGACTATAATAATTCTTTGGGATTTTAACATCCAGACGCACCATGTTATTGAGCGTCAGCGGCCAGGCATCATTGTATTAGAAAAGGCGAAAAAGAAGGTCTGGATTATAGACATCACCGTTCCTAATGATTGGCGTGTGGCGGAGAAAGAGAAAGAGAAGATCGACAAATACCAGGAGCTTGAAAGAGAATTAGAACAAACATGGAAGGTACGAACGAAGGTCATTGCTGTTCTTGTGGGCGCTCTGGGAACAGTGCCAACTGAACTGGCGGAGAGCTCCCTGGATCTAGACATCAGAGTCTCTGCGGAACGTCTGCAAAAGGTTGCTCTGCTTGGAATAGCGAGAATGTTTAAGGAAAGTACTGGAAGCTGACTTGTCCTAGGCCACTGGATGTAGCCCGACAAGCAGCGCAAAAGCCGGAAGAAGAGCAGTGATTTCCGTGAAACTGTTTGATGATGATGATGATGATGATCCCTTTATTTAAGTCTCGAGCTCAAATAGCCCTTGGGCTCCACTAACTGGGAGGGTACAAATCAAATCAGGTGCCTTTGTGGGCTCCTGATCAGGTCTAATCAACAGCCGGTTTTTGAGGAGAGGGGAAAACCTGAGTACCCGGAGAAGAACCACTCAGAGAAGAGTAGAGAACCAACGCATATGACTTCGAATCCTGGGGCCCGTTTCTCGAAAACCCCGGAACTTTTCGGGCGCATTTCGGGTGCCATAATTTCCTCCGTATCTGTTGCAACGGAAGACGTTTTCAGCCCTGAAACTTTGCAATTAGGCCTCTCTTTCTTATCTTCAAAGCATGTCAAAAGACCAGATTTTCGGAAAAAACCGATCGCAGTTTTACGAATTGCTTTTCGGGACTTTCGAGAAACGGGCCCTGGATCGAACCCGGCACGCAGTGGTGAAGGGCGAGCGCTCTCACCACTACGCCAAGCCTGCTCCCACCATCATCAAGCCCACCTTAGGCCCTGTTTACAAGGGAGCTACGGTTACCCTGGTGCTGGGGTAACCCTAACCGGCCTTGTAAACAAGTCGATGAAAAAAAGAAGAAATTTGCAAGTGCCAGGGTAAACCCTTTGGAACCCTCCCCTCCTTGTAAACAGGGCCTCAGTCTCTTTTATCCCAAGTGACTTCAACTAAGATGCTCCAAAAGAAAGCATCTTTTATGTTGAAATTAAGAACAGGCATCTGAATGAAAAATACATACATAGCTATAATCAATCATGAACAATAAACAGCAAAGGAAAAATTGCCCATTCCAACGGCAAAGATGTATGTCCTTTGCCCCATTCGAACAATATCATCAGTGCATGTATTAAATACTTTGCAATGATGTCCACATATGTACTCACAATATTCGTAGTATTCCACTGCAGCATAAAAAACCGAAAACTCGTGAATCAGTTTTCTTCCCTTGAAGACGGTGTGGTCCTCTGGAATCCTTGTAATTACCATCTTTCCGGCGGACATCCGAAATTCACGCTTCAGTGCGGTCCCAATCTTGCAGAAAAATCCCTGAGAAAGAAGTTCGAGGACTTAACTTGCAAATATTTTTCTCCACCAAGGCCCAGTTGTTCGAAAGGTGTATAGCGCTATCCACTGGATAAATCACTTTGCACTGGATACGTCAATGGGTTTTGCTGGTACTAATCCGCTGGATAGCGATTTATCCGGTGGATAGCGTTATCCACCTTTTGAACAACCGACGCCAAGTTTTTTGTTTTTTTTCGCATACCCTACTAACTCCTAAAACCTTGTAACTCTTCCATCATCAACTCAGGAATAAATTTCGTCGCGGATATGACAACCACATTCTAAAATGTTTTAGAGTCTATGTAGAAGCAGTCTTAACCGCGAGGCTGTATCATAGACACTTTTATAGAGCCTATTCCTTACGCGCTAGCTAAACATTTGGGGTGACCCCTGTAGAAGTACTGTTATACCGTCTGATTCAGGAGGGAATTTAAGATAAAGGCAACGGTTAAAAGCTAAGATGGGGGGAGGGGGGAAGGGTCGCTGAGAAAATGCTCGCAAATTTCTTGCTTTATTCACCGTCGCAAAAACTGCAACGGTGAACGAAGGACACCTGGAAGGATACCTTGTCACGTGCACGTTTCTCGACCCGGCAGATCCCTGGCGCTCGTTCAACCGTATTTGTTTCTCTATTATGCAGAGTAGGAAATGGGATGGACTTTCTTGTGCAAGGCCAGGAAGGTACTGATTAACTGACTGACTGACTGACGGACGGACGGACAAATTGATTTTGCCAATGCAAGCGAAAGAAAAAAAAATTCCCCAGGTTAATTAACCGGCAACCATTTGTTCACCTTAAGACGTTGATGGAAATTGCATTAAATGCCACTTCCGTAGCTGCAGATAGCACGATTATTCAGTATTTGAGGCAATTCTTGGAGGCATGTTTACTTAGGTTTGACAGAAGCGAATAGATGTTATCACGAACAACACCACTTACGAGAGAGCACGTTTTGCCCTGGGTTGGTAGCTTCAGCGTTTGGGCCGGTAACGGGTTTATTTTCTCGATCTTAGCATCGTCAAGTTGGCACCATTTCTGACGTATGTGACATGGCAGATAATGGCCTGCGTCCCCAGCGATAGCGATCGATCTACTGCACAATTCCTATAAGCCTCCATCAGTATTAAAGAAAACAGATCTTAAAACCAAATTTAAGCTTACGAGGACAAGCTTATCATGGAAAACGAAGCTACAGTAGACGCTTTAACACAGCCGCAACCGAAAAAGAAAAGCAAAAGACGCGGGAGACGATTGACTGGCCTGAGCAAACAACGAAGGATAGCAAATACACGGGAACGAAATCGTGTTCATGTGATCAACGATTGCATAGATCGCCTGCGCGACCTCATTCCATTGTTTCCAAACGAACGAAAACCGTCAAAGACCGATACCATAAGGCTAGCAGCTCTATACATCTCTCATTTGACAGATTTGTTAACCGTGGAAAATACTGACCACCCTGAGTTCGTAAACGGAGAAAGCCTGGATGAGGAGATCGTGTCAGTAACTTCTCTAGTGGAGTTTGATCCATTCGACGTGGACAGCGGAGGTAACGCAGTTGAGTAGAAAAGCAGAAAATCCTTGTGCTATTTATCAGCCTTTACTTTTTCGCTCTTTTTTGCCATCGGACGATAGCAGAGTGCAAGTTTCAGTGAAAATCGGAGAAATTCGATTGTTTTTTGAAACACTATACCGTTTATAAAGAGACATCTCACTTTCTAAACGCCTACAGCAATTTAACAGGAGTAGATAAACATTTCTTGATGAGGAGATAAGTGCTAATTGTTAGTTTGTCTTGTTTTCTTATAGAGCTGGCAGTTTTCTTTTGGAAAGACGAAGATTTGAGTGCCGTCACTACTGCTGACCTCTCGACCACTTTTTAGAATCAAGAATCTAAGAGCTTCAGAGCGACGTTCCAGGGAACAGAAGACTTTGTTGTTCTAAATGCTTCGAGAGTTTGGAATGAAACATTCATTCATTGATCCGCGAAATATCAGCGTCATCAAATACTTCCCTCATTTTAGAACACGTCACATTTTCCTTCTTAGTCAGCCAGCTAGTTTTATTTTTCGTTTTCCGCTGTGGTTTAGTAAATATTTTCCTTTACTTTTGTATAACAGAAAATATCAGCTTCGAAAGGTTCAAAACAACCGAATTCGTTTCACTAGCTTTATAACTAGCTTTAACTATGTTAGGTTTGCGGTCGACTATCTTGGCTGTTATAATAGATGATATCCATCTAATCAGTACAAAACACGCTTTTCGCGTGGGAGGGAGGAAATTACATTTTCCTCAACTAAATTTCTTATTTCAGTAAATATTGCGCACTTGAAAATAGACGTTCACTTAGTTCCTTTCGGCTCTGTTCTGGAGGAATGTCTGTCAAGCTAGTCAAACCTCTGCAAACCAGAAAAATACGACCCTTTATTGTTCCGACCATTTAAACTGATGATCTGTCACAAATACATGAATTTCCAGTGAAGTCTTAAATTTCGAGTTTTTAAAAAGTACGCTTTGTCGCGCGAGTACCAATGCAAGACGGACGTTTTGTCTGGCGCGTACTTCCTTGTAAGTTAGGGTTAGAGTCACATTGCAGTTGCATGATCTTTCAGGATTTTAAAATCAAACCAGTATTATGTTAAGTGGCCATTGTAAGCGCTGAATGAATGAACACCATCTGTTCATGATTTTAATCCGAAAATGCACTAGGTGTTGTTTTCAATATCGCTCTCGACGACTAGTTGTGTGCCGTGTCTTTCAAAGCCGACTTCTCATGACCAAGAGCGACGGAGTAAACAGAGTGTGGGCTGTGAATTTCGTGGCCGGAAATATTTTAAAATTTGTCCTTGTAATAAATATTCTTTCTTTGGAAAGCTATGGGACAGTTGTGTCAGAGGTCGAGCTGTGGCTTCTCGTTGTTCGCCGCATGCATGCTTCATTGTACCGAATACATTGCCAGAGACTTCATTGAGCTTGAGGGTCTACACCCTGGAAAGTGTCACCGCTATATTGAATAACTCCAGTATATTTTAACACCCCGTCAGTAGAGATACAGGTTTAAGGAAAGCTTAACCCTAACTCGGCTTTCAGCCATAAAGGGCGACGGTTTCTAACTGATTCACTATGTCCTTTGCAGCGAGTTTTTTTTTTTTCTTTTTACAAACGGCTTAATAAATTACGTATTACGTAGAAGAAAACACATCAAGCAGAAGTTTGCATTGTTAAATTAGAGTCTCGATAGAGTCTCAGTGATATTTTTTAAAGCGGTTGGAGGAGGGGGAAGGTCTCTTTTACGAAGATTCTCGATGACCTCTCGCAGCCGTTGTAGAGGTTAGGTTGAGAAGAGTAGTGACCTGACGAATATTAGATTTTCGGTTGTCGCAACCAAGCTATAAGTATGTACATCTTCAGCCTGAATTTACGGAACCTCATATCACTCTCACGGTATAGTAAAAACGGAAGATATATTATTATTTATTTGTCCATTTGTTTACAGTTCTTGTTACAATTAGACCCGCCCGCAGATAACAAGCGCTAATCTTTAACTCAGTGGTGTAGAATATAATGCTAATGTTTAACTGGTATAGAATATACAGCTTTACTGCCGGAAACTGCCAAATTTTTTGTGGCCCAAGAACTCGCCCTCGCCCCTGTCAATTTTTGGACCTTTCGCTCCAAAATTGAAAGCATGACAAAATAAGGTAACTGAACACATTCGGACGTTGCCGGGACCCACCTTCGCCGGAAAACATGTTGCAATCAAGCCACAGAAGTGATAGAGAGGAAGCCATATGCACTCGTGCAAGTTATTTCTTGGTAAATCAGATTACATTTACACTGCAACGGTACTCCTGAATCACTATCACATCATGGCTGAACGGATAACTGAGGTTTGAAGTTTACAGCGAGAAAAGGTTAGTCTTCTACAAGGACTTTCTCTTCATTCGTGTCATCTTGTTTTTTAAAAAAATGTTGGCGGGGTTCCTTTTTTGTTTCGATTTCGAATTGTTCGAAAAATTACAACGACGACTGAGCGATACTTGTTTACAGGTGCAAATGAAAATTGCAAGAATATAAGCTCCACCGCGTCATACCCTGTATGGTGATCTTTGTTTCTGTTTAGCCAATCTACATATTACAGGTGGATTTGATAATAAAACCAATTTCGATGTGTGTTCAAGCTGAACGAGTATGACAGGTCATCTTTAGGCGTCGAGCAACTTATTCAGCTCATACATGGTAAAAAGCAAAGTTCTCCCACGCTATCGAATCCTATTTAGCATGTTGAAACAAGATCAGCATACGATACAAGTTAAGTTTAGTTTGTACTTGAAAAATTTTATCTGTCAGTGGCATTGTACTACATTTGGTTACAAAGATAACCTGAAGGGTTAGGCTGTGCAACATAAGTGATACTGAAACAATCCAGCTTTTTTTACAGGTTTCCTTAAAACTATCCTTGGAAAGGTCTAATTGTCCTACTTGTAAAACGGGTAGAAGTGTGTGGCCAGCACTTCTACACCATTTGAACCGTTTAAAAGTTCATTTGCGGCTCGTCTTGGTATTATCTTACAACGGCTAGTGAAGCTGGTATGGACTGAACTGAAGTGAAGATTGCATGACTGCCTCCACTTGATTCAGGTGCTGATGGAACAATATGTCCACACGTCTGACTTTTGGTGTAAGTGATAGCTTTCTCCTCCCTTTCCCACTCTTCCACTTTATCGTCTTACCGTGAAAAGATAGATGAAAGACTTCTGTGGATAATGGTTTCAAGTTAACACTGAAGTGACTACAATTGCGTGCAAAACTCAGTTGTGTGAGAACGAGATAAAAGGGTTTATTTTAATCCAAGGTTTGAACTATGTTTTGTTTACGGTAAAGATTAGAGATGAAAAGATCGCAGTAATCAACCCCAACAGTTGGCTCGTTTTAATTAAAAGTTAATTGAAATGCTTTTGATATGATATCTTTCCGACGCTTTTGCCACAGATTTATATCGCTCTGACTCTCTCTCTCTCTCTCTCTCTCTCTCTCTCTCTCTCTCTCTCTCTCTCTCTCTGTGTCCCTCAGTGAATAAGTGCACGAAAGCAGTTGGCTTATCAGCTATGTAAAGCGAAATATGATTTTACTGTTCATGTTGATGATTTTAACTATAACCGGTGCGCTTCGACTCTCCCAATCCATCATTGGAAAGGGAGGGTATATTAGTGGATGCAACTGAGCTGTTGTATACGTTAGCTCTCTTGCCAAGGCGGTGATGGATTGTTCATTTGAAGCTCTTTGTGCCAATTGAGTGCTGCTTTAGTTTATTCTAAGTGCATTGCAATGTTCAACACTGGGGGCATACTCACTTGAATTGCGTCGGCATTGACCCCTTAGAGCAAGAACGTGCCTATTTTTGTTTTCGCCCAATTTTATCTGGGCTCAATGTTTATGGACCCAATAATAGAAGAAAGCGGGTCGTTATTATTTAAAAAAGAGAAGAATATCCTGTCATTTTTTCATTGCGAGATAATCAGTTTTAATGAGTCTAATGGCACAGCTTTAGCAACGCTCTCAAGGAAATCTCCTTTGAAGTAACTTTTTACTTCAATGTACTCCACGGTATCAGTAAAACAAGAGTGTTGCTATTAAAATACAAACCAAGACTTCCCAGAATGTAAAAATGGTCAACCTTTCAACATACTGAAAAAGGGCTGTACTTTGTTTTTGTTTCATTCTTTTTCTCCTCCTTTTATGCTGTCAGTGGATTGCCATCGTCATCGATTGTTTTGAGGAATGTTTCTTTTGAAAAGCAATATTATTGTTACAGCAGATTTAAAGTCAATCCAGTTGCGCTCGCTATCCTTAGCTTTTTTGGTGATCAGTACAAAAGGGTTTTTTTTTATCTTGGTATGGAAATCTAATTTGGACAAAATCTGGCTTCAAATTGAAATCAATTAACCTTGTCAAATAGAAAGAAGGTATGCCAGAAATTAGGATATTCATTTTATGCCGGGGGAGCAGGAATCCAGTATGGTATATTTTTGGCACAGAAATTACTTTCTTGAAGAACTTGGTTTAGTAAATGCGCTAAGGAGAAGATCTATCGCGTCATGGTGTTGTATTCTCCAGTATGATTTGACCTTCGTATATTTTTCTTTCTCTCTCTTTTCCTTTCAGTTTAATCGACCGACGGAACACTTCCGCAACACATGCGTGAGAGCGATTTGAAAGAAAACATACTATGATGACCAAAGTCAATTAAAAAACATCATACTCGGGCAGATCTTTCCAACAAGCTAGCAAAGCTGCTTCTACTTGAAAACGTTAATGGTGACAGAAGTGCGGGGGTAGGCAGTGTAAACGAAACAATCAATTAAGGACTATTCTATGTCAGTCTTGACCGCTAACGTTATTCCAGAACTACTACAACATACATCGTGCACACAATAAATGTACGTAAGTCCACAGAGCATCGAACTGCCCAATGTCCTCGTCTCTTTTCAAGGTCTACCACTCCTTTTCTTGAAATAAAATTACTTGAGAGAGAAAAAGGTACTCGGTTTTTCATTTACGGTCGACGTGAAGAATTATCCAAAGAGTTTGAATATTTCTGTGATCGTATTCTGTGTATCTTGTAGATTAACCTTCCGGATCAGAGATCGGTTGTTAGGCTGTTGCTCACTTTCAGGAATATTTTTATCGAAAGCCACAATAATTGTTTCTGTTGTTTCTTTAATTTAAGTTCGCGTCAACCATAATTTGCCCAGGGACCACTGTCAGCCTAAGAGCCTAACACCACACCCACAATTCCACCAAATTAAAAATGTACTTCACACAATGTCCTTCTGTTTAGCCGCTTTCCTTGCAAAGCTTCTTATCTACAAGAGCCGAAATCAAAGGCAGAGTGCCACCTTATCCTGATAAATCAGTTGGTATGAAATCCCGTAATTTTCTCGATAAGGAGACAAGAGTTCTAGCTCTGGTCAAATTTCCTCGATAGAATTCCAAAGTAGATTTCTCAAGAGCATAAATTCAGGTTTCTGCTGTAACCTAACCAGTTGTCAACGATTTCAGAAAGTGATTCACCAGATTTTCACTATAAGGGATTCTGTCGTCTATCTCAGTCATTCTTGCTTAAGCCCGTAGGCATCCCACGCGAAAAGATCTTTGAACGCAGACTGCGTTTAAATTACTGAATTAGAATAGAAAATTTAACGAAGTTGAATTTCTAAAAGTTTCAACGTATGATTTCCTCGCAGTGATTTTCGCTCCAGAAAATTCGTCATCACTGTGTCCGTAACCATTTTTTATTTGGTCACTCATGATATCATGAAATCAAGCAATCTGTGTCGGCTCCATAAGTCTGGGTTTTCTTCGGGCAGTTAAATAACGTGGGGCAATTCCGTTTTAATTGAACACATATTCACTCTGAATATGCCCGGGCCGGGTTTCGCTATCGGGTCGGAGCTGCATGATATATTAATTTCCAAGTGATAAACGCTGTAAATCAAAATTATATGGAAAAACTGTTAGTGGGGTTATTTCACTTAACACACCAGCCTCGAGCATGTGGAAAACTGAAATCTCTGCAAGACATAATTTAATTTCTACATGCCTTGTAAGGATACATATTTAAAGTGAACTCTCTATGTCTGCTTCCGTTGTGTTTTATTTGTGACAAATTCCTAGATACTTCGCTGATTGTTAGGCTTCAAATCGCTCCCATGGTCGAAAGGAGTATATCGTTAGAACTGAAGATTGTGGTGTGACGGAAATAGAAAGCTTAATTTGCCATTAAAATCGTTACGACTAATTGGTTTAACAATGAAGAATTTTTGAATGACAAAATAAAAGGAATAGAAAGCTGAAGGACTGAGAGTAATCATCCAAGATGTGCTTTATCCCTCACGTAACAGAAAATATAACATGTCGCCCGATAAATTGGGCGTAATCATAACTTCCAATGACAAAAATGTACGAAAGGATTTAGAAGTGTTTACGTTAAAGCAGTTAACATTTACATTTACCAGGCCTAAACTCGTCAAAGTGTTGGTGGGATGACCCAACAGGAAACCACAGCTAAATTGATAAGGCGTTTCAATACATTAACGCTCATTTTCTAAATATTCTTTTGCAGTACGTGATTAAGTAGACTCCTTTTGGAACAATTGTTTAAAATAAATAAACAGAGAGAAGAGAAAAGAAGAACACTGGCAGGTCAAAGCGTCACACTGGATCGCATACGTTGTAGCACACGCGTTATGTCATTGCGCAAGTGTCCTCCAGCTTGATAGCGGCAACAAGTGCAAAGAGTCTTGAATGAAGTTGATTTACGCGATGACAAAGATGTTAGTAAAATGAAAGTGATTCCAAAAGGATAGCCACTGAAAAGAGTTTTGAATGTGGTAATTTTGTCAAGCCTTTTTATTTCCAAAGATGTTGGCACAATACTATTTCAGCCAATAACTCGATATTCGTGCAAGCTAATTGTTTTTAAGTATACTGCAGAGGCGTTGATCTCACAACCATGCTTCAGATATGCTTTATGTCTGTCCAAAGAATTCCATGATATCGGTAACTTTACGAAATGTTTCGACAGAATTTTTGTATTTGCGATGATCGCGTACGGGTCGATGACAAGCAGTTTAGATCACCGCCTCGAAAGGAACGCAAGGCTATCAAAGTTGAATCGAATCGGAACAGCGTGCACGAAAGATGTTGAAGCGTTATCTCAGACCATATCATGTGTTTACGTTTCTGGTCTTTATTATGTCAAATGAGCTCCGTTTTTGATGTGCGCTCGAAATGGAAACCATTCGAGCTGACAAGCCAAACCCTGGAGCGGGCGATAAGTGGCTCGTACATTACAAACTCCGCATCATTTGCAACACACATCACTTGCGTGCAGGACATAATCAACATGGAAGGCACACTATCTGCCCCCAAAACTGAGAACACCCAGGGGAAAAAGAAAGCAAGGAGGCGAGGGCCTCGCCTGACTGGAGTCAGCCGACAAAGAAGGATGGCAAACGCTCGCGAACGAAGCCGAGTACAGAACCTCAACGCGCACATCGAGAGGCTTCGGGATTTAATTCCCCTCTTTCCTGGAGAAAAGAAGCCCTCGAAAACGGAGACCATCCGACTAGCGGCGGTTTACATATCTTGTCTGACGGAGATCTTGGAGACGGCACCTGAAGGCCTGGGGAGAATCTCTTCCGATGACCTGATGCCAACATTTCCTGGATTGGAAGACAGCCTCAGTTTGGCAGCTGGAATCCCACCATCTTTGTCTTTGCCCAAATTTCTCTTTGAACCATTTTCCGACGAAGGTAGGCCTTTGTTCGTCAAAGTTTTTTTCAAAGTTTTTTTTTTGTTGCCTCGGTTTGATTGATCAGTTAACATCGCATGATCTATTTCATGGGAGGTCTGATGACTTTAATCCAATCAATCTGTCTTTGTTTTCGCCACAAGCCGCCGAAGTGTAATTCTTGTCACCCCATTGTAATTTTCACCGAAAATATGTCGAGCAAATACTGGCTTAGGAATTTTAGAGATTTGTAAATAGATAATTGTTTGTTATTTCTTAACGATGTTTACATGCAATACGTCGCTTTCATTGGTAATGCAAACAACTACCGATTAATGTTTATTGCCATTACGAACTCGTTAGCTCTGAATGATGTGATCTCTCGTCCGAAAATATGATTGGTCGAATTAACAGTATAACAGATTTCGCAAGTCTGGGCTTGAACTGTAACTTTGTGCTTGAAATGAAGTTGAATTGTTGATCTCTTAAATCCTCCAATTGGTAAAGCTGCACTTAACAATTGTTTGTTTTGTAGTATTGTTATTAACCTATCATTTTGCTATCCTTGTTTAGACAACCTATTGGACCTGGATCTAGGAGAATACATGTGGGAGGAATACGAGTAAAACAGGCGCTCTCATTACGATACACGAACGAACTGCACAAAGTTAAGACACTAGACGACAGGTTTTCATCAAATCCTTCTTCTACCGGAGTTTAGACAGGCCACTTATCAAGAAAATTAACACCCATTCTATCAAGTAAAGATATCAAAACTGGAATTTATTATATAACAGTTTCATTAATCGTGATTCCTCACAGTTTTAGCAGTTTTGATTTTCTCCAGGGCTAAGAGCTCTCCTTACTCCTACCTTAGATCAGGATTTTACCACTGTTAAAGCTCTATGGGCACTTTTTTTCCCATACTAAATCTGAAAAGGTTCAAGCATTATTTGCTACTTTACTCATCAAGAAGCTAGCAAGTGCCAAAGAGAATTCTGCTATTTGGATATAATGTGTAGGCATTGAGAATTCGGTACATAGGCCAAATTGGGACTTGAAAATAACGCAGCTGGTTTCAATTGATGAATTAATTCAAGATCCATGCATGGACTATACGTTGGGTTTACTGCAGGTGCTTGCAGTATCCTAGAATGCTGTTCCGAGAGTATTGCACGCCGTGATTTAGGTCTACGCCCAAGCACGTGGGCGTAACAATTTAAATTATTGGACGGCAAGCAGTATTGCTTCTGTCAGACGTTTGTAGCCCTTTCACCTGGGGGAGCTCAAGGTAATCGTCGGGTAAAATACGCCAAAGGAAACGTAACTTGCAGCAAATTTCTGTTGCTTTTCAGGCATGTTACCCGACTTCACACAGATTGTACATGCAACACCGCCGTTATCAGCGAGTCAGGGATACAAAATGCCGCCTGTGTTTAAGTCGTGCCGCGGCTATTTTTTTTTCTTTTCAGCCAGTGAATGAATTGAAGCGTTCAGAATCGCAATTAACTATTCCTCGGGGGTATTCGCGGTTTATTTGTTGTTTTTGGCGTTTTTATTCGTTTTTAACAGTTTACGAAATTGGCATAAGCGGGTCTTAGAATTTAGACTTTTTTTCCCCCAGATTTAAAAAGTAATTTACAGCACCAGCAACCAAGGCTGGCACTTGGTTATTGTTATTACTCATTGATCATATGATCGCAGATGGTCGGCAGACGATTAAAATAAAGGCTGCATTTGACTTACAAGTAAAAGAAACATAATCGAAATTGTAGGTGGAACCTCGACTATATATAAAGGAATATATTAATTAACCTGAAGTTGAGACTCGATGAACATGAGTGTAGGAGTAAAATTAGACTTAGGGTTGGTGTTTACAAGATAAACGCAATGGCTAGTTATAACTTCAGTTGAAAATAAATTTGAACCATGAACTTGTCTGAATACCTGTATATTGTATCCAGTTTTGTGATTAGCAAAGATACTTTTCTTTCCGTGAGTTTCAAATCAAATAAAGTAGAGAATTAATTGTACATTTTTCGTGGGTAATTATGGGTGGAGCAAAATGTGCACTCTCTGGCTATAGTTTTTCAAAGGGGTTGATGTTTATATCCCTTGGCTAAGTTGCTATCCAGTGTATAGAATATTCCAGTTGACAAAGGTGTTATGTATACGTTGAGTATATTCGATTCCTGGTTGCATGTTGTACCAAAGGAAATCTTTCCACGTATGTATCTGTCGGACAGTCACTTAACCCCTGACAAGCTATTCATAAATCAGTTGCACTTTTACTGGGTTGACAAACAAAGAAAAACTTAAAAAAACAATACGTAAAAGCTAATGAGGTGACAACATGACCGATCAAAGTGCGATCGCATAAATACATTCGAAAATAACAAATTAGTACACAGAGAGCGGTTTTCAATTGACTGTCATAAAACAACTCCTTTATTTTCGCTTGCATAAAACCAAAACCAAAGTAATTAATTAATACATTAATTATTAGTTATTAGTAATTAATTAGTAATTAGCCAATCACGTTCTTCAGGAAATACACCCTTCAACCAACATCAAATTGAAGTATTTGGCGATTTCCTTTTACTAGCCAATCAGAATGCAGAGTAAGGAGCCAGCGCCAAGCGCTGGAAAAACCATATGAGCAGACGTATTTGAGTCGTCAAGCCATGAATAATCCTTCGATGCCATGTTGACAGAGAACGAGCCAAAAATACTCCAAGGGAGAGGGCAACAAGTTCAAAAATGGTGGCGCCGGGTAGAAAGCGTTCGAATTCCTGCGGTTGAACTTCCTCTTCTGGGTTGGTTGGGGTTTTTTGTGTTCTATTGGGAAATAACCGTTTTGGGTTGACCAACTTTTTCAACCAGCTCCGAACTTGCCAAAAATCCTTTAAAACGATGAGTAGCTTCCGCTCTGTTAGGCTCCGAGTTGCTCCGATAAATTAAGTTGGGTACAAAAGTCTCGAAGTAGATTTCAGTGCCTGCTTTAAGCGTCCTCTCCTCGCCTTTTCTAAAACCGAAACGCTGCTGCTAGGTATTCTTGCTCGTCGTCCGATTCCTGCGGTTGAACTTCTTCTAGAAGCTCTTCCAGACGAAAGGCGGCAATCCTCGTTCTAGCTTCCGCCATCTTTATCTTTGTAAAAGAAGTCGGGGAGGTCTGGGAATTAGTATACTCACTTAAATTTTATGTTCTTTTTTGCTCACTCTGTATTTGTATTTGACCATGTATCTATCAAATAGTTTAAGTAAGCCTATCAATATAAGCTCCGAAATTTTTTAGGCTTCCTTGTCACATTAACTTATATTTAACTAACAACATCTGTTTAATATACATGTGTTATGTATTTGTTGTACAAGTGGCTAAATAATTAAAAATAATAAATAATAATAATAATTTGAATATTGGACTTTAATTTTACAAGACAATTAACTGAATATTATTGAACATTTTTAATTTATTAAGTTTGTGAGAACTGTTTTTAGCACTAGTTTGTTTTTTCATTTATAGTTACTATCTCTAAATAATTATTTTTTTGCCTAGGTTGTTCTTTTTAATTTCTGGAATAATTGCTATTTTGTATACAGATGTCTATGCTGCGGCTGGTCACGGTCAACCGCCCAGCCAAAGCTTTATTTATCCATCTGGGCATCCAGACGTCTCTACTGCCATCAAGTAATAATCAACAAACTCCACCGGCGACAATGCAGGTAATAACGTTCAATAGGCCAATTTCAATATCTTAAAATTCAGTCTAAGGCAAATCATCTTCTCGAGGCTTCGGGGAGAAAAAAACTCATACAAATCCTTATTTTATTTCCCGGACCCTCGACGAACTCGTGTTTATTGCTTAAAGCTGAATTTTTAAATACCTCTATTACAGCTCTAATACTTCAGTATGTCCAGATTGCAAGTAATGAGATGGGCCCAGATTTTGATAAACGACACGAAGTGTCCCGAAGTCTAAACGTCAAGTACCTTTTCTTACAACAATACTGTTAATGTTAGGTTGGGGTCAGGGTTAATATTGGTGTTTAAAAGATAAACGCAATGGGTAGCTATAACTTCAATTGAAAATAAATTTGAGCCGTGAACTTGTCTGTTGTATCCAGTTTTCTGGTTAGCAAAGATACTTTTCTTTTCGTGAGTTTCAAATCAAATATCTGATGAATTCGAAGTAAACACTCTTTTGAGTGTTTGATATTGCTTCTCAAAGGAATAAGTATTTGAAGACGAACTTGAGTTTAAAGTTGATGAAAAATTTTATGCTTATTAAGATCACATATCCAAACTTCCCTCACGGTAGTGATTTCTTTTGCTTTTGGGTTTATGAATTATTAATGAGGCCCCATTAGGGGGGGGTCTTAATATCCCGTATCCCTGTAATTTTTTGACCAAATATCCCGTATCCCATAAATTCCGGTTACAAATATCCCGGAAATTAAAGTATCCGCCATTTTCATATGTGCTGGCGCACTATTTTTAGTACTTCATGTTACCCCTACATAGTGCCCATGATGAACCGATGACTGGTCAAGAAAATCAAAAACGGTTTGTTTACACTGTCTTATATATTTTTCATTTATATCTAATCATCAACAAAAATACAGAAAAAGGCATGTATTTAGTAATCCAAGAACGTTTCTCATCAAACATCTGATATGTTACAATTTTTTGCGAATATCCCGTATCCCTGAAACTACTTCTCGATATCCTGTTTCCCAGTAACTTTTTCTTCAAATATCCCGTATCCCGGTAATTTTTTCCGCGAATATCCCGTATCCCGAAAACCCCTAATAGGGCCTCATTAATACTTTTAGAAGTTTACTTAAAGGTGTAGGGCAGGGACACACTTTGAGTTCAGTTTAACGCCAGCGTTTCTGGACAAAAGTCATGTTAAGGTGAAGAGAAAAGTTATGATACTTGCAATACTGGACATACAGTGAGGCAGGTATGAGTTCTCCTAAGAGGAGTCGAAATCTACGACCTCACGATTACTATGTTGGATGTTCTACCACCGAGCTATGGGAGACTCACCGGGGCTAAGCAATTTAATTGGGTTCTGTTACATGAAGTACTAACCTTAGTATTTCCCATGATGCAGGGGGAGGAGTATTAAAAGAGCACATGGCATGAAGTTCTTGGTCAAGATTCAGTTATTTGTTAAGCCCAAACAGGTTCAGCAGACAGCCATCCTGCATACTGAGAGGATTCGAATGTTAAAACGAAAAACAAAAACGAGAACCTTCGGATGGCTCGAGAGTGGTAGAAAACCACCAAAATTAACCTATACCACTGCAATAAGTAGCAAATCAGTAAAACAAAACAAAACGTAGCTTGAACCACACGAACTTGAATTTTACGAAGAGAATAATGCACTTTGGGAGGACATTTCTTTCTCATCTTGTACTGAGGCGAATGTAATGTCGGTGCCAGTGAGGATTTCATGTTATGGGTGCGTAGACTGGGAAGAAGCAAGGCTTCCTTCCTTACTGCGCATGATTGAGGAAACGAGCAAAGGTTAAGCCATCTGTTACCAGAGCTAATACGTCACGGGAAGTATATCAGAACTTGAGTAAATCACAGAATGAACCCCAAGTATATATATACGTGCAATTTCACCAACAGACCGGTATTTTCGAACTTAAGGTCTCACTGTTCCATACTTGTTCCCCGATGTTCCCCGATACCAGGTTGTAAGGATACTGCCGGTTCATGATTGGAAGAGATGTGATTTCCCAAAGACCCTCAGCGGGGCATCACTAGTTTCATGCCTACCACGCGTTCTTGCGTCTCATTTTTGCTACGTAGAAAACAAGAACCTTGCGGTTTTGAAGTCAACGTTAGTTAGATCAGAAACTATTAAGCAAAACCACAAGGTCGGCGGAGTCCAAAGAGACTAGTGTCGTAACTCTGACCGCAAGAAGTAAGAGCTTCCTTCTTTTATCCAACAACATCACGGTTTTTAAAATAGCTACCTTCCAATCGTACCAAAGTGAAGAAATACCAACTCATACACCGAATTCAACTGGCGTCCAATTTATTATTCTTTCGTGCTCACTGTAAATTGCACCTGCAAGCCTCATTTGACAGAAAAACTTCTTTTCAATTTAGCATTCACATGATCACCGGCTGCAAGTCGTGGAAGAGAACTCGTATCAAGCAGGTGTGTGGAATATCTCGGACAGAAAATCCATGATATGGCTAATGCCAAACATTTAACGATTTCAGCAATACATTCCAGATGTTTGCCAATGCCTTTCCATTTTAAGCAACCAATTTTTTAATTCCATATATTAGATGCAGCTACCTCCTAGCGATTCAGTAACTGAAGTCCGTCTGATGTATTTACTTTTCAGCAGTCGAATAAATTTGTTCCAGATCAAGACAGCAAGAGCCATTCAAAGAAGAATCTCTTTGATGTCAGTTGACGGAAATTGCGAATGATCATGAATAACGGAGATTATTTATTTTATGGTATCATATTTTAACTCAGCAAAATAAATTACTTTAGCACTATGTCAGTGCACTTGCGTTTAAGGACTGCTTCTGAACTTTTTTATTTTTTCGGCGGAAAAAGAGGTAATGTTACTATCCATCTACTGAAGAATGTATTTGTTACAAACTGAGCTACAACGACTGCTTAAGTTGCTTCATTAACTGCGATGATCACTCTAACTTTAAATCATTACATATCCGCAGTTCAAAGACATGAAATTTCAATATTCTCTATCAAACCTGCTCAGACTTAAGCAAGCTAGAATTTTGTCCATCTGCTGAATTATAATTTTATCAATTTTATCATAATTGCAAATTAAAGCGGTAGATCATTTTCTCAGCATTTCTGTCCCCCCCAAAAATTGGCCTGACAGCACATTGTGGAACTCTGAAAGTCAACTAAAAATACTTTTTGTTTTTACCACTGTATTTGAGCCATCCAATTTTAAAGAAAGAGCAACTGCAGTAACCTATTTCAATTTTTCTTCAGGTGTCTAGAATTATTTGACCCATGGGATAATTTTTTGAATAGGGAATTAACTCATCGAGAACAGAACTTGTTTTATTTCTTTTCCCGTTGTTATTGCAGTGGACAAAGGCATATGTTCTGTTTAGCATCGGCAGGTGTGTTCATTGAATGTTGATGTTCCCTTCAACATGTGCCTCAAAATTAGCTTAACGTAAGAACCAAGCAGTCTATTGACCTGTTTATTTACTGACATGCGCACACAGGCTGTCGTGAAAGATGCCCAAGGCGCAAATTCAAACCCTAACCTCGGTCTGTAAACATAAGAACAATTCAAAAATTGTGCGCAACCCATACATCGGAGAATACTTTTGCAGGAACGTCCGTTTCTCAGTTTACTTTACAGAGGTAACTCATCTCTAGGTTAACAAAACAAAATGAAAGCTGCTGTGGGGAGATTTCCGGGGACATATAATATGCGTATCACACTTTTTCAGGCGACAATCAGTGAAACTCGCGTGAAGGATGATGATATTTCCCACGAGTGGAAGGAATAGTGGTCTTCCGAGATCAAATAAACGACCCACATTCGTGGCTTCCATAAAAACTTCGAGAGTTTATCCAACGCAATTCCATGCTCAAAAAGTGCTCGTGGTATTAATAGTTCATTAACAGAAGCCAGTGAGGCATGATCGTGTCTGACGCGCACAGCACAAGAATATTACTTTTACAGATGTGCCGCTTGTTACGTACGCAAATTACATTTTGAACAGTTGCTATTGAAGAAAATAAACATTCTTATCTTATTCGGGGAAATCCAAACAGAGAAGGACTGAATTTGCGCTCATGGATAGCTTCATAAAAACATTTGCAAAAAGTATCAAGAACTGAGTGGACCATCGCGGTGACTCCCTAAGTATACAAGGATATTAAATGTCTTTTCTCAATACTTATTTGATTCACCACGAAATGAAATAGAAGTCTTGAAAGACGAATACGTTCTTGTTTTTCCGTTTCTTTTCACAGGAGACTCACCGGCAGAAAACAAGAAACCACCGTCAGGCGCGGAAGATGGATCGACATCGATTGAACTGCTTTGTTCCATGGCGAGCCGGTGAATGAAATATAAAAATGAGCAGTATCTTCAGAATTTTTAATAAAAACAGTAACTGCGAATAAAAGAGCAGTATGAGATACCGGCAAGTCATCTGTCACATGCTTCTCATTTGACAAGAAATTTTAATATTTTGCGGGGCAATTTGGTCCCAGTTGGACTATGAACGATGCAAGCTTGACAAGCCAAGAAATAAACAACCATTTTCTCAATTTTCTGCCCTCGAAAGAAATCACAGGCATATTAGTTATCTCCCCCTAACAATCTCTTGATACTATCAATTTCCAAAATAAAGTTTCTTGTGATTTATCAATGAAAACTGAAGAGCCCTTATCAAAGATGTCAAGATAAAATGAAAAACTTTGTCCGGTGTCCTTAGAACCTGCAAAATAAACGTCCGGAAAAGTATTTTTGGACCCGGCTATGATCTTCACTCTAAAGTTCTAGGATGCTGTGTTTGAGATTCTTCCTCTATGCCTTATTAGTAAGCCGGAGACTGATATCCTGCCTTTGACATGGTTATGCGATGTGCTAATAGTGACCCCTGAGAATAACGAGGAAAGCATAGCTTTGGGACAGATGGATAATATATACGTAGCTTTCAGTGACATTAAACCACTGCAATCATGGCGGAAGCACGTAATCCCCATTTTTAAAAATGTGTTTTTAAACAACACTTCGTTGTTGCTGGTAGCGAGACAAACGACAGAAACATTGTAAAACATTAGTAATTCAGGATGTTCCATAATTCTTGATGATCCGTTTAACATGAGAATTTTATTATGTGAAGCACTTGCTTCAACAAGAACTTGTTAAAAGTAGATTCAACTGATCAACGGCATCAATTCACTGAGATCACGGACAGTTGAAAGTATGGTCCATTACAGAGCACTTGTGTGATTCACTTCACAAAATGAGCATCAAGCGATTAAATAGAAATACGCCGGTAGTTTAGAACGGTTGATTGGGAAATAATTAGAACGTTATTGCTTCACTATGCAGCGACCATGTGCTTTGGCCTAACTTTGATGACTTTATAAGAGATGCAAGTTGTTTCAAGGACCGCCTATATCTCGAAGTTTGTTTTTGTTGACCGTGGGCGTCATGGGAGGAGAAAATAGTTTTGGTGGTTTTCAGATCTCAACGGGAAAAAGCAAGAAAGGAAAACCCCGACAGGATAATGAAAGGTTTTGATCTCCAAGAAATTGGACGTGTGATGTCTTAGTTTCAAGAGAAGTAAAAAAATTCTAATCGAAAGTTCGGGAGCTCTTTGTGATAGCAACTGTACAACAAAAGTATAGAAATACCTCAGTTTCTTGGTTGTCCTACATTGATTAGGTACGGGGAGGAAATTTCCAGTAATTGCAGAAACGTTTCATGTCATTTGCACTGACTCACTTAAAAACCGAGGAGGAACCTAAAACGAAGAAAACAAAAGAAGCTGTTACCGCAAGACAACTTTGGCAAGCCTTGGGAGTTATAATCGATATAAGGGAGCAAAGTAATCAGTGATGGATTTGTTCAGGCAGAGTGGAAAGGTACTATATTATTCAGTATATTTCACGACAACTCTTATTGGAATAAAAGTTTACTTACCGTTTCTTAACAGTTATCTTAGAAAATCAATCTTGAGAGGAAGAAAGGGAATGAGCCTAGAGCAGTTATCGGACTAAACAACAGGAAACGATGTGTGCTGCGTTAAAGGGAGTAGGTGTGGGGAACTGCTCCCCAACATTTGGAATCACGCCTTAATTTTGAAAGATAGAAAGCCTTTTCACGCTGTATTATTTCAAAAATTGTGTTTTGCATTACTGTTACCCCTCTTAGGCATCTGCAAAGTTCACAAAGCCAGTGAACAATTCTGGAAAAACAAAACAAAACCTCGCGTAATACACCAACTGAAATGGCGTTTATTTTTATCACCGATGGACTTCCGATGACTCATTTATCAAATATTTCACCATGCTGGATTTATCTCAGGCATACGCTTTGCACACCTTTTTATATATTCAACATGGCACATACGTATTTATAACACTGTCCAAGAATCATGCCTCGTTTGTATTTTAGCCGAGTTACAATGGTATGTGCAATCTTAGTTCGAAGGCTAACAGTTTCATGAGCCTACGAACAAAACAAACGCGCTATCGCTCACTTACACCTATGGTACATATCCTGATTTAAGTTATGTCTCGAGCCTTTAACAAAAATAGGTGGAGAAACAGGAACTACAATGTACAAAAATTACCCCGCAATAGCACACATCGACGCGACTACATGTACCTCAGTCGTATTCGGTCAGTTCAATTCTGAAATAAACTCGTCTGTTACTTTCTGCAAGCAGTATTCCAAAGAGTCAGACCAACTAAACCGCTCAATCTACAGACGGAAGACTTCGTTGTCTCGATTCTGTTTCGAAAAGAACCATCGCTATGAGAGGTTCAATTCAAGAAAGCTTACAATTGTTCAAAGTTTTAGCGTATAACGCGATTTTCACTCGTCCGACATCAAGATACGTCCCGGTGCTTTAAGCTCCGTTCAGTTGTGTAAGGCAACCAATGTTATCAGTTCATGGAAAACTTCTAGCAATACAATTCAATCACACAAGGAGAATTCAAAGCCTGTATGGATTACTGAATCACTGTTGCTGAAACCAGGCACCCTCCATGCGCCACACACTAAAGGCATAGCTTAACCGTTCATGAGCAATAAAGCAGCTACTCGCTGCAGAATTGGGGTGCTTTTCGTTGTTGCCCAGAACTTGGCACAAGAAGTCAATGTAGCGCGCTGCCAGTCGCAGTGTTTGAATCTTAGAGAGCTTATCTGACGGCAGCGTCGGTATGATTTTCCTTAGTTTGTTAAACGCTTCGTTCAATGCTTGCGTTCTTTGTCGTTCGCGCACGTTTGCCACAGTTCTTTGGTCCCCTTTCCCGTTGCTTTGTGACGGGGAACCATCTTTTCGTCTTGATTTAGAATTGCCAGGTGTAGATCTGTATTTTCTTCTGGGTTCATTCAACGTGAGAGGCTTCTCGTAGCGTGGCAATCCCATTTTCAGCCAGTACTGTTAAGTCTTCTTCCCCCTCGTTAAGATGGTTTGATTAAGGCGGCTAATAAACTACGGGAAGGATATCAGTTCTCTTCAGTCGACCGGAGCCACCAAGGCCCACCATCAGTTGGTCACAAACTAACGCAACGCGGTGATTTGGCGTCACTTTTGTTGGGCACGGGTTAAAATAAACACGGCTATCACTTTTCTCCTCAAGCCGTCAAGTTGTCTAATTAAGTTCACTCAACTGATGAACCCTGCCAATGAGATTACAGCAACCCGTCTCAATGGACTCTTCAAATTTAATTAATAATTTGCCTTATCTATAGTAATTGCCTATAAATGTGATATTTACAAACAGTTTCGGCCCGACAAGGTGAAAAATACCGGACTTAAAAAGCGCCGGCGACAAGTGTTGAAAATAGCTCAAAGACAGAGCGTAAAACGCCTTTTCAAGTGACGTTTTTCAAGCCCCGAAGACTGCCTTGATAGTCCCTTGCGTTCGTTTCTTCGAATCCCCAATCATGGAATTGTGGCTACAGCATACCGTTTTTTTTTTGTTCACTACCCGTTTGTATTGTTCCTGCCCGCTTTACGGTTCGTTTTACTTGACCCTAAGACTAGAACTCCCCTAACCGGAAATAGACTCTCTGTCATCAGCGGCTACCTGCCCTTGAAGTTTGCCGAAAAATTTTTCTTAGCCTGTTTTCAGGCTGATAGACAAGTTTATATCGGTTACCTGTGCACTCTGAGGGGTCAACAACATATGCCCTCAACGTAAATCTTACCATAGGGTAAGAATTAGGTAAAATTACTTTTCATTGTACAGCTTGTGGTTTCTAAGAAGAAGTATGGGATATGATCGATGGCGGAGCCTGAACAAAGCTGAATAGCTCTGATGACAGAAAAGAGCTGTTTGTGGCTGACATGAGGAAAATTTCCCGATTGTCGGTGTACAGTGCTTTGGGGTAGGATTTCATTCCGTTTGAACAAATAATTCATGCTCTTGATAATTACTCTACGAAAAAGTAACATAAGTGTTTAGCCTGCTTACACTACCAAATATCTCATAGTATTGGGTGATAAAGTACTCCTAGCCCTTTATTGTGTGCCATTTTTCACCAATGAAGTGCATTTGGGGAACAATTTTGTTTAATCTAGATGAATGGAATTCAAGCGAGATGCTATCTTTGTTCCTATAAAACCGGACAAAGTGTGTGTGGAAGGGAGATGTGCCTTTGCACTTAGTGTTTTAGGTGTCATGGCGATCTGTAGCCCCGGGCCCCTGGCCTACAGATCGCCATGACGGTACTTTCACGCTTACATGCATCATTTTTGTAAAAATTTCATGCGGCGGCAACTAATTGACGCAAACTATATATCGATAGTGTTGTCAAGATAGATAATTTACCTGTGCAGCTCAGCTCCAGAAAATCCCACGACAGACTGCAACAAACCTTTACGGGACGCATGAAATTTCGCCAATCTTAAAAACAGTATGATTCAGTAATTGCATTCAGGAATAGCAGCGTTAGCTTTTCATGTTGACCGTGACACCATCATCAAGACTAAGACCAGTGATAGAGGTAAAAGTTTAAATATAAATTCAATCAAAATGGATGAAAAATAACGGTTTGCACTCTCTCTTGAGTCTTTTCGGTTCAACATTTAAGTTCTTTCGCAAGTTCACTAGTGGAATCGCTTTCGCTCCAAAGAAAAGATCTCCTTCAAAAACTGAAATGAAGAAACTGCATATTAAACTGAGATCTTTGACTGTTTGCTGTTTAGGTTCAAAAGAAAGGCGAGCAACCTGAACTTAGCTGAATTAGTTGCCGGTTATGAAAAGTGCAAACTTCCGCCGGCCGGATGAAGTAATTTCATGAAACTTGTAGACTTCTAAGCGAAGGTCGTGATTTTTAGAACACCTGATAAGGTAATGTAAGAAATTGATGGGACAGTAGCATAACACTGTCGGTGTCAGACCCAAGTACTGAACATCTTACCACTTTCAGCTGTTCCATTATATTCCTTTCTGAGGCTATAAGTTTGCAATGCGGCCCAGCTGTGTCACCTTTAATTATCAAAGCATTTCAGCCCAATGACGAAATGTAGCTATGGTCAAGGCGAGCTTCCCTCGGGGTTTATATCTGGTAAATTAATCGAAGATGACACATTTGTCTTCCAGTCTATTTGTCCTCCCTTGAGCAGCAGCTACGTCTTGATCGAATTATTGAGTCAAATATGTGCATGGGTTAAAAAATGACTGAGCGTTCGGCGTCATGTAAGTACGATTTGTCAAGCTAGTCTCTCAATCTTTCAGATGCCACCTCCAGGTTGGCTCTTGGTTGGCTCTTGGTGATTCTACTTATCCTCAACCGTGCCGGAATAAACCAGACAAGTGGTATAGGAGTTTAACTAGAATTAACTGGTAAGGTGTATCTGTACATTGCTTCATCCTTCTCAAACAAAACTGTCAGTGATGCGACACCAGAAGACTAGCATATTTTTTCAGGCTTCTTTGCAAAAGCCGATCGGGCGCTGTTCAAGAAGATCTCCAGCATGCCCGGCCACCCTCTGTATGTCTCTCTTCCTCAAATTTTCCGCGCACCTTAGAGTTCGGTGCAGCCAGCTGCCTAGGATCAATACCCCGTGTTCTAAGAATAGCTTTATTAATTGGCTCTATTTTAAATATAAAAGTGGTAATTTAATAATATTAATAGTTTTACTATTAATAATTTTTAATCAACTGACGAAATGATCCTCACACTTGCTGGACAATTTAAGCAATTGTCTCATATGCACTTGAAAAATTCAAGTGACTCCAACGGGATTCGAACCCACGACCTCTGCGATGCCGGTGCAGTGCTCTTACCAACTGAGCTATGAAGCCACACAGTTGAGAGCTGGTCAATTTGCTGGGCTCATACG
>BLFK01000812.1:2304098-2340844 GCA_014634185.1 Astreopora myriophthalma | reverse complement strand
AAAAAGGTACTAATAAAAGTACAATTTTCAAAACTCCAGTTGAAGATCAGTGAATAAAATGTTGATGCTTGCGTAATCACAAACTCGTGCACACTATATGTCAACACCGGATCACCAGAGTGTCCGTAATAAAGAGGTTAAGTTTATATGACTTCGCTCTCTGGGGCCGAGATTTAGTGTCCGTTGTCCTTATTAGAGAGGGTCCATATTATAGAGGTTTTTTTTTTTTGGAAACGAGTGAGAATTTTTTCGGGACAAAGGGGAATGTCCGTTATAGAGAGGTGTCCGTATTAGAGAGGTGTCCGTAAGGAGAGGTTCGACTGTAATTTTTTTCATTTATATTATTAAAAACTGAATCATTGGGTAAATGCAATTCTATTGTTTTGATTGTCTTAGCCACCTTGGCATATAACTGTTGGTGTGAACACGATCTCCCCAGTTTCCCATTGTAAAATTGCGGGAGTTTTCATTTACCTGGTTAATCAGGTTCAAACATACCCAGAGAATGCAAGTGGGTACAATGCGCGCTTAAGTGAAGCTGGAATCTCGATATTGTTGTCATTCTACTTACTTAATAAAAAAACAGGCTTGAAATAGCAATTTAGGCCTGCTTCAGACCGGTATAAATGAAGTCAAGTAATCACATTACATTTTATTCAAGCGTGGCTAACTGACCATATACATCGTAGATTAAGCTTTTTAAAATTGCTGCTAATCTCGACGTCTGAAATTAAGTCGAGCGTCATTGTCATGCCATCTTCTGTTGAAAGGGAGCTGCGCCGAGCAGTTAAAAGCGTAAAATATGTGTTAGTCTATGGCAGCGGCAGAGATCCACATCGAGGAGGATTTGTTTTAATACTACCTAACTGCTCTATAAAGTTCGCTGGCGTGTTTGTGGAGCTTGGATCAACAGCAAAGTCCATGAAATAAGGGCTGGAGTCTAAAGAGTCGCTCAATTCAACCTTTATGGAGGCAAAAATGTAATACTCTCTGCCGGCTTTGATCCTCATTGAACAACCAAACATGTCTGTGATGGTAAAGCTGAAGCAAACAAAAACAAAGCGCGTAAGGGTAATTCATTTTAAGTGCTCATAACCTAATTTTGTTTATTTTCTCAACTGAATCTACACTCACAACATCTGCTGAGAAACTGTGCGATTTGAATGAATTGTTTAAGCCCTGCATTTTGCGGTTGCAATGTTTGCCACAACGCTCGCATTCCAGGTGGATAAGTGTAGGTAAGGAAAATGTAGTGGTGATGCACCATAAGTTGTTCTGTACTGAAGTTTCTATCACTTTGTTACGTTGTCTTTAATAGACGATCGAAGCAAAGCATTTCTCTGGGATTTACCAGTCGGGCTTGCTTAGGAATTTAAATGAAAACCTCACAAACAAAATTAACTAAACAGTATGACTGAAGTCACGTGTCCTCATAAGTTAAGACTAACCGTGAAAAACCGAGAGAAGACTAAGGCGAATTTTGTGCAACAGGTTTGAACATGTTCAACGATTAATCAAGAACTCGAGTTTCTTTCCAATCCCGTTCGTGCTTTAGGTAGTGTATATATTCAGATGAGAAAATTGATATAAAGTTTAAGGTCTTTGGATGAAAACTTGTAAGAAAACAACAGCAGAGACAAGATTAGATTACAAGTTCGAGTTTTCTATGAGTAAATTATTCTAGTAGAAATCCACTCACATACTACCTAGGAAATCATTCTAAATTTTATTGATTTTAAGTTTTCAAGAAGGCGCCATTGTTTTGTTTTTGTTCAAAAGACCGGCTTTTTTTGCTGCTCACTATCTATCGTCTATTGCTCAGTAGATAGCGAGGAGCCAGCCAATAAGATTACAGGATTCGAGATAGCATGTGAGTGGATTTCTAGTAATTCCTGATAGCCTTCCTTAGCTGAGGAGCACTGACTGTCGCTTCACGTGATCGATTAAAGGCGATCAAAACTGAGAAGTATAGTGAGCAATAAATGCTGATAGCTCTATTTAACTAAGCGAGCGCTCTGTTGTGGTCCCAAGTACAATCGGAGGATTCTTTTAGCTGTCATAAGAGCAACTGCAACACTCTCAACTGAGCTCATCACCCACAGGATTAAACAAGAGAGCACAAACAACATTCAAATACGTAACAATGATATGCAACTCAGTGTAGAAAATAACAGCAAACTTCTTACTCGTGCTCGATACTGATTTCTTGGCTTTCGTCAGTAAACCTCGACTCGTCTTGCTTGAAAATTTCTAAAACCTGTACGTTTATCTCCAGAACTTCAAATGAAACGGTTGATTTGACCCGAGCAACTAAAAGAAGGGGAACAAAATTGCTTAATGTATGGAACCATTCTGCAGTTATAAACACCAAGATTAGCCCTGTCAGATCAAGAGGCCGATGGCTCAAACCGTATTGGACCATTCATTGACAATTGAGAAGCATTGCGTGGAACGATGCACCCAGACTAGTTTAAGCAAGCCTTTAATTGCCTATTGAGCAAAATTTAAGGCGAAACAATACTGTCAACATACCAAGGTTGCTCTTACAAAACAGTTCCGTGATATTGAATTCTGTGTTGCCTAAAAAAAAAAAAAAAAAAAGACAGGAGTCGTGTGACCATCAATTTTAGTAAAGAGTGCTCTGTAATGTGTAATAAAGACTCAAATTTTAGGTATTTTTTTAATTTTTAGCTCTACAATTCATGTAACTTAATTAGATATTTAAAAATCTATTTTCTTGTTCATATATTTTTTCTTTTTATTCTTATTTAATAGGCCATTTCCGAATTCCCTTCAGCCTCTTTTTCAAAGCGAGTCTAAGTGCGAAGTCTTTCTTATGAAAATGAGTTTTCATTCATATGCAAAGTGAACTAATTACCATCACAAAAATTTTGCACTTAGACTCGCTTCGAGGAAGAGGCTGACGCGAACTCGGAAGTGGCCTATTGTTGTACTATAAATTGTCTTAGGTAGATAGCGGGTCCACATCAGCTATATAGTTGCCTACTTTATTAACCTGCTTTATCAAAATAATAAATGTATGTATGTATGTACCGCGATTTCTCTTTATTTAAAAAGAGATACAAACTACGCAAGTGGAGAGGTAATGACTGAGTGAAGGAATAGGAGTTATAACCGAAAAACCCTTGAAGCTATCCAAGAATAGCACAAGAAAATGACGTAAATAAAATAACAAAGAATTTATGGACGGCCTGCGTAAGTTAAATCTTCCTTACGTTTTCTAATTCACTCCAAGAATTTATTAATCTCATACCCAGGAATCCCACAGTCAGGCAACAGAGTGAGATCGGCTATGAGCATTGCATACATTATCTGCAACGCTTGTGTTACCTACGTTTGACTGATTTACGTTTGATACATCCTCAGACACTCAAAGGTATTCTGCTATAAAATTGTGGCCAATATGTCTTCCAGTTGGTATGTACCATAGCATCAGAGCATTTGCGCATGCACAGAGGACAGACTTAAAAGAGATGAACACAAAAACTAGAACCAGCACCTCTGGACATTTAAGCCAGAGTGTTGTATTATGACTATAACCTCCAAGATTTCGGCTCGAGGCTCGCTTGTACTATTTGCAAGCTTCTAGCCTTCGCCAGCGACTTTCCGATACCTCCGTGTGCGCTTTGCGGGCCTATTCTTTTTACCTTGATCCGTAGTCGTGATTGTTGCTTGGAAACCAGTTGCCACTCTGTTGGTAAGGATTCCAGAGTCAAGAACAATTTGCACGCAAGTCGTGTTACATCGAGAAACGAAAGATCCTGGGATTACTCTGGAGCCACAATAACGCCTCCACGGGTGGCGGTGACGATCACACTCTGACGGAAGGAGAAATAAGTTTAAGTCTGAGTGGCACAGATATGTCCAGAAATGCACGTAATTAGTTGCACGCCGATTTTGATAAGCGTCACGAAGTGTCCCCTTGCTCTTCTCCTCAACTTCAACATCATTCGTGTCCAGAAGTACAGGCAATAAACGCCAGAAAGTGTCAAGAGCAAAGTTTTTATGATGGTAATTTTGTTTAGTTTAAGATATCATGTGAATGCAAACAAATTTTCATTTTTATGGCAACGGTTCATGGGCTTGTAAAGGCAATCATCACAATCACAGAACCAATATTTAATGCCATGTATGTTTTAAGGTAGAGCAAAACCAACTGAATACTAAAAGCTACCGTCTAAAACTTTTACGATTATTGTCTCACCATTAATAATCTCCAATTTGTCATATGTACGCAGGTCAAAAGTGGTGAATTTAAACTGGAGTTTCTTTCCATGTGGAGGACATACTCGCCATGAACAGGACTTAGCTCTGCGATAAGGCCAAGGGTAGTCCGGACTCTGAATGGTAAATGATGCGTTTTCATATGCAACCACAAAATCGCCACACCTCAATGGGACTGACAAGAGAAAACGCCAAGAACATATAAACGGTACTCACCAGTAGTTGAAAAAAGATTAAGTAGAGGAAAAGAAGAGGGCGCCGGAGGGGGGCTGGGGAGATATTTATTCAAACCTTGTGGCACGTAAGTTTGACCAACGAAGACAGTAGCTCTGGCATATATGTATAGAGGACAATGGGACCCTCTGATCAATAAGCTAAGGGTAAAGGGTGAGACTATTAAAGTCTTCTGTTTTTATCAGTTCTACCAGAAGTCCACAACCCAGAAGTCACGATCTGTCTCATTTGGCCTTGGCCCATCAGTTTACGGTATTATCTAAATTTAGAATAGAGGTCCCGCCAAATAATGGCCAATCAGATTGGGCGTCATAACCACAACGCGTCTCATTGGTCCGCAACCAAGAGCCACACGAGGGATTGCTCGTGCTAAATGCAAATCATGGCCCAAATCTAGCAGCAGTCGTTCTAAAAATAGATGTTAGGAACTTTAAGATATAGGACGACAATGTCAGCGGCAACGCCCCAAAACAATAGACTTTAATTAACAAAACAATGGCTTTGCAAGTGCGTTTTGAAGTTTGGTACATTTCTTTCCCGTTCTCTGCCAATGTACAACGACAAACGACCAAATCTCAAGTTTTACGGGGAATTTTGATTTTCTCTCTTAGTTTGAACACCGTTCCTCCCAATTCAGTTCCTACATAGTTCGGATAGTTTGTAGAAGTTGAACGAACTGGAATATTCAAGAAGAACTTTGAAGAAAGTAGAGTTGAAATTTTAAATGGCGTTTTCATGGACGTCGCCGTTGTAGATCTTAAACTCCCTAATACCGTAAAATGATGGGCCGCCTTCCATTCCAGATCGAGACTTCAGGGTTATGGACTTCTGGTTCTACTCACGGACTTGAAGGTATGTCTCTGCAGTAGTCTCGCCGGCAGGGTTTCTAACTATGCATGTATATCTGCCAGTATCATACATGGTAGCGTCAGTGATTCTCAGCATATTCCCTTTTTGTTTCTCCATGGAGATCGGATGTTCTCCTCGGTACCAGCTTGCTACTAGGGGCCAAGTTCCCATGGCACTGCAGTGAACAACGGCGTTGCGTCCTTCCCGTATTCGGTTTACAGACACAAAACTGGTGTTATCTATCTTTGGAGGTTCTGTGAGAATAATAAAAAAATTACTTCGACCCATTTAGTAGGGCTGTACCTGTTTAACTTTTATCTTTAATGCCTATAGCATTTTGAGTACCCAATGTCCTTTTATCGGAAATAACAACTTTACGACTGGTGGAATTCACGTTCAGAGTCGGAGAATAGCTTAGTGGACGGATTTGACACGGTCTGTTGTCTCCTTTTGGATTCTTGAAAGTAATACTCCTCCTTTACCTCGTGTTACAGGATCCAAAATGAAGTGGTTGTCTTGTCCGCAAGGCATGTGTGCGACAGAGGAAAGTGGAATGTTGTCTCTTTATGAGACGGCACGCGCGGACCAAAATCGTTGCTCAACAGGTACGTTGACCCTCAACTCATTCGCGATTTTTTTTCTCGAATGTAATTTTGCCCGGACTGCTTATCTTAAGATCATATATCCTCCTCTTGGCAAATGTCCTCTATTATTAAAACGAAGGCTTTCTTAACAGCATTTCACGATATCACTTAAACTCTTTTGTGCCTTGCATAAATTCAAGTTCGGATTGGGTAAGAGCCACCGTCTAATTACCATATAATAGCTAGGTAAAATACAACTTAAAACATTTCTGAGGTTCGCCCAAGTTTGGAAGGAAATTCTTGAAGAAATTATACTGACTGAAGAATTTTTTGCATAAAATACGCCAGGTTAAAGTTAGCCTCGTTTATTGTTTATTTACCACACATTTTTCTATACCTATACGGGACGCAATGTAGTGAAAAAGACAAGAATAAAGCCGGATTAGAAGAAAAAAGGTGGCAAGGAGACCTAAAAGAAACTAGAGAGCTTGTGAGGGATTAAGCCTCCTCGAACTATGAGGGCTACATGTTGATTACATCAAATAAGCAAATCCGTGGCTTGAAACCGGAAAATGGAAAAGAGAGCGCGGTCACCAAACACAATGCTGGATTTGTCAATGCCATATTTAGTTTACAAGTCTGTGAATACGCCTATTTGCGCTTTTCAACAACATGCGGACGCTCAAGTTCAAATATTTTAATCAACGGTTTTGTTTTTCGCTGCCCTCAATCACATTAGCGAACAAGATCAAAGGCCAGATCGCGCCTTGTGATTGGTGGATTTCCATCCATTTCGTCAGTTCCTGTTTAAGCGGTCGGTCAACCGTCGCCGTGAACACGAGTGACGGCTGTCTAGAGTCCGCGTGTTTTTACATACAAAGCTTAGTCCTTACGAGAGACGCAAATGTAAGCGAAAACACATGGTCTTAGACAGATAGGGAAAATCCCTTAATATGTAAAGGTGCTTTTGCTCTAATGCAACTTATTTCGGAACCGCTTAGGGGATAGAATGTACGAAGAGTAATCTCCTTTGATAGTTAAGCATCACAGGTATTCGCAACTCCACTGGCCGGAACGAATTATCGTGATTTTCGGAAACATTTTGATTCTCAAAACAGCGGAGTTTGCAATTTAGTATGAGGGAAAAGCTTCGCTTATCTAATTATATTCAGAAGAATAGAGGTAACGATCAAGAGCGAAAATGTATATTTTCAAATTCTAAAACCATTTCCAATCCGGCGCCCCTTACTGATAAGCTTTTGAAGTGCATCAGCCAGACAAGAGAACCCACCACCGCTACTCACGTGACCCACTCATGTTTTACGAATAGAGGTTCGACTCAGACTGACCGAAAACGCAACAGCATGGGCCACATCTGTATCTTTTTCGGTGTTTTCATTCCTCAGTTTCTTTCGTTTTCTGTTTTGTTCTTATGTTTTGTTTATTTTGTGTCTCCCCTTACTTCACTTGAACTTCTAGGAGAAATGTCGCAAATTTAATTGGATCTCACTATGCATCAAGCAGTCTGCGACATGGCATTAGGTCGCGACCAACTTCCGGCGACAGAAAAACACGGCGCTCTCCAAACAGAGGAAACCAGCACGCAGAAAATTCCAACATAAATAAATAAACATTTGCTCGACGCTACGAAAGCCGCAACGCACGTGCAGAAATATCATGATACGTGAGCAGAACAAAGGTTTGTTTTAGCTTTGTGCATCCTTACCGGCCACTCTTGAGCAAGAATCGAGAAGAGGAACTTTTCTCACGCCCTGTTGGCCCTATCGTTACCTCTGTTTGCATAGCCGTTGACTGATACATACTGAAACTCCAAGTTTCACGCTCAGTAATAACTGAATAAACAAGAAAATAATTTATATTTTCATGGCTTGGAAAATAAGCAGATTTATCTTACCACATTCCTGTTGCATTGACTCCTGTCCCAGACAATGGCCCCTTCGAACAGCTGACACGAGTTCGTCCGTAACAGGCAGAGCAGCCACCGGGTAACCATCATATCTCGCCGTGAAGTCCGTATTCATAAAAAACACATAATCGGAACCCTCGAAAACATAGGTCAGGCACAGTTCTTCTGTACCAAATGTTCCAAAACATATCTCTGGCAGAAGATCGAATGGAGACTTGATTACGCTCTGGATTTTAACGCAAGCGTTGAAAATCTGTCCCGTAGGATCCTCTGTTGTAGTTGTGTTATGAACTCTTCCTTGAAAAACAATGGGCGCTAAGACTGTGCGCTGTGTTGGGCTATAAGGTATGGTGCCTGGAATCAGTGAACATGGTAATACAAAAGGAAAATGTAAAGCAGTGATTAGAATGAGGCAGATAAAATACATTTCACTGGCCTATGCGGATGACTAGTCTGTCACGCCTGAAATGTAACGGATAGACTTTTAGCCCGATCACTAATTAGCAAGATGTCATTTATGGCTGTTGTAAGCGTCTAATGAGATAATCTTTCATTTGAGATGTTGCTTTGACAGACCTCAGAGCCTTAAATCAACATGTTTCGTTGGAGAATTTAGACCGAACGCACTCATATAGACGAAACTATAACAAAGCACGAATCTGAGACTGTGCTAACCCTTATAAGCTGAGCTGACTAGCCAGCGACTCTGGGGCAAGGATATTCGTGTAATGATGTTATTTTACTGCGGTCAGAGTTAATTTCCGTCGTTTCCGACGAGTGACAATGGTCGTTTCATCTTGCCATCAGGCGAATTCTTGATCACTGCACAAAGCTGCACCCAGACTAAAATATTTCTTATCTGAACGAAAGCACATGCAATTATCTGCTGTTGATATAAACTGCGCTCCACCCACTCCAATTGTTAACGGGACATTTAGAAGTAAAAGACATACCCGCCAACGGTGTTCAATGTGATGAGAGAGATCACATAAACGTGGATAAGTCTTCAAGAGAGGCCCCACGGAGTACTGTCTGTCGTGACAATTGTTTATCGAACTTTGGCAAAAAGCAGGCTTCAGTAAACAACTCACGACATCAACGTGACTCTCGCACGCTTGGCATAGTTTCAATGTTTCATACAACTTGAAAACTAGCGTAGTCACATTCAATAAAAATGGTACTGGTGGGAACAGTAGTCTTAGCCTAAATTACAGCCATGTATTTTTTTATTTTAACATCTGTCTGCTATAAACGCATTGTGAACTGACTGTTCTCTTAAACGTAAAGCATTACGTGGTGTACATGTGCCCTCTATGCTTATGGCCATCTGTTTTCTCTTTGCCAGGCGCGTTTGAGACCACCATGGAGATTCCCCCCCAGGGGGAGAACTCAACAGATGCTTGGGTAAGAAGTGCGACCCGGGCGTTCGAACTCTGACCCTGTTTAAGACACAATTTAACCCAAAATCATACCCTTTTTTGTAGTGTAAAAAGCTGTAATTATCAAAGTCAAGGGATGCCCACCAACCAATAACTGGCGGCTTGAGGTCAGGCTTCTATAAACAAACATCTAAGCTTATCCCGTTTAAGGTGGCTGAACACAGTTTTTAAGTTCTTATACTTCCTCTCGTGCAATATTTAGGCTGGTTTTGCATGAAAGCTCAAACGTGGTCACAAACAAGCCCTACCACAAAGGTTTATATTTTGACAATTTGGGAGGCTCTACGGGCTGTTGCCATGGTAACGCATGCAGGTTGAAACAAGGGCTGATGGATGCTTTTTTAAATTTCTGCAAAATTCACTCGCCTATAAGGGCGGCAATTTAACGTGTGACTTAAAACTAAGATCACTATATATGAATAATTCTTATTCATCTGGAAGGAATCGGAATAGAGAGGTCAATAGACATAGTCACTCAAGTTAAGATTCGCCTTTGCGGTCACAAGCAAAAAAAGCTGATAACGCGAGTTTTTATGGATAATCTCAGTAAAGATACTGTTATGGAGAACATTGGCCCACCATCTAAAAGTGATAGTGAGTTTCTAAATTCGTTCAAATAATCTTGAGTCGATTTCTAGGCCATTCTGTGGCCGCTTCGTTGACACAGCGGAAAACACGCACTCTCCCCCCCCCCTGAAGAAGCGAAGCACACACTCGACGTAGGCCAAGTTTAACTTAATATTTGCCACCACTTTTACAGTGGTCGGTCAATGTTCTCCATACATTCATTCTCATAACTGAAACATCCATAAAACGCGTATTATGAGCTATAACTTAGCTCAGTAGCAGGAGTCTCAATTGAAAAGCTGTGATCGAGCAATGCAAATCGCACACAGTTCTGGATATTCCATCCAATGTTTGTTGTCTGTGTTTTCCGAAGATAACAGCCAGACTGAACTGGGAGAAGGGGGGTGGGGGGGGCATGAACACTAATGTTGTAGCTCTGGAGCCTGTCAAGGAGTACCCAGAGACGCAAGCGGAGGTTTGTGTAATGTAATGTAACGGGGCGACTCATGAAGGTGGCATTTTATCAATTTTAGCAAATTTTTCGAACGATCTACTTCCGGTCTACTCCATTGCGTACCATATCGAACGCAGAATGGGTTACGGTTTCAATATATATTGCTCGAAATCGAACGTTGAGTTAACTGGGACTGAGCTGTGAGTACGAAAGGGAACTGTCACATATGGTCTGGGGGCCGACATTTCTCTCCCTCACTTCCGCGTCGGGGGCAGACAGGCTGTCGTGGACGGGTATCTGAAAGCAGCGAGGAACTGGGGGTTGGTATAAGCGATCCGCGGGCCGAAATCTCGGGGTGACTCGTCACGGTACACCGCTCAGGCAACACGTCCAGAGGTACCGTTACTGATCCAGATTTTTTTGTTTTATTTTGGGCATCCAGCCTGCGCATGCGTGAATGCACGAAAGAACTGTTTCTTTTAGTACGTACCACTTAGGAAACGCAGTGACTGCGTTTAAGTCACAGAATGACACTTGCACTTCTTCCTAGAAGCGGTGAGGCTTTAATAAGCATTTGCCTTTTTGGTACTTTATTGCTCGTTGTAAGTGAAGGCTTGTTTAACACATAGCGATACCTTGTTTAAGACAGGAAGTGATGAAATTGATATCCCGTTCAAGACAAAACACCCTGAAAACCATACCCAATCGGGCCGCACGTCCCCGTTAAGGGCCATATAAGAGAGTGCCCCCCCGGGGGATTTTCTGAAGTCTGTAGTTGGAGGGAGGGGGTGATAGCGGCGCAAAGGAACAAGCATGAAGAGACGGGAGAGAGGGGGTGGGTTCTGAGAGCAACGTGGGCGGGATTTGTCGCTGTTTCCTAAGTAGCGGTTGCACTAAAAAACAGCTAAAATGGGGGGTTAACCTTGACCTCAACCAGACTGAAGTTTAATACCTAGTGTCAAGGTGTTGATGAAAGTGATATATATAGGCATGCTCATCACAAAATCACCATACACATCACAAAATCACTTGTGATCAAATGGCGTCAAATACACAGGCCGGGTCAAGAGTCTAGATGCACAACAAATTTCGCTGCTGACTATGCCTGATGGTAAATAACAAATTTTGCGGCTCACTAATATTTAACGAAGAATTGTGCGCCGAAGGCAAAGTGAATATATTGGTGAACATTTACCGAGACGTATTCGAGGTAAGTATTCACCAATAATCACTGACCTTGAGGCGAATAATTGTTTTAGTATAGTTTTCGGCGGTGAATATCAAGAAAGTGCAAAACAACCTGGTAAAACACGATAAAAAAGTACTTGCTTAGCTTAGTAGCCGTGCCTCCAAAATGTTATGGCGGTACGTAGCGTGGTTAATATAACATCGAATTCTTATATTCACCGCTGAAAATTATATTGAATTAGGATATTTATCGTCCCACACTGTTGCCCGGCAAAAATATGAGAAGGAGATGCCCATGTCACTTGTGATTTGGTGGTGTGGCGAAGCCCAACCAAAACCCATCACTTTTCAGCTCCAGACCCCATGCAGGTCATCCAGTCTGGGAACTGAGTTCCAGACAAAGCTGATCGATATAGCGATGTCATGAGCTTTTGGGAACTTGTGGAGAAACCCAGTCCACGAGAAATACAAGAAATGGCAAAGATTCAGGAAAAAGGTGAGCAAACGTCACTGTGGTGTTTGAAAGTGTTCTTAGGGTTAGCGTAGCGCTCGCTTTTCACCGCGTCATACGTCGTACTTTGTGGTTCTCTACTGTGCTCAGGGCTCTCCGGTTTCTCTCTCTTCTCTAGCTCAAAAACTAACATTTCTTCTAATTTCATTTGAGTTAATTGACTTTTATGGTCAGTATGGTGTGCCCAGTTAGGGCTCCAGCTCTCAAAGGGACTGGAGGGTGGTCCAAAGATCTCGTTGACCACCCTCACACCCTACCCACGGGCAGCTCATCTGAATTATGGCAATTTGCTTGATCTTGTGATTGATTGTTCGTGTATCAGCCCTGTGTATCTTACCTCCTGTCACTCTGCAAAACTAGGAATATCCCAGATTGCCTTTGCATCGTTTAATTCGTGCACAGGATTAGGCATCATTGGCAAGTCAAGTACATATGCGTGTACCAGGCTGGTACTTCCGTAACGAGGATCCTGTAAGATCTCCTTAAATGGGACCTTCAGAGGCACATTGTGTCGATAGAGGTACTTGTTCTGTGCCAGAGCAATACACTGAGTTACTATGCGTGGGATGCTCTCTGGGGCTTTTCAGCACAGCCAACATAGGACACCCCTGGTCAAACTTGTGTAGGCTGGTCTCCTGGCAGGTGTAAAACTCTTGTCGGTAGCAGGTGCTCATGTGGCTCAAACATACAAGCAATAGGGTGCATCTGACAGATTTCCCAATTGCTTTTTGGAGGAATATTTATTTATTTTATTTATGACATTTTGAGCGATGACAGTCCCAGGGAGGACAACGAAATAGGACACGAGGTCCCTTACAAAGCCGATGCCTCCAGGTCAACGGCCAGAATAGTTAAAAAGACAGACTAGTATAATTTAACAGGATGATACAACAGAAATAAATGAAATCTAAACGATAAATAAAGCGATAATAAAGGATTAACATGTGCATTGAGACGCCAGGTTTAAGCTTAAATCCAATCTGCACAATTAAAAATGATCTTAACTAGTTCTTGTATCCCTAGAGGGTATTTTGCAGTGGCACAAATTAGATGTGCATTCTATTCTCAAGTGTAATAACACCATTTATCGTTATATCAGACAATTTAATCAAACCATATTTATACGAATTCTTAGGAGTTGGTGGGGGATCTGTGAACTGCTCTACCATGCGGTTTAATGTTGATGGAGCACTCAGCTCACTGAGTACCTCAAAAGATGGATCTCAAGTTGTGGTGGCTGGTAGAACTGGTGAGCTTAATTCAGTCTATATGTGATCACTTTTAATTATTTATAATATGTTATTATTTAATTATTTACAAATATGTTATTATTTAATTATTTACAAATATGTTACCAATCTGCATCCCTTGGAGAAACAAGCTTACAATCTCTACCTCTGTCTAATTATGACAAAAATTACTGTTTTTCTTTGTTTTGTTTCAGTTTTCAAAGTGATCGGTATTGAAGAATCTGGCTTTGTCGAGAAAACCAACCTACGTGTGGGAAGAATTAATTTGAACTTCTGCATAACTGATGTCCAGTGGCATCCAGATGATGGTATAATACACCTGTAATTACATTGACCTCAAACTTAGTAAAGGAACTAATTTTGATATGATATTTTTTGGACAGGCCTCAATTTGTAATTACGTTAAAACTGAAAGACATGTCCTAATCTCCATATTTTGAATTCCATGATATAATAATAATAATAATAATAATAATAATAATAATAATACATTGACCTCAAACTTAGTAAAGGAACTAATTTTGATGTGGTATTTTTTGGACAGGCCTCAATTTGTAATTAGATTAAGATTGAAAAACATGTCCCAATCTCCATGTTTTGAATTCCATGCTTAACATAATTATAATATTATGCACTGATTTGCTTAATTAATGCAGATGCCTTCTGAAAATAGATTCACTTGTGGATGATTTTTTTACAGATCACATACTGGCTACTGCTGCAGGAAATGGTGCTGTTGTTCTCTGGAATTTGAACAAAATTACGAAACAGAAGCAGGGTACATTTAACGTTACTTGTTTGTTCAGAGAGGTAACTAATACCTCTTTGGATGGTTGTATGTTAACAGAATTTGTAATTAAAACTAACCCAACCATGATGTTGCTGTCGCACATAATGCTGACCAGTTTAGTGCTTTCTGATGCGTACTGAATCTTGCAGAATATTTAAATCTTTTTCTGGAATTTTGGTCTTAATTATTAACAGACGTTTCAACTAAAACCATCAGTCTTCATCAGTTAAGTTTGTCACATGGTAGTTCATTATCACGTGACAAACGTCGAGGAACGGAGACAAGGTCCCGGTCCCAAGTGTGAGAGAGAGAGAACCGGAGTCCCCCCTTTCTGTTCAGGGAGAGGGTGGAGGACCCATCCCTGAACAGAAAGGGGGGGGCTCCGGTTCTCTCTGTCTCACACTTGGGACTGGGCCCTCGTCTCCGTTCCTCAACGTTTGTCGCGTGATAGTGAACTACCACGTGACAAACTTCACTGATGAAGACTGATGGTTTCAGTCGAAACGTCTGTTAATAATTAAGACCAAAATTCCAGAAAAAGATTTAAATATTCTGCACTTTAATTGAATCTGAATGAATGACAACATTCACTTTCACGTACTGAATCTTGTTGTCTCTTTCCCTGTAGAGGTGATATTTAATGAACACAAGAGGACAGTCAACAGGATTCAATTCCATCCTTATGAGAAAGATCTTCTTTTGAGTGGATCCCAAGATGGGACAATGAAATATTTTGTAAGCAAACATGGTAGTGTCCCTTGAGTGGTTTGTTACATATGTTATACGTTTCAGGAGGTACTGGTGGGAGGGGATAGAGGGGACAGAGAACTGCAGTGCAAGCCTATCAATCCTGCCTTTCACACTGCCCAAGCGGCTGTAAGGGTTTCCTGTGCACGAAAGGGGCCGGCACATCACTTTCACATAATCAGTTTTGGATGTTTTGTCTTGTCGCTTACAGGAAAATAAAGTGTTTCAATTGCACTTCACTGTTTTTATATTTAAACTAGACAATTTTGTTGCTATAAGTTGAATTTGAATTTCATGGATCCCCAAATTTGATATTTGTTTGGTGCTATCTTCCTTTGCTGTATAGTCTTGATTTCAATACTGACTACTCTCCAATATTGATTGCGAATCCCTTTCCTTTCAGGATCTTCGGAAACAGAATGTTGCATCAACTTTCTGTGGAATATCTGAAAGTATCAGAGATGTCCAGGTATTTCAGTGAAAAGAGTAAATTATGTCTATATCTCAGGGATGTTTAAGGGTTATAAATTTAAGCCTTTGTGTGCTTTTTTGTAGTTCAATCCATTTGATGGACAAACATTTGCTGCTGCTTGTGAAAATGGAAATATTCAGGTAACCTTTGAAGAATTACAAAAGAAAATACCATGTAGCTGTATGCTGTGACTTATTGCATATCTTGAATATTCATTCCTTAGTTAATAATGGAAACCTGAACAACCAAAAACATCGAAACAATTTAGATTATTAAACAAAAATGTAAGTTAGCTGTGAATCAAAAAGCCTGGTGTAAGGCTTTGGAGTTCCTTTCCTTTGACTTTGATTTGCTTCTTTGATTTGTTGTTTGTCGAGCGTTTCATACATGAGCCCCTGGCTCAGGAGACTGGACAACCACTCCCTATGCTTTCAATGTTAAATAAAGTTATTATTATTATTATTATTATAATTATTATTATTTTATTATTATTATTTTTAATAATGTTCAGTAGTTGTGGAATAATTGATTGTCGGCAGTTGTGGGATATCCGACAGACAAGCTCTCCAATCATGCAGTACATGGGGCACAATGGACCTACTTTTGCTGTTGATTGGCATCCAGAGGAGAAGAACTGGGTTGCATCTGCTGGCAGAGACACAATGGTTAAGGTATGGCAAAAAAAAAAGTGAATACCAATATTTACAAAAGATTTCAACTAGTGAAGGATGATGTTGAAATGCAATTTTTGGTACTCACAGATTTCTTAAATCTTTCAATGTCGTATTTACTTAGCAATTCACTTATCTCCTGAATTGCACCTAATTAGATGCAGGCTCAATTTTGATTTTCATCATGAGGTCTCCTGTTAAGCCTAAGCACCTAGTGCCCATTTCTAACAATAAGGTTAGCGTTAGTGTTAGGGCTATTTTATGGTTAGGTTAAATGCAACTGTTTATGTTTACTTGAAAAGCACAGTTTGGGGAACACTTTGTGATGTTTATTGCCTGTATTTCTGGACACAAGTGATGTTTAACCTGAGGAGAAGAGCAGGGGACACTGATCAAAATCAGCATGCGTCTAATTAGGTGTAATTCTGGACATATCCGTGAAGTTGACGATGACGACAAGTTTCTACAGCTGTGTACTTAAGTTTTTACGGTACAACAGTGTTACACATACATGTATGCAGCAACAGGAGGTCTGACTGTTTTATTGATCATGGTTTGCTGTTTTATAGAGCAATATTTTAGTAGATGTAGTTTCCTTAGGTATGGGATGTACGTGCCAAAGCAAGCCTTGTGAACACAATTCAAACAATATCTCCTGTTGGTCGAATCAAGTGGAGACCACAACGAAAATTCCAGATTGCAAGGTAGGATCACTGCATGTGCGTTGCTGGCCATCAATGTTAGATATATTGCATCTCTTTGCTTCTTCTTCTTCTTTTGTTTTTTCTTTACCACTATTTTTGGTGGGAATGTGATAATGGTATTTCATCTACTGAAGAAGGAGAAATATTGGGGTCTGGCTCTTATTGCACTTTAACCAGGTGTTGTTTTAGGGTGGGATGGGTGGGGGGCTACCCAGTGAAGCTCTCATCCTTTACTTTTCATGAGCTTGTAAGACCATGGAAGCTTTAGTTATAACTTGCATCATGATCTGGATTCTTCATCTTCTGCCATTCATGCATTTCATAAGAAAGTGCTGCTCAATTCTTTTGATTTCAGCTGCTCGCTCATTGTGGATTTTGATATTCATGTTTGGGACATCAGAAGACCTTACCTTCCTTATGCATCTTTTAGTGAGCATAAGGATGTTGTCACAGGTACAGCTGTAATTTGCATTTGTTAAGTTACATATTTAGAAATTTAGTTGTATTCTTTTTGCACTGCCTTTGACCTTATGGCAAAGCCAACAAAGATAATTACAGACCTACTAGTGAGGTTTTTCAGTTAGAACAAATGGCAGACACTCCTTGCCCTAAATCGTTTTAAAAAGAAAATAATTGACTGAACAAACTCTTTTCAATTTAGCCACTTTCTAAATGACCAGGGGACTGCGTACACATGTTTAAAATAGATTGAGTTAAAAGGTGAAGCCTTCAAGTGGAAAGTAGTCACCACTATTGGAGAAAGGGAAGTCACTGATAGGTTTTATAACAAAAAGCACTAAAAAAGAGAAGTTGTGATAGAAGGAGGCCATGCAGTCATTTCAACCATGCAAAGCTCTCTGAAAGTACAGTTTGTCAAGCTGTACATGTAGCACTCCTGTTTGGTAAACATAGCTGCCATGTTTGGATGCTATTTCTGGTGAAAGGCATAACATTTCATTTCAGTTGACATTATAACTATTTTTCCCAGTCCCCTGCTTGCTTACATGTAGAATGTGAATCATTAAATGATTTTCTGACAGGTATTCTGTGGCGACAGTGCCTTCGTAATAGAGACCCATATGTCTTTTTGTCATGCGCAAAGGACTCCATGCTGTATCAACATGTGTTCAGTGATGCACAACATCCTGCAGATCATGCTCCCAGGGTTGGACTGTCAATCAATGTCAATGGGGATGTCAGCATTGCCTGCAGCGATCAGATACCAAAGAGGTTTTCATCACAGACCATCATACATACGAGGCCGTAAGTCTTAACATCGTGTTGTAATATGCGACCTCACCATTAATTATGTTACTTGTTACCTGTTACCTTTTACCTATTTAATACCTGTTACCTCTTACCTACGTGTATCCTCCTTGTGCCTCGTGGCACATAGGGCTGTTAAATTATGCCCATTGCATTTCTTATACTAGTTGCATATTGGGGAATTAAAATGGCGAGTTCAGCACATGGCTCTTCTGGAGGAGTTTTTGTCTTCATGACACTCCCCGTATTAACCAGTACATGCTTCATCCCTCTGGCTCCAATAATATGCACATGCTCTCTAAAAAGCTGTTCATGTGGATTGAAACATTATCCCTAATATGGAGCATTAATTGAAGGGCTCAAAGCCAAAACATCCTAACTGACATTTTTCTGTGCGTTTGGTCATTTTGTGAAATTGCAGCCAAATTTTGCGCAATACTTGGAAATTAAGTTATGGAATTAGCTATCCTAAGTGATGTGAACAAAATAATGAAGAAAAAGAAAAAAATTTCTGGGCTCTGGGGAAGGGGAGGGGGGTGGGTGGGTGGGGGCACAACAATAAGAAAATATGAAAATACAGGTAAAAAAAATTTTTTTGCACATTTTTTCATCAGATTCCCCTAATTTTTGGCATATAGCATGGGGATGTTCACCCTGTAATTTTAGTGCAGTTGATTTGGTGGAAATTGGCCGCTATTTTGCAAAATGACCTAAAAGTCGTGCAAAAGTCAGTTAGGACTTTTTTGCCCAGAGCCCTTCAATTGCTGTTTTCAAATTCACTTGGCTCAGCGTGGATAGGGTGTAAGAACTTTTTCATCTGAGCAAAATTACTCGGAGATTGTTAAGTCATAGGCAGAAATATAAATTATGTGGAATAATACATCCACTACTCAGCTGAAAAGAAGTTGATTCAGATGGGATTTCACTCAATTTTGTGATATTTAGAGGAGAGTTTGCTTTCAGGATGGATTTTCTCAAAGAAACCTTATGACCCTCGGTGGTTGTTTTTTACTCTTTAGACGAGGTGGCAATAATCCATCGATGTTACAAAACAAGTTTCAAGATATGGCTGATAATGTGTGTGAAGTCAAGAGTACGCTTGTTGTTCATGATAACAGCAAATCCATGGTGAGTTTGTTATCACTATACGTGTACTTCTGATTCCATAAACCTACATCCATGTGGGACAATAGGATGAGACAGAAAACATACAAATGGTGGGAAAGGTAGTCTCAATGAGGACTTGAAGGCGTTTCATATCATGAATAATGATTATTCTAATGTAAACAGATTTCAATGTCACATTTGATGGGGTTGATTTTACTTTTTCTTTTTCCTTCATTTAGAAAGAAGATTGGTTTGGTATCCTAGCACAGAGCTATCAGCTGAGTGGGCGCAATTATGCAGATCTTTGTGAACACAACTGTAATGTAAGTTTGACAATATTTTGTAAAAACAAGCTACCAGGGTATTACCTTACACAATTGAATTAAAATCCTTCTTATCATGCTTGAGCTGAAGCTCTGCAATCTTTGTGATGGTTGGTTACCAACTTATGTGTAACGAGCGTGCTTTATATAAGTACCGGTCCTCTGTGTCACTTACGTGACGTGTATTGTGTGGCAGCCGGCATGTTATTACTAGCCTTGTGTCAGTGGTTCATCCTGGACAATAAATTAAATCTGTTGTGTTTATGGAGTTTTGTTGCCCATCCATTTTGCGTTGCATTGTGGAAAATGTTTACACTCTCCAAGGTCACCCAATGGCAAATTTTTGATATTAGCAAAATTAAGTGGTTTCCACATCTGTTATGAACTAATATTTAGCTTTTTGAAAACCAAAGGGATTAAATTTCTCAATAATGTGAAAGTTCCAGATAACATTTCTTTCAAGAAAACTCCGGGTTTTCTCAGGCCTCCCGAACACACATTTTGAACTCGGGAAAATGACCCCATTCAACACCAACTCAGAAGTCCTCTCCTATTATTTTCTTAGGTTGCTTCTAAACTGTTAATGCACGAGCATGCGCAAACGTGGTCTGTCTTAAAAACTCTTTATAGCAGCACGGGAGGGGCTGGAACCACTCCCGCGAATACCGCGAGTCATGGCAGTGGCGGGGTCCCGAGTAGAACCGGAAACACTGACCCTGCAGCCGGTGAGTGAACAAACCAACTACTTATTATTTTTTATTATTGATTTCAAATGTTGAAAGTTTTCTTTTTTTTTTCTTTTCTTTTTTCCTGCTGTAGTTGGTGTAGGTACTCAAAGCAATGTTCAAGCAACGACAAATATGAAATTTTCGTCCGAGTCAACAGCAGCACAAAACATTGGGCCAGTGGTAGAAAATATACAAGGTAAGAGTACGATTTTCTTAGATAGGTCGATTTTTTTTTCTAGGGAAAAGGCAGGGTTAGGACCCATAACCACGAATTCGATGTCACCTTATTCAACACATTGTGTTTTCGCCTCAATTTCTTTTCATGTGGGATTTTAAGAGTTTTGTTGTTTTTTTTTTCCTTTGTAGATGATAACGATGACACGTCATCCTCAAGCAGCGAGGGCAGAAATCCAAAGCTTATGAATTTTGCTGGTCGAGGTATTTATATTAACTGGAAATGCATGCTACAAAATGTTGCTACGCCCGGGACAGGCCCGAAAGCAGTAACTGCTGCCGATAGAAGTCACGATCGCGGTTTCGGTTAAAGTACCCTAGCTAGTCCACAAACCTGCTTGCACAGTCAGTTCCTTTTTGATGCGCGCTTGCTTTTCGTTTTGGCCACATTTCTAGAATGGCCTCAAGAAACGGTGAACCAGTTTCTGAAATTTCCTGAGTCTCGTTTTGGATCGGGGTGGAGTTCCTAACAGTTTGGCAAACGTGTGAAAGTTCTGCGAGGGTTAAACTATTTTTCAGATTTGGCTGATCTAGTTTTCAGTGTATTCAACACTTTGCAATCTCATTACACAGATTTTAGGCTCAACGAAGATGAGGATGACGTTCAGTTTTCCTATGACGACCCAGTCCCTCTCGGAGATGCGCCAAGGGACTGGACACTTCCCAGTGTGAGTTATCATAAACGCTGCTAAACCGTTCTCGGGTAACCATTGAGACTGCGTTTATACGGACACGGTTTCATTTGTAACCGCATTGTTTTGGATGTGGTTTCGCCTTCCGTTTACGCGATGCTGGTCAAGACCGTCACCGAAACGGGGTCGCTTTAAAAACGCAGAGAAAATTTGAGCGTTTTTACTGAAAACCGTACGGTTCAGTCATCTGTCGTGTAAACGGCGAACCCTGAAACCGTGTCCGTGTAAACGCTGCCTGAGAATGTCGTGCAAGTCAACAAACTCGAGGTCAAAGCTTGGCGTTATTTGATGTATAAACTGTCTTTTGTAAGTCTTGTATTTTGTTCAGTGCTTCTGCATCGAGACGATGATATGATGGAACGGTTGAACATGAATTAAACTCCTACAGAAGTCCATAACCCAGAAGTCTCGATCTGGAACGGAATGCGACCCATCAGTTTATGGTATTATCAATTTTTAGAACGGTTCCACTAGATATGTGCCGTGATTTGCATTTACCACGAGCAATTCCTCGTGCGGCCCTTGGTTGCGGACCAATGAGACGCGTTTTGGTTTTCAGACCCAATCTGATTGGCCACTATTTGGCGGGACCTTTATTCTAAATTTAGATAATACCGTAAACAGATGGGCCAAGGCCAAATGAGACAGATCAAGACTTCTGGGTTATGGACTTCTGACTCCTAATATTTCTCGGTTGGTTTTACAGGAAGCGTTCGAGCCGCGGGCAGCACTGGATGACAGGTAAATAATTAATAGCAGAGCGGCTTCCTGACTCAAGTGGTTGTTTCAGAAAAAAAAATCTGAGACAGAGGCCAGGCGCACCGGGTAGTTTCCCGGAAGAGAGAACTCGCCTTTTGGGGTTTCAAATTTGTGCTTTGGCACTACTTTGGCGGCTAAATCCTGACATAAATACTTTCCTCCCGGTGTTCTGTAGGGTTTAAGTTGAAAACAGACATGGTTGCCTCTCGGAGGTTAACAAAAACCAAAACAGCATTTTGGTGCACTTTCAGGGAATAGGAGTTGTTTGGACAGATAGATTTGATCTTACAAAGTATTTGGTGACAAGGAGATGTGCCATGTTGTTCCATTTTTCAGGCATACTATTCCGTCTCTCGATCAGGAACCGCCGGACAGACCCGATTCACCAACCAGGTTTGCCCTTTCCCACAGAGACCTGTAATAAATTCTTAATGTTATCCTCCTCACTAGCTCACGTTGGTTTTGCTGCGATTTCAGTTTACTCAATGGCTCTTCCATTTTGTTGAATTTTATTCTCTTCCCAGCAATGTCGAGTCGGAGTCATTAAGCGTTACTAACGCAAAGTCCGTGATAGATTCGAGCATTGTTGAATTTCAAGGAAATGACTCCTCCTCAAACAAATCCTTGGTGAGTAGGCTGCATCCCTTTCTGCGCTTCTTCTAAACACCTTTTCTTGTGGTGGTTCGTCAAACTAGTCTTGTTCTAATATTAACGCTCCTCAGTGAGATCGCGGATTAAAGAGAAATTTGCAAAGGAAAGGTAATTGTAAGTGCAATCCACAGAAAGCGCAACTCTGAACCCAGGAGCGCGGAGTTTCCTTGCTGTTGACCAGTTGGGTGTTAGAACATATTTCTTGAATGAGGAACTTTCAGGACTCTGATCTTTCAGACTCTGACAAGTGGGTTTTGTTTGTTCTTAGCCGCTTCCCGAGTGGGATTTTGTGTCACTTGTTGTGGAAATGCTTCACCATTTTGCAGACAAGGTGGGACACAGTCATCTAGTTATTTCCATGGACCTTATGATAAATGGCATCAAAAACAGAAAAAGTGCCATGGATTTGTTTTCATCAATGAAATTCATTTTAAATTTTATTTGCATGCCTTTTGGGATAGAATTCCTTGATTTTCACAAATTTGGTGCTAAAAATCCAGCTGTCTTGTCTTTTTGCCTGGGCGGGAGAAATTACTAATAACTGGTTCATTGCACTGCTTTTTACTTGGTCGTCAGGGGGATGTGCAGATGTGTGTTTCGGTGCTTATCGTCCTTGGCGATAAAATTCGTAGCAGAATAGATGAGCAAACACAAGAGCAATGGCTTATGTCTTACATTGGTAAGTGATCAGGGTTGCCGCCTTCCTTCGGTTAAATGCTTTTTTTCTATAACTACAAACTGTGACTTCGTACAAGACGTCACGGCGGCCATATTGGTGTACCTAAACAATCTTTGGGGAATACACCTTACTCCAAAATGGCTGCCATTTTAAGATCCTTTTGTTTTTATTCAAATTAGCCCTCGATGCCTCTTTCTCAAGCTCAAAATTTAAAAGAATAATTTATCTTGAACGAGGCAACCAGGGCTAATTTGAATGAAAACAAAGGAATATTAAAATGGCGGCCATTTTGGAATAAGGTGTATTGAACTCCATTTTTATGCAAATATTTCCTTTTGTTTCAGTAAATCAATATGGCCGCTGGTCACGTGAGTGAAAACCATCTATAGTTGCCATCATTTTGGAATAAGATGTATTTTACGTGAAGTTCTTTTGTAATTAAATAATCAGGCGAAATAAAGAATAATACAAAATTAATCATAATAATAATGATATAATAATAATGATCACGATGACATTTGTTTTTTCCGCGCAAATTCAACAGTTTTCAAATAACTATTATAACCATCAAACATGATAAGGGATTATGCTTAACAGAAGATTAAAATATGGTGACAACACTCACGCGCACGTGCCAAATAGTACTTTACAGTATGTTAACATCTAATGACTAACACTTATTCACGCCTCTGCTGCTCACGCGCAATGAACCAAAAAACACTGCAGATAAGACTCTTAATTGCTTTGTCTTTTTTCTTTGTCTCAGATTTACTTGGCCGCCTTCACCTGTGGTCCGTAGCGACAAGAATCATTCAACTTTCCAGTCTGCCAGCGGTCAGCTCTTTGAATCAGGTAGTGATGGTGCTAGAGACCTCGCCGGGCGCTTTACCTGCTGGCTGAGGAGAGGAAAAAAGAAACAAACATCAGATTTTTGTTCTCCTAGCAAAAGGTCCTTTCTTCCTTCCTTTCTTTTTTTTTTCTCCAAAACTCTATTTTCTTGTGCTGTTTTCAGGCCTCCACGACTGTGTATACAATGTGTGGGCGATGTTCCAAACCGCTGACCAAATCTGGTTGGTATTGTGAAAGATGCCGGAGCCTTGTGGCGCCTTGTTCTTTATGGTAATATAAATTCCTTGTTTAACTCTCTTACCGTTTGGTGTCTCAGTGGTTTAAGCTTACCTTAAATCTTTGCAAAGCCCAGAAGTTACAAATTTACTTACCGATTTACAGAGTACAGTTGTAAAATAGTTTGTGTGACGCCTTCTACTCGCACCTTTGTTTTTGTTCACAGTCACCTGGTGGTGAAAGGTCCCACTGTATGGTGCCAAGGTTGTGGTCATGGCGGCCATCTTACTCACATGCAGGAATGGTTCTCTAACCACATTTGGTGTCCCGCGGGATGCGGGCACATGTGCGAGTATACGTGATCCAATCTGGAGACAAAACCGCGAGCAGTCCCTGCCTTGAATGCGAAAAAGGCAATCCTGGAAGGAACAGGACAGCTCATGTGCAGTGAGCTAGGGCAGGAGATCAAGAGAGCTGTCTAGTCGTGTCGACTCGTCAAATAGGAAGGGATACGTTCTCGTTCAGAAAATTGTAGCAAGTGATTTTCCGTGGTTGACGGATGACATGACAGTAGCGACCTTTAGATTGAGTATGAGTACGACTGCGAGTTTTTCGTTCCGAGCATGCGCACTTCGAAGAAATTCGACCTCCAAACCTAATGCGCGTGCTCAGTACGGAAAGTTCGTACTCGTAGTCGTACTCGTACTCCAATCAAAAAGTCGCTGATGACGATTCAGCGACTTTTTGATTGGAGTACGAGTACCACTGCGAGTTTTTCGTTCCGAGCATGCGCACTTCGAAGAAATTCGACCTCCAAATCTAATGCGCGTGCTCAGTACGGAAAGCTCATGCTCGTAGTCGTACTCGTACTCCAATCGAAAAGTCGCTGATGACGATTCAGCGCGACCTCATATCTGACCCAAGGGACGAAGCCAAAGGAGTGGGAAAGGGTTGGACAGATTTGAGCGGAGAAGTTTCGAAAAATGAAGCTCGACGTTTTCAACACATTCACCAGAACAAAGCAGTTTTTTGGGCGAGGGATCGTTCGTCCATCCGGCCGTTTTTGCTATCTGCACCTACGCCGGAACTGGTACAGGTGGGCGCATTCCGACCTCGGCGACTTTGAAACTTTAAAACTGAATTTTAGAATCCTGTCCTTTGGAAATCATGGCGTGATCCCATGTAAATCATCCTGACCGTCACTGCGTCATTATACATCGTACGTGATGGTTTTGCATGGGCACGTTTTCCAGCTATGATCGAGCTCTCATTTCGATAATTGAGTCACAAAGCTACGTCAGTGTGTAACACTTGTTTGCAAAGCCCAAAAGGACGAATTACAGTGTAGTATTTCCCATCGTTATGGGAGTAACTTCCGTTGTCGTAAAGGGAAGTACAGAATTGGATGAAAACTTACAATACAGCTTCAGTTGAACAAAAGTGTTTCTGAGTTTGGCGCCAATTATCAACATCAGGTCTAAGCACCGATTTGAAAACAGTTGGCTTTCAGTTTTTGTGATAAGTAGTTTGCCTCGTTAGTCTATTAAATATGGGTAATAGGAAGAAGCTGACGATCCCAGTACAACACGCTCACCCTTACTGGTTTTGTTGGCTTCATGTTACTGTAAACGGGTGGTGTCGTGTGGGTGAACATGATTTTTGTTCAAAAATCACTAATTGTAAATTTAAACACTTTGTTAACATTGGACTCACTCCTAATTCACTAATTTCAAGAAATAAGGTGAATCAAGAACAAAAAGAAAATTGCTAAAAAAATGTTACAAGAGGAAAACTTGAAAACTTCGTTTTTCAAGTTTAAACCCATTTCTGTCTTGGTCATCTGCCACAGAAATCATCTATAAACATTTTCTTTGCATAACATTAGCCTTATCTTGCTGCTGTGTCCTCTGAATTTTTAATGTCCAACTACCCCTTTAAGTTTGAAATAGACTTGAATTCGTGTTATTCAGTGGTGGATCCAGGTGGACCACTGTAATTTGAAGTAAAAGGCCCTTTTGAGCATTGTTAACAAGACGCTGTGGAAGAGCATACTTGGGCGTTTCAGCACAGCGGTTGATTTACTGTCAATGGTTTTTTTGATTTTAAGAATTCGTTGTTTTGGGGAGAGGACTTAAACAAGGGAATTCCTCAGTGTTGTTTGTTTGTTTGTTTTTTACACCTCGTGAATACTGTGCTTATTTAGTTTATTAATATTTATATACTATTACTTATTGTAAACAAATGACTTGTAGAATGTAACATTGTGATAGTACATTTTGATTTGTTCTTGACCTTGACCTATGCCATATAAGCCTCTGGCTTCGGCACTCCGAACTGTAATGAACTGTAATTATGTGCTCTGTAAGTACTAAAATTGATTGATTAAGCCACATATATACAGCCGAGTGCAGCTATGTACGACCCTGTCATCTTTGCTCATTTCGGGCTGAATGGCAAGGTTAACCCCTTAGCAAAATGGCCGAAAATAGCCAATTTCACTGCCATCGCCTCCAGGTTTACTCTACTTTTCTGTGTATGCCCCGTCTGATTTACGGAGTTACGCATGAACATTAGACCCCAGTTTCAAATTTGTGGCCAATCATATATGGTCATAGCCCTCTCGCAACCACAACTTGGGCTCCTCCGCCCGAGTAACAAGTGCTAACCAGTGGCGGTAATAAAGCGATGAGTATACCATCAAACGGTGAACTTAGAAAAAGTGATAGGAAAGACATAACGGAAGAGAGCAACAGAGTATCATGGTCAAGCAATGATAAACATGTGGTACTAACAACTCTGCATACAGGAGAAGAGTTTTGAAACAATTTGTTACCATCAAATCATCAGCTCTTTATTCATGGTTTGCACAAAATATCCATTTGTATCTGTCACTTAACATACTGTAGAAAAACTAATCAACATTTCGTAATTATTAAAATAAATGACAATTTAGCGCTAAATGTTGCAATTTTTGATTACTTCTGTTGGTTTTGCTAGACTTGTCATGTCTCGAAGGAAATGAATGTATTAGCAAAAAAAAAAAAAACTTCCTGTAGCTATTACGTACTTTGTAGAAATTTAAGTACTTGTAACAAATCATGTGTATCGTATTGTTTTATTGCCATTCGGCTATGAATTTCCTAATCATATATATCCTCGCGGCATGGATAACCATAATTTTTACCCTTTTGGCATTTGTACATTTGATATTGTAGCTGCCTTAATTACCTTACACTGGAAAACAATTTCCCGTGCCGAAAACATTCTTAAATATATTTTTAACCTCAAGACAGCTTACATCCACTTGATTGAATGAACTACCTTTATTTACACCTTCTGATTCCTCAGTTTTTAAAATGTAATCGATTGATAAATTTCACCATGGCATTAAATTGACTAGTTATCGCACATAACTGTAATTTGGCGCATTGTTTGTGGACCTTTGTTGTGCGAAAACGCATTATGTCTACGGCTTCTTCTATTGAGAAAAACCATAGAAAATATGTTAAATAATACATTCATTTATTTCACAACCTAGTAGACCACTGGGTGTGTTGTAGATCCTCTCCAACGCACTTCTCGCCTGTAACAAATAAACAGAGAGAAAATTAGTCTGTCCCAGTACGTTCTTTGACAAAGTGAACTGAACTCCCAAGCACGTCTATTCGACTTATGATGGAAGGCAAGGTGATGCTTCATACAGATACTGTTATGAATCTTTATAAATGTTCATTAACTCATGACACAAGTCAAAACAACGGAAATAAATGAGTTGAAAAAAGCATCTATTAAAGGGGCTGTGCCACGGCAGTGCAGTCCATTTTGTTTAGTTTTGCCACAGGCCTCCCAAGCTCACGTTTAGAGAAAGCGAAGAATTAATTATCTATTTATTCTGTATTCGAAATTTTTATATTTTAATTGAATGAATATGTAATAAAGGTTGAGGAGGAATTCTTAAAAAAAAAATTATCTATTTATTCATATAGGCGTCACGGCTGTGCGAGTTGGAACGTGACCTTTCATCTTACGCGGTGTTAGGTTACACGAAAACCGTTGAGAATTTGAGCGCTTTATAAGACGTTGTATGGGGAATAAAATATCGTTGATTTACAACGCTAAATACTTTAAAATATCCACGTTTTTTAAGTAAGATGACTAAAACAAATTCACCTCTTGTGTGTCCGTTGTGCTTTTTCGGTATTTTCGCTGTTTTGGGCTTTTTATGCCATCACTGTTCTTCCCTTCATAAGACGGAGTCAAGGCTGCACACACGGGTTTCGACCGTTTTCAACTCGGAGGCGGTTTGCGTCCAGAAAATCCATCTGATCGGAAATTTTTTCGACCACAGTTAAGGCTCTATGATCCCTACACCCGCACAAATGTCTCTTGTTCGAAAATCCTCGCGCATTACGCTGAAAATGAGCATTTTCCACCGCCGATTCCACGATCCGTCCTTTTTAAGGATCTTGTGATATCGTGGTCGGACATGGCCGCGGAAGAGGCTTAGGCCCAAGGTCAAATTTCACGCTACCCAGGGTAGCACAGTCAATTAATGTACATTACTTACCCCATCCCCTGAGTGAACTATCGCCTTGCTCCATTTTCATTTTAAAATGTACATGAATTGACTGTACCACCCTGGGTAGCGTGAAATTTGACCTTGGGCCTAAGCCTCTTCCGCGGCCATGTCCGACCACGATATCACAAGATCCTTAAAAAGAACGGATCGTGGAATCGGCGGTGGAAAATGCTCATTTTCAGCGTAATGCGCGAGGATTTTCGAACAAGAGACATTTGTGCGGGTGTAGGGATCATAGAGCCTTAACTGTGGTCGAAAAAATTTCCGATCGGATGGATTTTCTGGACGCAAACCGCCTCCGAGTTGAAAACGGTCGAAACCCGTGTGTGCAGCCTTGACTCCGTCTTATGAAGGGAAGAACAGTGATGGCATAAAAAGCCCAAAACAGCGAAAATACCGAAAAAGCACAACGGACACACAAGAGGTGAATTTGTTTTAGTCATCTTACTTAAAAAACGTGGATATTTTAAAGTATTTAGCGTTGTAAATCAACGATATTTTATTCCCCATACAACGTCTTATAAAGCGCTCAAATTCTCAACGGTTTTCGTGTAACCTAACACCGCGTAAGATGAAAGGTCACGTTCCAACTCGCACAGCCGTGACGCCTATATGAATAAATGGATAATTTTTTTTTTAAGAATTCCTCCTCAACCTTTATTACATATTCATTCAATTAAAATATAAAAATTTCGAATACAGAATAAATAGATAATTAATTCTTCGCTTTCTCTAAACGTGAGCTTGGGACGCCTGTGGTCAGACAAATGAACATTGTTGCCCTAAAACTTTACATGAAACTTTTGAATGAAAACTTTCACGTGCACTTACATCGTCGGAATCAGCCGGAGCATTTCTTCAGTTTCCTATATGAAATAAAACAATCTTCAGCTTCAACTCATACCATATATATATATTGGTCAATTACTGTACAACTTTAATTTGCATTGTAATTTGAGATGCACAAGGTTCAAAACAACTTTTTGCATCTCAATATACCAATTCGACGTTACCTCATGGGCGCGCTGCACCGGCATTAGAACAACGCGGTGCTACCGCTCAATATACAAAATCTAAGAACCTGCACTGGTTTCCTTTCTCTCTCTCAATGCTTTCATGGCTGCAACAACTCCCTGAGGTACCACATTGGTGTCAGTCTTGACTTCCTTCATAATAAAATGAAACTGAAACAAGAGCAAAACAATTTCATCACCTGACATGAGGGCAGAAAATGACTAAAAATAGTAAGAATTATCTGTTTCAATAGTTAAAACCACGAGAAACCCAAGACTGACGGTCTAATTGTGTTAACAAACCCCTAGCAAAAATGGTGGAAAGATTTGATGTAAGGACACTTGACAACTCATGAATAAGCACCTCAAAGGTACATGGAAGCCAACAAGAGTGCAGGCGAATGACAGTCGTACCTGTCTTCCAGGACCACTTGTCTTGTGCGGTTGTTTGCCATCAGCTCCTTCAATAATGTAAGCAGGCATGGAATGGCGTTTTGCAGGGTCCTGTTTCCCTGTTTTTGTTCTCATTTTAACTGTTGGTAAGGAGTCTGTTGCCTTTTCTTGTAGCGGTTTGTCCGCGGTTGCCTTGAAAAGTGGTAGTTTGTTGGACACCGGCATGAACGGAGTTGATCTAGTTTCTGTTGGCTGTACTGGTTGTAGTTTCATGTTCACTTCCTTCACTGGCGGCACTGAAATCGAGGGAGTATTGCCTGGCTGTGTATTATTGTCGGTAACCTTGAATATTGTCTGGGGTTGTTTAGCCGCGGAATGAGGTAGATCTGGCTCGCTCGGTTCATCTTCTTGTCTCTTGATGTGTTTTCGCGATGTAACTTCAGCCTTCACCCCAGATGCCTGAATTGCAGCGCGTTTCTTCACATCGGCCCAACTTCCCCCGGTGCTGATTGAAGGATGGGGACCTGCGGTTAAGACTTGGTATTTGGAGCCACCTACAATGACAGACTGGGGCCTGGCTTGTGGGGCTCTGTTGCCCCCAATCGAATCACGCATAATGTGATCACGAATTGACACAGAACTAGAAACGTCCTTAGAAGACTCGCGAGAGCCAAGGACAGTTTTATCCGCTTTAATCTGGTTATCGTTGGACACTCTTTGTGATTCAGAGGAGTTGCTCGAATTTTCATGTTCTGATGTACAAGGTTCCGCTTTCTTCAACACAGGATTGTTATTGGGATCAGTTCCTTCAGGTGAAACTACCGGGATTCTTGCTTTCTCCGGAGGCTTTTCTTGGACCATCGGGATGTTCTTTGATGAATCGTTAAGCAAACTCCTTCTTTCTATGGTATAAGCGCCTTCACTGAGACCCGCACCAGTTGCATTAGTCGCAGGTGGGACAGAAGCGTCCACGGATGGCCCAGCGAATGACTTGACATTAAAAGCAACTGGGCGCGCAACCTTTTTGTCCTGTACATCTAATGTAACTGGTTTAAACGCAGATGACCACATTACCGATCTCTTGTCGTTGTTGAACCCTGGACCCATCCAACTCCTTGGCCTATCCACAACAGAAACTGCACTTCGCTTTACCATGAAATCAGCAGGCTTTGAGGGGGCTTCTGGCTTCTTTTCAGGTTCCTGCACTCTCTCCGCTGCTTTGGCTGCGGAAGAAATGAAGCTCAGGTCCGATGGCAGATCCGTGTAGCGTCTGAGAGGTGGAACAGTGAACCGTGGTGGCTTAGCTAACTCTACTGGCTCGACTATGCCGCCAGTCTCAACAGGAGACGAAGGCAAAGAAGATGACAACACACCCGTGGATTCAGGCAAACTAGAATCCGTCGCTGCTTGCTTTGTCTCTGAAACTTTCACACTTTTATAATCCCCAGGGACTCCAGATGGCATGCTCCATGGACGCTGAAGCTTTGACGATACCTTCACGGACTTCGTTCTTGTCTGGAGTTCGTCGTCTGCACTCGTACCGTTCACACTGCTATCACCTTGTAATTCAGTTTGTGTAGAACAACTCTGAACAGCTGTAGTTTCCTTGTCTCGACTTGGCCCCAAGGAGTCACATGGAATCTTCGATTCCTCACTGAGCGAGATTCCAGACTCCGTTGATCTGTCGCTGTGTAACTCTGTGGGAGAAGGCAGAGAAGACGACCGGGGGGTGCTGACGGGTGGTGAGGAGGAAGGAGGACGGGGCTGCACAGAACATTGTTGCAAGGATGACAGATCCAAACGCAACTCGGAGTCAATATCTGTCCGCGATGTAGACCTCTCTGGACCAAAGCCCTGTTGTCCTTCAGCAGGAACTGTTTTCTCGTCCTTGTTCGCCCCGCCTAAATTACCTTTCACTGATCCTCTTTCACTGTTCAATTCCAGTGCTTCCTGAAATTGGTTATAACTTGACCACTCAACTGGTTTGGTCTCGGCTACAATAACCTCCTCTGATGAGATGCTTTGACCGAGAAGTTCTTCATATGGTTTTGGGGGTTTGCTAATATCTCGTGTTTGATTTGCTGAAGGTAACCCCTCCTTATCCAGCTCTTGAAGCATCCCTTCCAGATATTTTATGTTGTCGTGTGAAGAGCGTGTGGGTTTTATTTCTGCAGTAACCAAGGGTTCTAAAGCAACATTGTCTTCTCCTACATTAACAATCGCCATAGCTGCTTCTTGAATAGCTTCATGCTCAGATTTTTGCTTGTCCCGTGAATATTCAGGTTGCGCGTATTGAAGCTGTGGTAAACACAACTGTACTTCCGGTTTTAACTGCGCAGTTACAACCTCCTCAACAGCACTTGGCGGCTGCTTTTCTGGTTTAGCTTGAAGAACTGGTATGACGGGCTTAAATTCTTGTTCTCTTTTTGTAGCTTCAGTGTATGAATGAACTTCTGTCTCCTTGACAGGCATATCAGGTTGGGTTGTCGTCTCCGGTTGATCAGCTTTACCTTTACCGTGTGGTGCAGGTTTTACAAGCACAACCTGTTGCTTTGGTTTTATGACCTCTGGGGATGCAGTGCCTGACGATGCTTCATGTGCCTTGACTTGAATTTCGGCTTCTCGGACAAGCGTAATCGTACCAATTATTGATATTGGTTTGCCAGGCATTTCTTTCTCATCTGGTTTCACGACTCCCACAGAGACTTTTGATGTCGCAGTATCTACGGATGGTCCTTTCACAACTTTCATTGGTTTGACTTGTATTTCTGGTTTTTCCAGCTTTTTTTCCAGCTTCATGGGTTCACCATCTGGTTCTTGTGTTTTTGTGTCTTGAGGTTCACTAAAAGATGGTGAATGAGCCTCAAATGGCCTTGGCTGCATTTCTGTTATTTCACTTTTCAATTGCCCTTCTGTTTTGAACGCTTCAGCCTCTTGTTCTGGTCGTGTAACTTCAGTGAATGCATGAATTGATGACGAGACGAACTGCTGGACACCAGACATAGGCTCAATTTCAACTTTCGTATCTCTGGCAAGCTTGGCAGGTTTGGCTTTGGGTTCTGGTTTTACTCGCTTCGGCGCGATTTGCAATTGTTCCTTTTCCTTCGAGTCACCCCTTGCAACCATGCCTTGATTTACATTCTCTGTGTCCTGCAAACTGTCGGAGTTTGTCACAGCGACAGGCCCTTCCTTTTTGTCACTGGACAAACCCCTTGAAAATCCCAATCCAGCAGACTCATTGACTGCAACGTTAGCTTTATCTGTTTCTTTGCCGAACTCAGTACTTCCCTGGATCATTTCTTCTTGCCTTGACTGTATCTCATTTCTCTGATTTTTAGATTCGTCCTCGTCGCCTCCTGAACGACTTCCGAACAGACCACCAGTCCCTGGTTTTATATTTGTTTTTTCCTCGCTATATCCCTGCGTAATATTCTCATCCAAATGTATTTTATCTTTACTGTTAATCATTTCACGTTCGGGATCCTTGTTTGTGTTCTCTGGTGAAGCCAACGGTACCGTGGCATTTAAGGGCGCTTGAGCTTCCTTCATCCAGGGAAACAAATCTTCACTGACGTTAAGCTTTTTCCGTGGCTCGATCCTTTCAGGTTCCTGTTCTTCAAGAAACCCCTCCGGGGGGACCAGAGTAGGATTAGCGAACTGGCACGGTGGGGTGATTGGACGTGTTGTGGCAAAGTCCAAAGGTGGAGGAATAGCACTTATGCCATCTAAACAGGACCCTGAATCAGGATCCTCCCAGCTTTGCGAAGAAGCATTTTGCGATGGGCCCACCGGAGGAGTTATTTTGAGGCCCTCGATGCTGTGTTCGAACCCTGAATCATGATCCTTCTCTTGACTGTCCTGGCCTGTTGTCGTTTCTGTATCTAATGGAGTTGGGACATCAGCCATACGTGGTTTATCGTCTTCCTGCGGCTCTCTCTTGTTTGAGACAACGCCCCTTTGGGGAATGATCTCATGTGACGAAAAGTCAAGAGGTTCTGAGTAAAGTGGCGGTGGCGGAACCACAGGGAATAACGACTGTTGATGAACAGTTGCAAGAACGCTCATCTTGTCACTTGGCTCTGTTTCCATTTCTCCTTTTTCAGGAGATTGACGCGGTGATGGAACTAAATATTTGTCAAAGTCCACAAATCCATTAACTGGGGCAGGGGAGTTGTCATTTGCTGATCCTACAGTAAATAGAGAAACAATAATGAGCTAATTAAAAAAGAAACAGTGTTTTGTGTACGAATGGTAAGGGCAGCAGAAAAGATAAAATATGTTGATCCAGCTCCCTCGATTTGTCATATTTCGAGAACCCAATTTATGATTACGACTCCCCATTTTGCAAAGATTTTTACGTTACTAATTAACATGGAAAGAGATAAATTTGGATTCAAAATCATTCGTGCAGTCAAAGCTTTGTACTCATGATCCCTTTCCTTTCCATCGCTTTTGTGTTTGTCACGTTTATCTTTTGCCATACTTCAGGTTCATGTGTTCACAAGTTTGTTCTTGCATCTCGAAGATGTTTAGATTTTCAATTACAAACTCTATTTTGATTGGCTACTATACCCCACCGTGTAAATAGTTTACCCTGAAATCAAAATTGATGCGTTTCCCTTCTGAGGCGAAAACGAAGCAAAAATTAACATCACTAAATTTCAACGGCAACATCCACGTGACCAGAGCACAGCAAATGTTCACGACAGTTGTAATGACGCGGGGATTCTCGGAAAAATATCCGATTGCTACTAACAGGAGTCGAACCTATGACCTCATTCCGATGACTAGTTCGGGCGCCATACCAGTCCACTGAGCTACAGGAGACCCATGGGAGCTGGGTTTGGAATTAAACGTAGCTTCAGGTGGCTTAGGTCCCGCATACTCGCTGCTAGAACTGAAATATTGATATGATGGCGATTTATGACGGTTGAACATCATTACACGAATGGACAAATACACTGGAACACATAGTCACCTTCCAGTATGTCCGCCTCAAAGTCTGTCAGGGGTCCTACAGGGGTCTCGCACTCATCAAGAGGGGGTGGCATGTCATCGGGTGGTGGGGGTGGGATAAAAATAGGAGGCACGCCTCTCCGGTCGACATTTCTATCTCCCTCCTGTTGGTAATCACCAGGCAGAATCCCCAGATCCAGCGACAACGAGCGCTGCTTGGACGATGCAAGCATTTCTCTCGTTCTATCATTGCTTTCATCAGATCCCTTGGAATCTCTGCTCTCAGTGGAAGTTTGCCGGACAGGCTTTGGAGGAGCAGGTCGCGATGGGCGTGGAGGGGCAGGCCTTCTCTTTTGACTTGGTTTCAACTGAGCATCATTTGCAGGTGCAGCTTGTAAAGTGCTGCATCGAGCTGTTGGTGCAGTAATTGCAGGTTGACCTTGTAGAGGATTGGCTCTGGCTGCAGGGCTGGACTTTTTCGCTGCAACTCCAGAACCAACGGCTTGACAATCTGTTTTACCCTCAGCAAATAATGCCTTGGGGACTGCTGGGCGCGCTGGTGGTGGAGGGGCGGCTCTGCGTTTAATCTTACTGTCAGGGGTTGAGGTTTTGATGTTGCTAGTCCCGGGAGAAATTTCTGATTTGGAGGAAAAACTCAAGTCTGGGGTGGAAGCATAGGTGATGCCATCTTTTTTTATAGGACTAAAGCTCTGGTCTTTCAGGGCTCTGTCAGGTAACTGAACGGGCGGCTTCTTTGGAAGAGTTGATGACTTTGCAGCATATGGCTTTGGTAATGCTGGAGGCTTCTTGCTTGCAAACCCACCGCTGGAATTTCTTTGCAAAGAAGCTGGAGCAGTCCCATTAACAGTTGGCTGATCGGGTATATTCTGACATTAAACACACACACACACACAAAACAAGTCAATATTGAAAAACGACGGAATCTTTTATTTTTTAATTTAAAATTCAAATCAGTTTTCTTCTAGAGCGTTAAACATGAGGTTTTAGCCTGCTCCAGATAAACGTCCCCACATACCGCACCAAATGCCAATAAGGTGCATTCTATTGAACATGCGACTGGTTGAATTTACACATGCTTACTTAGCAAGCAACTTTTTGTCCTGTCACTTCAGTGAAATAAAAACCCAAACTGCCACTGATTTAAAGTAAGTGTACAATGGCTCTCCATCACCAATATCCCCCCCCCCCCAAAAAAAAAGAAAGGTTCCACACTATTGTGTCATTTATTCAGTGCAAATGTAATAACAACATTATCAACCTGATTTGGTGCAGCTGGTTCATCCTCTTCGGTAAACACATCAACTCCTGCGTTGTCAGTAAGTGCATCCAAAGATTTGCTTCTCTGCCAAGGAAATATGTTCTCTTTGTCTTCCCCTGAGATTGTTGATGAAGAATCTGACTCTGATTCAACTCCACTGTTTTTTCGAAATTCTGACAACAGATGAAAAAACCAATTCAAAACAATCCTGATTCATAATCATGAGTTAACAGTTTATTGCTTGATGTCAGTGACAGATCGAACATCAAATGTTCCTCTTACTACAGAGTTTTTGGATTTGTTCAACAATCAATAAACTAGTCTGTCTGTTCATATCTTCACCTGTCTGCAACTTGCATACCTCTCAGATACCTCTCAGGGGGGGGGGGG
>BLFK01000812.1:2233507-2295522 GCA_014634185.1 Astreopora myriophthalma | reverse complement strand
GAGATGGGGGGAAAGGGGGGTGGGCGAGCAGAGGACGGGAAGGACTGCACGCATGTGGCGTACTCCGGGACGAAAAAACTAATCCACACAAATAACCAACAAGGACAAACTTTTTGGTTACAACACAAATACTAAGTAAACCTGCCATCCAAATCTCCACAAAAGAACATTCTCTCACAAGGAAACATAATTTCACTGATAAACACAATCTCCCCTTTAGTTTCAACATATAAACACAAAATAGGGGTAAAAAAAAATGGTCTCTGTGAAAACGCCACTTTTTTCTTAAAGTGCTACTATGACGAAATTCACATGTTTCCTATCTGAGCCATTTTAAAATATAAATAAGTAGTCTGTATGAGGAGAAGAATGCTGTTTACTATTTTCAAATATCTCTTTTTGTTCCAGAGATATTCAAGTTTTTAAAATATGCAAATTAGCCAAGTGATGACGTCATGCACTCAACCAAATTTTGATCAAATATGATGAAAAAAGATATCTCAGCCAATTTGTATCAGAAACGCTTGATTCTTTGCAGTAAGGTCCTGCTAGATGCACTCCACGATATGAGCATACCAGTTTTGTTACCATGGCAACATACTGGGTTCCAGACCTCCCTGATATTAAAGGCTTCGCTGCCCACCTTTGGCATTCTATTTTGATAAGTGGCAATAGTGCCTTATCTGCACGATCCAGCAAGCATATAAATATGTTTGGTCGAGTTTGTGGCTTGGTTAAATGTTTTTCGAGCTCAAAATCACCCGAAATATGAAATCAGGTTGGAGGGGACTGGAAAAGAGTGAGTTGCCATGGCAACCAAAATTTTTATAGCCATAGGTGTGTTGCCTGTTGAACTATTAGCCTACCAAGTTTGAATGGTCTCTGCTGCAAATTGACCAAGATAGCTCTATTTATATACTTGATGTTATATTGGGTTGAGTAAATGACGTCATGAGTCCTCTCATTTGCATATTTTACCCATTTTTCAAACTTAAATATCTCCGGAACCAATGCAGATATTTCCAAACGGTAAACGACATTTTTAATCTTTCGTGGAATTCTATGTAATAATCCTAAAAATTAAAGGGATAAAAATTTGATCATAGTAGCACTTTAACAAGAAAAGGCTGCATTTTTTCCAAATATATAATTGTAAAAAAGCAGCATTTTTCCAATTATATAATTGTAAGATAGCTGCTATTCTATGGAAATTTAGTTTTGTAAAAAAACATGAAATGTAATGCACTTGGTACATGTTGCACATACCGAGTTTTAATATTTGCTCACTAGTTACAATAGAATACAAGGAGCAACATTTTGGCATTTTTTTTTTTTTCAAAATAACTGTTTATTTCTCCAATTGTGGAAACATGAATAAGATGCAATAGTCTCCAAATATCTGATACTAAGCATTACTAAATCCCTATACTTAGTTTTTATTTCATCTACATGTGTTCCAGGTGCTATGTAGTCTCATGTATGTTGGTGCTGTGAACACATTATTGGATAAAAGAGCATGGCCACCAAACAGAGGGAGATGTCTAATAGGGGTCCAACTGTAAAAGCAAAATTGATTGATTGATTGAAAATTGATTGGCCAAGATACTAGCAGCCTAAAACCATGTCCTATTCTGAAATGCTAATTTAGAGTCTTTTTTACACATCTGTGATAGCTACTTTATGTATATCCAGAGATGGGTGCAAACAGATAACTTATTGTCATTTTGTGAATGTGCATGGCACAGGAACTGAAGAAAAAAAAAAGAAAAAGAAAGGTCTTGAAATAAATTTATTGCTCTTGAAAGTAATGTGAAGTACATACTCTTCTTCCTACAAATACTTAAACAAATATTGCTACAGCTCTAACAATCTGACATTTCAGCCATGAAGACTGGATTTGAGCTTTGGAACTCAAAATGAAAATGGAAAGAAAGTGTTGCCCTTCCAAAACCAACAAAGATTAAATTATTTCTTTTTTCCCTTGGAAGTTTTTTGCTTCTTAGGTTTACAGTATTTGGCTTCCAGTCCAGCTATCATGTCTTCCATAGCTCCTTGCCGGTCTCTTTTCATTATCAACTGTTTCAAGCTATCCTCTGAACTGGTGACATTTAATCCAAGTTCCCTTGCCATTTCTTCAGCTTCTGCAGCTTCTTTCTGAGCCTGTAAAGAAAAGTACCCAGCATTAAAGTTCAATAACCACCTGCAAATATACTTCAAGATCTCAGGCCACAACATAAACCTAATGTTGGCATCATCTGCATATACTTTCACTCACTTTCATTCATGGTAAATTCTCTTCACTAGGGACTGATAAAACATAATGCACATAAGTGACAAGGAAATGTCCCTATCTACCATAACCACCAGTACCTGTTTATTTTTACTTTTGATGGTTTTGTCTAGTTTAGTTTCTTTCTCTGTTGCTGTTGTTTTTTGGTTTGTTATGCTTATGTCAACCTTAACTGCACAATTCAATTGCAATTCCAGAGTAACTAAAGAATACCCTGCCACTTCCGACCACTATTGTTAGCATTTAGCGGCAATCTTTGAAGAACGACTTGGAATACAATAGATATTGTTATTCAATGACATGCAAATAAGTGCCAGGGTATTCTGCAGTTAAGCCGCAATTCCTGCACAACTGACCTGCGCCCTTGGCATAGCCCCTGCCTTTAGTTTCTCATTATAGTTGTTAATCAAGTTTTTAAGTGAAATTCCTCACTTACCCTGTGTGTGCATGGCAAATGCAGACCCTGCCCCCCCCCAAAAAAGACCCAGGCTCTGTGCACAGTCATGTTTTTCCACCCTCTCTTTCCTCCCACTTAACACTTTTCTTTTTACCAACCTGAGAGAAAAGTGAAAAAGTGGCGAAAAGCAGGATACCCTCGAGAGGTGGACGTCTGCAAAACATGGACCCGGGTCCATGTTTTGTAGATGTCCCTCGAGAGGTAACAAAGCAGAACAAAGGGTTACTAACTTTCTGCTTCCTGGCTTTCCTCTTCTTTTTACCCTCATTCACAAAGGCTGGAAATTTGGGGAGATCTTCTCTTGTAATAAGCTTCTCGATGACTTCTCTAAATCTTTCTTCATCCTCAAACGTTGCACAAAGCATATTCTCTAGGATTGAATCCATGTCTCCTTCATAGTCCAAATAAGCCGCCCTGAGATCACTTGTTTCTTCCTCAGATCCTCTGTACTGTTTCTCAAACTCAGTTATATCTTCCACCGCAATTTTCTGGAACAGCAACCTCCAGTAAGCATTCCAGTCGCGTTCTTGTACAACAACATCGTCATCCACCTCACCCGTTTCATCATAAAGAGCTCTTTTATCAGAATCTGAAAGAACCGTATAAACCCGACTTAAGCATTGAAACTTCTCTGTCGCCATCTTTTTGTCCTCTTCGCACGCTCGATCTGGATGGACTTCAAGAGATTTTTTTCGGTAGGCTCGTTTAACTTCTGTTTCCGATGCCTTTTTTGTAAGATTCAATACTTCATATAAATCTCTGACACCAAAAAGTCTCTCCAGGGTTTGAACGAAAGACATTTTTCCGCCAAGGAAAAAATATGGCTGCCTTTACCAACCCGCCAAATTTTCAGACTTGTCTTGGCAGTCACGTGGTTCGAATTCCTTACTGTTTACGTGCCACAGGTAGACCACTTCCTCACCGGAATCGTATACGGTAATTAGCCATGTGACTGTCATTCTCACTGAAGATAAGCTGCCTTGAATACCCCGTTTTCCTGACTTTTTGGGACAAGGGATGAAACATTATTGTTTTGCTGCCATGACCATGTAGTGACCATTTACTTTGCTCCAGCCGTAAAGGAATCCAACATTTCATGCAAACAAGTTGTAAAAGTAACAACTTTATCCCCCGAAATACCCGTACGTCACTACCCTGCATTCAAAATATTGTACTTCAAACAAACAATTTGCCAGTGTTTTTTGCATATTCTTGAGCTTAGCTTTAGCAGACGATGTGTACATAAATTTCCTGTAGTGGTGTAGTTATGTGGAAACCTTTCCATGTGTTGAAAGTAGATTACTGTATTGTAACTGCCTGGTGCATGTCTCTTAGTAGACTATGGTGAATATGTTTGATAATATTTTATGTCACTGGAAATTATCACCATGTTCTTTACTACAATAATTGCAAAAATGCCACCATTTGCACACTTCAGTCCTATAGCAGTGTGGGGGACACTTGTCACCAGAAATTAATGTAATGGTCCAGCTCCCACAACTCGCCTGAAGTTTAGTGGTAAAGCATCCAAACTAGTAATTGGAAGGTCGATTCCTGTTAGGAGCACTAGGAAAAATTAAGCCAGCATAAACAGGAGAGAAATAGCATGCATTGGAATTATGGTTAAATTAACTTTTAAGGCATAAGGGCAAATATGGGAAGATTTATAACCAGCCGTGTTTAGACCTGACCAACAGCACCTCCTGACACATGATATTTTAAATTATTTTTTTAAATTTGTATTTAAACAATATTTTTATTTGGCTAGCATTTGCTCAAAGAGAGAGCTAATGCCATTTACATTGATCATTTTAACAACACAGTCAGAGACAAAAAACGGAAATAAAACAAATAGGCAAGGACAAGAAACATGCAACTCCCCCCAAAAGAAAAAATAATAATGATAAATAGATAAATAAATAAATAAACTCAATTACGAGAATCAGTTTGATTGGGAGATAAAAGGCTGAACAGCATGAAAGAGGTTTACATTAAGTTGAAAGTCAATGCCAGGAACTCCATTTAGAAGCCAATCAATTTTTTTCTTGTTAGATGTGGAGAGCCATTTATCCCCCAACAAGTGTGCAGCGGAGGCAAACAGTATTTTAAATTACTTGTGATTACTTCAAGGACAAAGTAAAATTACTTGAGTATCTAGACTAATAACATGAAAATATGGGCCATACAGACCCAAACAGAAAAACCAAACCCATTCAATTATTTTCTTTATTACACAGAGGTAGTTCTACTGAGACAAACATAACATTAAAATGTTGTATCATTTACAAGTACAGCCATGTTATGCTATCAAAGCCATTCTCTAAAACTTTGTATTTGTTACAGATCTAAGAAACATCTTGTATCACATCAGCTCGCAATTCAACAATACAATTCCTACCAATGACGTCAATCCAGTTGACTTCTTACATACTACAAAATGGTAGATCTCAAATCTAACATGTTTTTTACTTCTATATTGTACCACAAAAATGTTGGTCTTTGAGCCATCTTAGTTGCCAAGCAACAGTCAATGACGTCATCTACCGCCTTTAAGTGAATGAAACTGTTTTAGTTTTTACTTAATGTGTTTTTGTCTATATAAACAAGAAAAAATTACACATTAGCTTGAAGATGTGAATTTTATGTTCTTGCTACTCGAACATAAAATTCATATCTTCTCGACACCGTGTAATATCCTCTCTCTATATAGTGAATATGGATATGCTGTATACATATTATATGCAGCTTGTAGTAACAAAAGGGGGTTGTGTAATTGTCTGCACCATCGCAGTTACCCATGTTCTCTTTTTACCCTCTTCCCCTCCCATAAATACAGAAGTTGCCTCTGCCTTAAATAGTTAGACACTTTGGATAAAATGGATAAGCTGTACAATAATTAGTAAAATCTAATTGATCCCTTGTGAGTAATGTAGAAATGGAATGCCTAACACATATTAAATTCTCAACCACAGATAATGCATTTCTAGCTTTATCACTGGCTCACTGGGTCCTGGTTTATATGAGACATTATAACTATGTTTGACCTTATACGGAAAATGAGTCTGGCAAATGTCACTTAAGTTGATAATTCTTTGGCAGGAAGCCAAGTTTTGCCAACAAAAAATGAACAGAAGATTGAGAATTTAATAAAACAATATACATGTGATTATTCATCAATTCACCCTTGCTGAATACAAGATTGGTTATAGCCAACTCTGCACTACACATGTCGTTGGCTCTTTACCACCTTGTATCCAACGTGGGCAATGTTTAATGGTCCCCCCCCCTTTACACGAGAGCATTTCTAAAATGCACTGGTACAAAATACCTGACAAACAAATATTGAGCACTGTAGCATAAGACAGACATGTGCAATATCTGTCTCTTTGGTGCTAAATGCTTTGGACAAGAAACTATTCAGAATATCTTCCCTTCACAAAGACATTCCAGAAGTTTGAAAACCTTTGGAAAAGACTGAAAAGCTATCACTCCATTGGCATTAATCCATTTCTTTTGTTTTTCATCATCAGGAGTGTTGTATCTCAATGTACATTTGAGCAAACTTGTTTCATCAATGTCCTTTAGTTTTGATTTAAGGGACACAGTTTCGTTATATGTAACTAACCCTCCCCCTAAAGAACAAAGAATTGCATGTGCTGCACATGTATCCCACTTGTATGAGGACGCATGGGAAAGAATGTAGAAATCTACATTGCCGTCAATTACTTGAAGAAGTTTGTGACCAACACCAGAAATTTCAAAAATATGAGCACCTGAAGACAGGAGACTCTCTTTAATGCCCTCATTTTCACTAACACTTACTGCAACTTTAAAATTACCACTTGTTATTAAGTCATCATCTTGGCTTAATTTAGGATTATTTCCAAGGTGGTAACAGCGATGCTCATTATATGCCACTCCCCAGAGTCTTCTCCCTTTCCACTGACAATTATTCTGCTTATCTTTTGTCTGAGTGGAAAATGGCTGATTAAAAACGCCAGCCACAGGCTCACCAGTTCCTCTATGAAACACACCAATGAGGACAGCAGCACAGGGCAACCCAGAAATAACTATGCCTCCAACCTCCTCTCCAGGAGAATTTGACATGTATTGTGCTGTACTATCTGTAAAATGAAAATAGTATGAAAAACAGAGAAAAAAGCAATAAGTAGTATGATAACAACACTATGAAATAATTATGATTACACTCATGGCTGTCACCATCATTTGTATTCATTACATATGGTACTACACAAAACTTCACTGTCCTTCATCTTCAGTTCTTTAATTCCTTCATTTTTTCAAGATTTACTTCTTTACATGCCTCAGTAGAGTCAAGGGAGACATGCAATGCAAGTGTGGAAACGATCCCAAGTTTCCCCTTCAGGCAATTGAATTCTACATCTTACCAATAGGATCAATCCAAATGGCTAGCTCATCAAGCGGCAACTCAAAATCCAGTTTGTCCTGTAGTACTTGTGTTTCATCTGTTTCTAGAGTTACTTCAGTATGAATAATGTCTGCCAGCAATCGTGCAGCATTTTCATTTCCACCAAGAACTGATGCAAGATGCCTTGACATGGCAGCTGAATCCTCTTGCACCTCTATCCCAATTTCCTGGCCAGTACTGTTTGTAAATTTGTTTGATTCCTCACCAAAAATGAAGCCACATAATTCTGGGAACTGAGGAAATTTTAGAAAGACAATTATCACAGGCATTTTATAAAAACAACAGGAATATTGATTTAATGAAGTGCTGAGGGGTAGTGGAATGCTAGCCCACATAACAATAACACATTATCATTCTGGAAACAAACACTTATATCTAGATCAATTCCAAGAGTGCCCATTCCCCCCTGCTCCCAGACAAACCCTGGGCATTTGATGCAAGTTTGGCTCCATATGGTGGGGAACTTGATGCAAGATGAAGCCCGCCTGGTTGGGCATTTGATTATTGAGAAGGGAGACAAGCTGGAGGTTTACATAATTCATTCCCCAGGCAATTTGCTTGAGAGCCATTCCGCGAGCTGAACTAAACTGAACTGAACTGAACTGAAAACTTTATTTAAGTGTCTCTGTTTTAGCTATAAGCTAGTGGGGGACACTGTAAAATACAAAAAATACCGGATACAAATCACCAAACATAATAATAATAATAATATGTGTAGATTATATAATTATTTTCAAAATTTGTTAAAAAGCCTGTTCAATGTTCCTCTTAAATGAGTTCAGAGTTTTGATCATTCTTAAGTGTCTTGGCAACTTCGACCAAATGAGAGGTCCCATTTGCAATTCTGCGTGGGTTTTGTTGCTAAAAAGAATGCCTTTTGTAAGAGTTTGGAGAGGTGACAAAGAGACTCAAAAAGCGTTGACAGCATAACTTGACACTTTGTGGAGGCCTTCCCAATGGGGTATTTGACCCCAATAATTGGCAACGCGGTGGGGAATTTGACCAAAATTCATCTTAAAAGTCAAATGCACAGCAGTTTGCCTGGGGGAGGGGGTGATGGGCACTCTCGGAAATGATCAAGACAATGGTTTCTGCATTTGGGCTAGCATGAAGTTCTGTGCATATCTAGGTTCTTTGTCATACATTTTAAGGACCAACTATTTATCATATTGGTGTCGTTTTGTAGAGGGCTACAATACTTAGGGGCTGTTTGCATGGAGGTAAGAAGGTGAATCATCCTAGCACGATACCTTATCTGTATTAAGTTTACATGCAAAAAGTTTAACTTTGCCCTAATGCGAGGATGTTTCTGGTGATACGATTTTCCTAGCTGAGATGGGAAGATCGTAGCCCTGGGAAGATCCTATCACCATGTACATGTAAAGTGCCTGCCTTCGCTTGTAACATCTTAAGCTTGGTACTATCGCTAGGTACAAAAAACAAACATGATGGAGGTTGGGCATTCAGCTCCTTCATTTTCAAAGTTCAAAGTTATCTCTTTCTCAGTTCCATTCCAAATCGGGCAATCGAAAGCAACCAAATAGTCAAAAATGCCCATAAAATGTACACTCACTTCCCGACTAACATCGTGTTTGACCACTTCTTGGACAACAACATCTGCAACCGTCTTAAAATCGCAGATAAATCGCTTATTTTTCTCCTCTCCTGTTTTCTCCTCAACCATCAATTGGAACAGTTCCCCTTGGAAACGCCAAGCTCGCGCGATTTTCGCCGATTTTTCACTTGCTTGCAGCAAAACTTGAAGAAAATGTTTTGCGCTTCCAGCCGCCATTTCGATTCTTCAGAAAGTAAACAATGGGCCTTAGTAGGCTATACTGTGTCCTATTTCCGGTGTCAAAGGGACACTAGCACGATATCCCTGCACTCTCACAGGGAGCCCACACAACTCCTCTGTGAAAACCGTTCATAATTTCATAGCAAATGTATGTTATTTACCGAAAGTTTCATCCTATACCGACGTTTTGCCGAATGTATAAAGAATTATCGACGGTTTCATAGACAGAGGCATTCGCTTTCAGAGGCATCCAAGCGCTGGGAAAGCGTGCGACTTTGATTTTCTTCGAGGGCTAGCTAGCTCCAAGCTTTTCGGACTGCGAGATTTGAAAGCTGAGCGATGAGATTTTGCGGCAAAAAATCGCCCCGTCCCTTGAGCGGTTGAAACATGAGTTTCCACGCTTGTTACTATTATAGTGTGAGTGTCAAGGGCGATTCAAAAGCCTTTGAAATACCGCGTCTGAGGCAAAAGGACAAGACATGACATCCATGGAAATTTAAACTTTATTTGGCACTGATCCACAAATACACTTAGCAAGTCATCGTTGTAATCCTAGAAGGCGAAACTTTTGGTAAATCCTATACATTCACAAAAAATTATAAACGGTTTTACAGACAGATCGTGTCGGTTCAATTCCTTGTGGTTGCAACGTTGCTTTCCTCCCGTTTGAACACAGGCAGCCCAGACTAGCTCAGTCCCTGTCCCTAGCCTGCGTGGCAGGCCTTAGAGCCTGGGAAAGTCTTCATCGTATTACCGCTGACTACAAATTACAAAAATTTGCCGCCGCCTTGCAATATCAACAAATTTCACTAAACTAAACATTGATGTCAACAGAAAATACCACAAATTGGCTTGAAATATGCCTCGTGAAATTATAACTCTTCAAATTGGACAATGTGGAAATCAAAGTGAGTTCAATATTTCGTTCTGTTTGAGAAATATTGCGTATTTCTCTTCTGTAGTGTATGTATACTTTGCTTTCAATTGATCAACCTGTTTTCGTTACTGAAGAAAAGTTTGTTAACCGTAATACATATGCATGTATAGTTGGAATGGAGTTTTGGAAGCAACTTTGTGCTGAACATGGAATAAGGCCAGGTGAGTAAAACATTGGATTTTGAGTACTGGAAGCTATCAGGGGCCATTCCATTTAATATCCACACCCCCCATATGGATGACAATTTCTGAAGGGGATCACCGAAGTCATTTCTGAGGGAATAAGCCAGTCGGCATCCTTTGATCTTGCCATTTTTTCTGAAGGGTACACACAAAATGGCCCTTTTTTCTAAGGGGGGAGTAGAAAACTTGGCTTATTTCTGAGGGGTGTTTTGTGTCGGCACTTTGATCTTCTTTTTCTTAGGGGTTAAATTCTCAAGGACCTCATCCATAGGGGGGGTGTGGATATTAAATGGAATGGCCCCAGTGATAATCTGACTGCAGAATAACCGGTCACTTCTGTACCCTCTTTTGCCTTTATAAGTCTTATGATGGATGGCCAACCCCGGACGGAAGGTGCATTCTTGTGTTCTTTTTAATTGTCTATGCATATAAATTTTACTGCAAAATAACTAACTGTGTTTGAAGTTTTTTTCCTGATGAAGTTTAAACATATTTTAAACATACTTGTTTTAAAATAATTTATTAGCCATAAATCGTCATGCATGGATACTTGCGTCCTGTTTGTGCTCTCCTGGATATATTTCCTTTTCTACATATTATTTAAATTTCTTTAAGTTATGACTAACAGTAATTCTGATAAATTTAAGATATTAAAAAATGACCAACGGTGAACCTGATAAGGCACTAATGCTTGCATGATCGAAAATTCCCCTTTAATTTCAGTCATGTTCTTTTTTATGGAAAGCAGAAACTCATTGAGATACCAAATGTGAATAACTGCTTCCATGTTGCCTGAAAACCGAAATCAAAGGCTTTAAAGTGATGCAAAAACTTGAAAACCAACCTCAAAACTGGCCAAAATTGTGCTAAAGCTAAATTCCCAGTGCCCTGCTCCTTAACTGATGAGATGCTTACAAGCTAGGTGATTAAGCAGCTTGTGTTGCTATTTGGCTACATGGCTACATGACTATGTGAAACCTTTTAGTTTTTTAAGTCAATCCACTGACCTGTTGAACCAGCTAATGTTTTGTTGGTTTGTCCCATGCACAACCTGAGCCAAACTTTACTTCTTCAATCTTTGCATTGTCCATCAAACTAAATTTTGATGTAGAAATGTGACCTACATCAGTGTGAATGTATATCCTATCTTGCAGATGGAATACTTGAAGACTTTGCTACTGATGGGACCGACAGGAAAGATGTGTTTTTCTATCAGGTAATTAATTTGTTTTCACTGTTTTGTTTGCACTAACTGATTTATTTTTGAATGGCATAAAATTTCAAGATGTCATTGTAATCGCTGGATTTGTTCCTTTTTAAAACACACTGCATATTATCATATTTCTTATTTCCCACAGGCTGATGATGAACACTACATTCCAAGGGCTGTTTTACTGGATTTGGAGCCAAGGGTGAGTGGAGTCTAGGCTTATCGAGGTTTTGTTGAGAAAAAAGAGCAAATTGGTTTTTCATGAAGTGCAATTTCATCTATATTGGAGAATGAAATGCTTTGCAATGTTGTTAGCTGGAAGAATTTGCAAATCTGATTTATGCTTCTGTGCTTTCCTAAGGTCATAGATACAATCACATCTTCACCATATGCTAACCTGTACAATCCAGAAAACATGTACACCTCAAAACATGGTGGAGGAGCTGGCAACAACTGGGCTAGTGGCTATTCACAGGTCTGTCAGCACATTCAGTTTCTCTTATTATTGATCTGTTAAGATGTCTGAAGTAAGATTGATTGTAAAAAATAAAGTCAATGTTAATTAGGAAGAATAAAAATATGAATATTCTTGAGTCAAGGATTACTGTAACAAAAACTTTTCTTAATACCTCTTACCCCCAAAAGTATTTCACTGTATACAGAACAATGTTCAATATTTACTCTGTTCAGTCTTAGTTTGATTTCATTTAAGTTTCATTTACTCCATCACTTGTGGAAAGTATAGTGAACTAACTCTGTCACTAAAAAACTTGTCAGGCTCAATATGTTGTTCAACTCAATTTCAGGGTGAACGTCTTCATGAGGAAATGTTTGATATCATTGACAGAGAAGCTGATGGCAGTGACAGCTTGGAGGTAGAACAGAGATGCATTGGTTTCTGTTTTGTACTCAGTGATAAGCAAACTCTAAAACAATGTTTTAAAAGGAATGATTTGTCCATATCTTTACAGGGCTTTGTGATGTGTCATTCTATTGCTGGTGGCACAGGTTCTGGTATGGGCTCATACCTTTTGGAGAAACTTAATGATAGGTAAAATTGACAAACTAATTGAATTGCATCATTTTAGTAATGAATAACACACAACCTCCTCAAAAGAATACTCTGTCTGAATGTTCTTTAATATGTTTAATCAGGTCAACATCAGCCTAGTGCTAGGTTTGATCTGACCTTTTCAAATAAAGTATATAGGTATGTTAATGTATGTACATACGTACGTATGTTTGTAAGTCCTTTTCTTTCCTTTCCAATAGGTTTCCAAAGAAGTTGATACAAACATATTCAGTGTTTCCACAACAGGTAGGAGCTGTCTGTTATCCAAGAGTTGCTAGTTTAACAAGTGCCTCATGATCAACATCCAAGAGTTACTAGTTAACCTGCCCATTGCCTTATAATGTCTATTTAAATGAAAGTAAAATGTAACCACTTCTCTGTAGTCCTTGATCTATTTACTCGCTATCTCCAACGTTTATGTTTTTGTGCTTTTCCATGTTTCATGTAATGGAAATTAAATTAGTTGCCTTCTTGCCACTTTTCAACAAACCCTGCTAATTTCCATAAACAAGCAGGATCCTGGCAGAGACCTTAAAAAGTTGGTTGAAAACTTGTACACTGTAAGGCTGGTAATATGGTGAAAGTTACATTGATCCAAGGATCCCATGATTAATCTAATTAGAGTGATTTTTTTTTGGTTTGCAGGAAGACTTCAGTGATGTTGTTGTTCAGCCATATAACTCAATACTAACACTGAAGCGACTCACCCAGAATGCAGATTGTGTGGTCAGTGGAACCCTGCAATGGATAAGAGTTACCTAAACATTTTTTTTTAAATGACAATAATTGCTTTAACTTCTTTTAAAGGTTGTACTTGACAACACAGCTTTAAACAGAATAGCTGCAGACAGGCTGCACATTCAGAATCCCACATTTTCTCAAGTTAATCAACTGGTATGTCATTATGTTTTCATGTCTGAATTGCAATTTTGGCCTAAAGTGCATGGTCATCATGGTACATTAATTTTTCTTGCAACAAATAGTATAATCACAATTATGTCACATTTTAATCCAGGTTTCCACAATAATGGCGACAAGTACGACAACCCTGAGATATCCGGGTGAGTGAGATGATCATACCTACAGTCTGAGCTGAGCACAGGTTGGAGGCAAACTTTTTTTGTATTTTGTTCTGAACTCAGTAGTAGAGGCATAGTAAACATTTGAAGCCTTTATTTCAGGTTATATGAACAATGATCTGATTGGTTTGATTGCGTCACTCATTCCTACTCCGCGACTTCATTTTCTGATGACTGGTTATACTCCACTCACAACCGACCAAAAGGTAGAAAGCACTTTAGGTAATGAAAGAACATCTATGATACTGCACGCAGACGCGTATGCCAGAACGTGACAAGAGGCAGTGGAGTGAATAACAAAAGGCTTAACGTTGGCAAGAATATATTGTTACTGCTATTTGGCTTAATAGCTTTCGTTTATTTTTATTGCATGAAGTTCACATATGGCTTTGGGACTGCCTCTGTTTTTTGTTTCTTTATCATCATTTTTGGGTGTACTGTTTTAGGTGGCCAATATTCGAAAAACGACCGTGCTTGATGTCATGAGAAGGTTGTTGCAAGTAGGTATAGTACAATCCTTACAAAAGGCCAGTTGCTTACTTACTGTTAATAAGATTTAAAGGGTGTTTCTGAATGTGAATTACAATATTATAAATAACAAATCTGTTGAATTTTAGATTTGATCTTTGTTTTCTTTCAGCCAAAAAATGTCATGGTTTCAACCTTGCGAGACAGAAAAAATAGCCATTGTTACATTTCCATTCTTAACATCATTCAAGGAGAAGTTGATCCAACTCAGGTATGTTGTCCATAATATAGCTGCAGAGAGGAATGCCAGAAGTTCATAATCTCTGTTAACCAGACCTTAAAACCTTCTGCTTTCATGTAATAAGGGCAGTCAGGTCCTTTTTGATGTCGTCATACTTTTAAACTGGAACATTTCTATCATAATTGGAACTATGATTTCTGAGGGACCATTTAAAAGTACGTCCTCTTTCCATTCCAGGTTCACAAGAGTCTTCAGCGCATCAGAGAAAGAAAACTTGCAGAGTTTATTCCTTGGGGGCCTGCCAGTATTCAGGTATGACAAGCCAGACAAACTTCTTCCACTTTGCCTCTCTTATTTACCAAACCAATGCAAATGTCATGTGGGCTGGACTATGAGCAATGGTTTCTTGCATGGTTCTTGTGGCTTAGCATGAAATTGCAGAGTCATGTTTGCAAACAGCGAGGTGGAATAGTTGTGACTTAAATTCCATTTTGGTTAAAATTTTACATGTAATTCAGCAGTTGAGTTGTTTGAGATTTTCAGCTTTAAGTGATTCTATTTTGCTCATTCAGTCTAATTCTTAGATGATCTGAATTGTGTAATGTCATGTGTGTCACTCCTAAGTTGCTACCCATTGCAGGTTGCTCTGTCCAGGAAATCTCCATATGTACAGACAGCACACAGAGTCAGTGGCCTCATGTTAGCAAATCATACCAGCATAGCCACAGTGAGTTGAGACTTGAAATGAGTTCTTGCAGGGCTGTTTTTGTTTCTTGTATTTATTTTGTTTCTTCCCTGCAAAAGGTTCCTTAACTCCACATTTTTCCATGGAAAGGGGGAAAAATAAATGCTGACCTTGTTCACATGTTTCAGGAGTCAGAAACCTGCAGTAGGTGCCACCTTTCTCTGGAGATAAAACCATTGTTTCAACTCGTACATGGTAAAAACACAATTATTGTAAAATGTTTTATATACCACAGGTTTTTGAAAAAAGTTGTCGACTGTTTGACAAACTGCGTAAAAGGGAGGCTTTTCTGGATAACTACAAAAAAGAGGAGATGTTTAAAGACAATCTGGATGAGTTTGATGCATCAAGGTAAGATATTCACTGTGTTTTCACTGTGTTTTACTCTGTTGAGGCTCCTAACATTCTCAAGAAACCAGGTTTTGGTGTTACGGCCATGCTGCATTTCTCTCCCCTCCAACTGTGTACGCTTTCCCAGATTTGCAACCGGTAATGTAATCTTCCACATAAGAACGTGGTTGGCCATTTTTGCTCAAGAAATTTGATAGGTTTGTAGTTTTATTAGCGACATGTTATTGTTTCATTTATTTTTGAACAGGGAAGTTGTCCAACAGTTGATAGAGGAATACCAGGCAGCCACACGTGCTAATTATATCATGTGGGGAACTCAACAACAGGTTTGACTGAAATTTCTGCTGGCATGGTGGCGTGACTTTAGTATTACTTTGCTCACAAAGTCGAGTAGTGCCAGATGTAGTCTTCTACTACTACTACTACTACCACTACCACTACCACTACCACTACCACTACCACTACCACTACCACTACCACTACTGCTACTGCTACTGCTACTGCTACTGCTACTGCCACAACAACAACAACAACTACTACTACTACTACTACGTACTACTACTACAACAACAACAACAACAGCAGACGAGGGTATTAACCAGCACCAACTCGGGAAGTAGTCTTCTAATATCACTATAAATATCACTATTTTCAGTTGCACAATGTCCAAAAAATTGTTTCCTCAACATTTCTTTTTTTATCTGCAGGGAGCATCAGGATCAGACTTGTCAAAAGTTTGAGCAATGTGAGAAACGGAAGTTTGTGCATTCACACTTTGGATGGAATTTTTTTCAATGTTCTCTGCACATACACTCTTCAAAACGTCTGGGTGGTTGCTGCCATGCTTAAGCTAAGGAATAAATTAGCACTATATAGTCCAGTTGTCTCAAGTCTTAAGGTTACAGGGTTAGGGTTTGGAGACAATATCGACTGACTCTGTGTACATACTGATTTCACTGCCAACAATTTAAAGAGATCACAGTGAAAAATAAACTTCTGCTGATTAGACTGTATTTGTGTGGTTTTGTGTAACCACGAAAGAAAGAGAATGTCTAAAAGAATGACCAAGGCTGTATAAATGAGAAGTGGCTATTACTCTCATTCTTTGTCAATACTTTTTGTTAAATAAACTGAGGATACATCATTCAACTCACACATTATTACCCAGAGTTTTGGAATTAGAAATAAGATCAAACAAGTCTACCGGTAATCTTGCTTTTATTGACATAGACTATCAGAAACAACAAACAAAAATTAATGTACCTGAAAAGTAACCTGGAGTTTTGGTCCTATGTGATGGCATATATTAGAATAAGATAGTTGCACAAACACAAACTATTGCACAAAAAAGTGCAGAATTCTCTCTGGTTAAAGATAAATGGCACCATTGTTTGCTGCTTGTACTAGTTATGACGTATACAAAACACGGTCCCACAGCTGAATGCTACTGAAGGACAACATCCGAAGATGGACCCCTAATGCATGGACCAACCCTGTGACAGGCTTCATGCTGACATACATGAAAGGATGGTTCATTTGAATTTGTTATTCTTTGTCCAAAAACATTAACTTGTGATGAATTTTGTTTTCCTTAGTTGTATTTAACACCAAAATCTGAATGAACTTCAGGAAACAATTTTATTTTTATGCTGTGATATATATTGAGTTGAAGTAGACAAATGAGCTTGCATAACACAATCTACCGGCTTTGTCTTTTAAAAATCTCATGAAAACAGCACTGATTTAATGAAAAACTGTGGGTGGTCCACAGGAGTGGCCCACGTTGTGGGTCCAGGAAGAGGTCCATGGAACAAGTTTACAGGGGTGGTCCATGGACTTGGGGCCCATGTGTTGCATACGTCCCAGACAATGTATTAAATGTGAAAAGGTAGAGCTATGCAAGGCAAAATGGAATGTACTTATTTGTTTTACCCAAACGTTGTGGGAAGGACATGGGAAGGGTTAGGCACAAAGAAGACAAGGGCGCAATATTAACCAATCATAGTGCACCTTAGTTCGCTCACAATGAGGCCACTGGGTAAACGTGAGTCAGTTATATGTGGACGGACACGTTCACAGTAGCACGCGTTTCACGTGGACCGTAACTGTGTTTTGACTTATGAAAAACTTTTGCAGTTTCAAAGCGATTGTTTAAGACAGCGCAGGTTTATAGAATGTCTTCGTTAGAAAGCTGTTATCGTGGAGCCTTAGCTGCAACACCGGATCCCGCCACATTCTATCGAAGGAAATTTTTTTGTGCTAGCCCTTCGGGCGGAGGGAAAGGAAAGCGTCATCCAGGGAAAGCGATCTTGGCTGGTAAGTGCTAGTTTCTTAAATATATTAACCGAGAGGTATTGTTTAATATTGAAATCTTGAGAGCTGAATATTCATTTCTTTCTATCAGTATTTCTGATCAACATATGGGCAACGTAATTTTGATGAACGAACCCTCGTAAGCTTAGTCGACATGAAATTTATGTGTAGTTGTTGAGCTTCAGAACAACGTTAAAATGTTGATGTTTTGTGCCAACATGACACTGAATGAATGAACTTTCACCATAGGACTGACTTATAAGATAAACACTTCGAATGTCTCCAATGCCACGATTAGAACTGATGAAGTACAAAGGTCAATCTTCCTTGAATCAACATGAACGCAGTTGGACAGTATTTCTTGCAGAATTTGGAGTAGATTGTCGTGTCATAAAGTTGTGGTTCATTCTACATGAAATGCTGTAAATTAGTTCTAAATTTCATTCTCATCCAGCATATGTCTGTTGCAATGCCATTGAGAGATTCTTGAAATGTTGGCAGCTATGTTGGCAGTACGTACCACGTTTCGAGTGTCGTCCCATCTTTCTCGATCTTCTATGGTTTTTATTGCTATTTTAGCATTTTCTTGTGTGCCTCTTGGTTTAAAAGGGTTGATACGTTTATTTCCAAAATACGGCTTTTCATTCGTGATAATATGAAATTTCGAAATATATAGGTTGTCAATCTCGTGGGAGTTCCGGAGGTGTGTCGTCACGGGTTCAAAGGTTCCATTGCGTGACGTTATTCACAAATTACTACCGTTCACACTAAAACTGTCTTGTTTAATTCAGTATGTTTGTCTGCTGTCATTTCTTTTTTTACTGTAGAGGACTCAACATGCTTGGGTAAAAACGAAACTTACTAATGCCATTATGCTTATCATACAAAGTATTTTTGGGGGGTTACTTATTTTCACATACTATGTAGTATTTTAGAGCAATTTGCTTGATAGAGATTAATACCCTTCACAGCAGCACATGCTGGATCTTGGTTTTTACGCAGTACACAACACATGAATTGTTACCATTTACCGATACAAAAAAAGGGAAATCCAAAAGCCAAGGTTCATCTGTCCCCTTGGTGCTTTATAGCCATGATCATTAGTCTGTCATTTTTCATATTTATGCTTCCAAAGGAAATGATCTGTTTTGACTAAACATGCAAACAATGCATTTTCCTCTCTGTCAGGTGGTATTGCAGGTGGGCTCGAAATCTGCTGTACATTTCCGACAGAGTACGTAAAGACACAAGTACAACTGGATGAGCGGGCTTCAAAACCCGTGTACAAAGGACCTGTTGATTGTGCTGTCAAAACTGTTAGGGGGCATGGCTTCTTAGGACTGTATAGAGGTCTTAGTTCATTACTATATGGCTCTATACCAAAGGCATCAGTCAGGTGAGGTGAAATAAGTCTTAATTGGATTCAAGAATGCTGAATTGAGAGTTAACCTTAGTGGATTATTTTGTTTTTTGATGTTAGTTTGTAGAACAAAATCTTTCGAATTATAAATCATATAAACATAGGCTCCTGTTCTGCATTTCATGAAAATGAGCTTAATTTCTATTTTATTTTGAAGATTTGCAACATTTGAATTTCTTAAAAATCAAATGGCTGATGACAATGGTAAATTGACCCAAGTACAGACACTTTTAAGTGGATTAGGAGCTGGTGTTGCAGAGGCTGTTGTCATAGTCTGTCCAATGGAGACTGTGAAAGTCAAGTTTATTCATGATCAAACTCAACCCAACCCCAGATACAAGGGTTTCTTCAGTGGAGTTTCGACCATAGTGAAAACGGAAGGTGAGATGGAAGTTATAGAACAACATTTTTCTCTTTGGCTGATTAGTATGTGACCAGTTTAACACCACTGAACAGTTAGAATGAGGTGAACCTACAACAAAGAGGCTCAAGAGCAAGTCCTTTGTCAGAGCAACGTGACTTGTGATTAATACACAAGATGTCAAACATATGATCATCTCTTTAGGGCAGCCAACTTCCCTTGTCCATTCATTTCATAGTGTCATGCAGTAGGTTGCATGACTCTATTTTGGGGGCATGCGTTTTGTGGAATGAGTAAGTTAAGGCACAAAAAGGAGAAGGTATTAACAGTGTGTTGTAAATGATAGGTCTCTAGAATAGGACAATGTAACAATATCATTTTTTAGTCTGTACAGTTCCACAACAGTCAAGATGACCCCTGGTCGAGTTGTTTGAAACAGGGTTAGTGTTAACCCAGGATGAATACCATGACAACCAAGAGGTTTTAATCGGACCCAGGGTTAGCACTAAGACTGCTTTCAATAACTTGGTCCTGAACACCGTTTCCTAGGTATGAAATGTATACTGTGAATTTGTTGTTTTGGATTTAAGCCAATTTCCTTAGTGAATACACAGCAAATAGACATCATGGCCATCCTCTGTGACAGTAATCATGCTTTCCTTGACATCAGTGGTAATATCTTGCAGGATTGGGTGGAGTTTACAAGGGTTTAACAGCAACAGTAATCAAGCAAGGAACCAATCAAATGATCCGTTTCTTTGTGTACTCCAATCTGAAGAGTTACCTTCAAGGAGGAGACCCAAGCAAAGATATAGGCTCCATACGTACATTTTTCATTGGAGGTATTGCAGGTGCTGCTAGTGTCTTTGGAAACACTCCAGTTGATGTTGTCAAAACAAGAATGCAGGTGTGTTGTGGCCCTGAAGTGATTTCTCTTAAGCTTATAATACAGACAATAAATTAAATTTGCCCTATGAAAGGATATTTTCACTGCTTTAAGAGTTAATTTCAAGCCCAGTTACATTTCTGTCCCATCTTTTTCAGGGTCTTGATGCACACAAATATAAAAATACTTTGGACTGTGTCATGAGGATCATCAAGTATGAAGGACTTAAAGCGTAAGTGAACATAAGTAAAATGTAAAGTGCTTGAGAGTATTGCTTTCTCTCCCTGATGGGGTTCTAGTCCATTGTAAAACATCCCTAGAATTTACTCTTAAGCTAGCAATTGGACTAGTTAAAGGTTTTCACTGTGGTTGGAGAGGAAAACCAAATGCTAAGCTATTGTGATGGAGAAGAACATGTTAATGTGGTTACAGAATGCAGAAATGGAAAACAGTGTAGGCGATGAGGCAGTGTCATCAAATCTTAAGCCCAGTTGACCCACATTGTCATGGAATGAAGACTGATTTGAGACGCACAGTTATAAGTTTATTTTCAGAACATGCTATAGAGGTTAATTTAACTTACAAGCCAGCAGACGTGATATGAAGAATGTATTTCTAGACTGTGTGGCTGTTTCTGTGTCTGTGTGGTTCGAATTTAGTCTCCGGGAAGTGGAAAGATTCCTTGATGATTTCTTGTTTTATAAGAGATGACCTATAGCTATCAGGGGATGGTAAAGACTGTATCGTGCTCGATATGTGAGTTCTTTTCAGGTGGCTTGACATAATTAAGTTACTCTAAAAGAAATGAGTCATTTGTGTACAACATGCGAGAAACATGAAACCTAGGGTAAGAAGTTAATGTCATGAAAGTTGAAAACTGGCAAAAGTGCTACCATACAGCTGTTTAGCCACTCCTGGGGTTAATTTTCATAATACCAACTGGCATGGTGAAAAATTCCCCAAGGGCAGAGAAATGGTTTGGCCATTGGACTAATGACAATTGCAGGGAGAATGTTAATCTGTTCAGATGGTAAACCAGGGTTCAATATAGCATGAATCTATGGTACTTAGCTGTTGATAAATTCTTTTGCAGATTTTACAAGGGAACAGTTCCTCGCCTTGGAAGAGTTGTGTTTGATGTAGCATTTGTCTTCACATTCTATGAAAACGTGATGAAGCTTCTAGACTATGTGTGGGAAACAAATTAATTGTGTCACCCTATTAAGGATGGGTTTTTTAGTGATTTTATTTTGAAGGCATTGGCCCTTCCTTACGTGTACATTTGAAAATATATTAACAAGACTGAATCCTTGAAGTGATTTATTTATTAATGGTGACTCAGCATTGGAAAAAAACTGAGTATTCCCAAGTTGCCATTAATACATCACTTATTCATTTACTGGGCTTAAAATTCACTTAATTGAATCCTTTTAGGAAATTTATATCCATTTATCCAACTTGTTTTCATTCCTTGTAAAGGGTATTGCACACTGCACTTAAATTATACATGTCTTGAGGAAATGTCATATGGCATTCAAGGTACCAGTTGCCTTCCTATGAATCAAAAGGTTCTTGGTAGTTTTAGTCTAATGTAAATTAGGGGTATTAAATTAATGAGGTCAATGGAGGAGACATGTTATATACAATGCACTCTGATCCATCTTATTTGATTATTGCAAGACCACATATACATGACTGTAATGTAATTTGAAACTCTTCTATTGGTAGAAGGCATGCTTGACTGAAGTTACCCATAACCTGGTGGGATTAAGAATATTATTTAATGTATTTGGTGACAAGACTTTTTTGATGCTATTAATTTTTATTCTGCTTGCACAACAAAGTTTGGTTATCAATGCATGTATTTTGAATTTAAGGGTATAAGGAAATGTTCACAATAACAGCATACCCCATTCAACATTAGCTGTTAGGAAGGACATGAACTCAATAAAAGCAGTTTTAAGGGAACTGTCACAGAATGTGTACAGAGGTTTACTAAGGCTTCCCTTTGAATAGTTGCCTCCCCCCGCCCCCTTGTACCATGAGAATATTAGTTCATGGCGAGGAAAACTGTTCAAGTGTTTGGTATTACTGCACCATACTCTTCGTCTGTTTCAATACCAATGTCCTCCTGAAAGCCAAAAGAGATAATACAATGACAATTTTAAAAAGTATTAACTACCACAAAGAAGTATGTCCTGAATTTCTTTGTAGCCAATATAAGGAAACGGTTTGTCAACGTTTTCATACCACTGTAACCAACACTCTGGCATTCACCGCCTTAAGGTTTTTTAAATTGAATAGATGATTGACCATTTTACAGTTGTGGCTGTGTTACCTGGCCTAAGAATGGAAGTGAGGCTACCGGTGACCTTGTTTTGATATAAACCTCTTTGCTTTTCTTATGTAAATGAAGACTAGTTGCATTACAACATGTTTTGCATAATAACAGCGGTGCGGTCTGTATATCAATACAAGGTCAGCCTTGCTACCATTCATAGGCCAGGTCACTGAGGAAACAATTGTAAAACGGCCTATTGTTGTACATCTGTGTACAGCATCTCGACTTGAAAACAAAATTACTTACGATAAGTTGTTTCTTTGGTTTTGGATATCCTTCTAAAATACCATTCAAGATGTCAGTAGCCTATTAAGGAAAAAACAGGAGCAGTTAACATAGTTGCACTGTTTAGTGTTTAGTGTTTGTTGCAGGTTAAAATGATTAAGCTAGTTTGATTTGTAATTTCTTTGTGTTTTATGCACGATAATGAATACCAGACAAAGGATATTTGACATCAAACTAGACTAAAATAATTTTCATCTGAACGCGTTTTAGCTTGTAACAATTGAACAGAAGGTGACCAAAAAGTTCACCATAATACCATTCGTTTTCTTTTCTTCCATGATTGAACATATAGCTTGTGCTCTTTGTGAATCTTAAAACAAACAAATTATTTCAGTGCAACAGAAATACCTATACAGCAAGATGGCAATGAATGAGAAATCAGTGATCCTACCTTGTCCTTCTCTTCAGGAGTAACATGATTTGTGGCTAAATAAAAAAAAAAACTTATTTGAATTGGTGGCGCTTTTGACTGATCATTAAAACCTAGTATTATAATACCAGATAATTTCTAAGTTAAACCTTTATGTGGCCCCTAGGAAAGACAAAGATATTCTCTAATTTCCTTCTAATGCACCTTTTCATTGTTATGAACAGGTCATTAAATTCCTAATAATGACCTTCTGTCCCACCCAGTGAGCACAATATTGAGCCCCTGTTCCAACTGATGGCTTTCCTTGTTCTATAACAAGGAAAGGTGCATTAAATTGGATTATGCCTTAATGATGATGCACCACATGTATGGTCATTATTTTTAAGAAGGCCTTGCAGAGTTCCTTGAATTGGACTGTTTACTTTCAACATCTATCATGCCATGCAAAAAATGTAGCCTGCAGAAGAAACGATCACTTGTTGCCTCCCAGAAAAGATAACTGAGGAAATTTCTTACCACACTTAATATTCTTGATTCGTTCTTCGTATTTGTTGCACTGAAAGATGATTACAATCACAGTTTAACTCCCATATCCAAAAGCTGGTAAATGCCTGCATTTAACAAGGCTCTCGCAGGCTAGTTCCACATTAGAAAAATATTTTTGGAAATCAAGATATGGCTGGCCATATCTTGATTTCCAAAAATATGGGACCAGCTAACCACTTGATCAAAATGTAAACCGTGATAGTGTCTTATGAGTAAACATAAGGGAGGGAAACAATACGATGGAATGGATAAAAATTGTCCGTAAACTCAGAGAAAACATTTTATCTTAACCCAAGTAAACCCTAAAGAATACAGTAAACAAAAGAAAACAAAATTAATATTTTATGATAACAAACGGTCTGTAAATGTGTTCTGTGGCAACAGACTATGAAATTAATGATCAACACTACAGCAAATAATATTAAATTATCTATATAGAGTAACTGTTTATCACTAGGATGCCTGAAATGCATGATTCCACAATCAGTTTCCTCCAGGCAAGAAAGCACGTCAACAACTTTGTACATCTTAAAGAAGGCAGTGAATGCTACATATAGGCAGCAGAAGGGAGGTGATATAATCAGTAAAAATACAAATTGACATTGAATATGACAATATACGTCTACATATATTGGACTGTTGCAAGTTCTGTCATATACATCTAATTACCTTTTCAGACAGTTCTCTCAGTCTAGCTTTGGCATTCTCAGTTGTCAATGTACTGTTGACACTGTGCAGCTCTGGAAATAGTTTAGTTATCAATGCATGGTAAGTTAACTTGTGCTTAACTTCTGAATTGGAAAAAAATGAATTTTTAGGGGGCTGTCAACTAATTCTTTCAGGGCCATGATGAAAACTGACCATAAATAGTGATATTACGAAATCTGCCCTCTTCCCTGTACCTTTTATTTCAAGGTTTCATTATGCATTAGAAGGTCCCATTTTCCATGAAGCCAGAACAGCGCTAATCCAGATTAACAGGAGAATGTATAGGTTGTGATCACACTTGGCCTGAGATTACTGCCAACCCTGCTGCAAACTCAGTCCTGGTTAGAGCACTGATCAACCATTAGCAAGCTATATATCTACTATTAACCAGAAGTGATGTCATGAATGTCAAGTTCAAAGCGCTTTACTGCCATGTTTTTTCTCTTGACAAGTTGCTTGTCCTGAAAGACTGTGGGTTAAAGTTCAGCCTGCACTTTTACTGTAATTTGACAGTAATGCCAGCAATTTTTTTTTTACCAGACTCCATTGATTGGAAAGTTTGTTGTAACTGCTTCAGCTTTTCCTGAGATAAGTGGATTTTCTCATCAATTTTCTTGACTTCATTTTCATTGTAATCTCCAAATTGGTCCTAAAAGAACACAGAAGTCAAAAAATGTCTTAATATGTGTATGCCCAGACCTTCATGAGTCATGCATTATGAAAATCATGTAGCTACCTGTTTAGGAGCATAAACCTTTTGTTTTCCATTTATTTTCTCAGTGATAGCGCCTTTACTTGCGAGCTTTTCTAGACTCCTCTGAACAGCCTGAAGGTATTAAAAAAGGAGCTGAGCAAGCTAGACTGCACATAATGTGGGGGAGATGCCAGCTTATTTAAAATTTTAATGAATGCATAAGCATTATATTTTAAACTCTGTATATTAAATGAAAATAAAGAAACAAAACATCATAAACATTATTACATTTCCTACATTACACGTTCCATTATATTACAAAGCAAACAAGGATGCCCTTACCGTTTTCGCAAATTCCTTATGCAAATTTGAGAAAATATCAACTGAAATGACAGTAGTTAAGGTTCAATCAGTAAGGGAGAGGTCATTATCAGATACAGTTAGGGAAAAGATACATAAATTATGTATTTATGCAGGGGAAAAGGGTGGATATTTAACAATTATTCTATGAGGGTGTGCTGGATATGAAGAGATGGATAACCAATGAGGCACATGGTGCCAAGTTGGTTATAATCACTTTATATCCAGCAAGCCTGAGTAGAAGTAATGTTTTATTAAAAACTCTGAGCTGCAAAAATGTTTTCAGTTCGCTTTATTGCTGACGCATTCCTTGACCATATTAGGTACAGCAGCTACCGGTATATGAACTTATTGCCTGTGTCTGGCAAGCCAATGAAAATGCTGGAAATCTGATATCTGTAGTTCAATTTTTAATAAATTTATTTACCTTTAATAACAGAAATGTAAACTTTGATTATTATTAATTACTTTGATCCCCTCCCTTCTCCCCTCCTTCCCCCGCCCCCTCCCCACCTTCCCCCCGCCCCCTCCCCCCTGACGTAATTAACGATCTGTTTTTAGGAATAAGTTAGGTACAGAACAAGAAACTGTCATCAAACAATATTACATTTTACATAATTAGTTGAAAGCAGCTCTCATCTTTGCTCAATAAGGATAAAACTGACAATAAAGCCCAATCATTATTTCACAAAAATGCAGCAATGGTTACTAACCGGCGCTGTACGGTCTGTTCTGTTTGGTAAGGTATGCTAATATCGCGCCAGATGCTGCGGGAAATTTAATATGGAAAATGACTCAAATGTAGTGTTCACAAGACTTTAAAATTAAACGAATTAGATGTAGCATATTTCTATACCTTCTTCTTCTGATTTTTTACTCATATTGCTTCAAAATTGACATTTACCGCCAAAATTTGTGCCTCACTCCATATGAATTTGTGAGGTCTTACACGACGACAAAATCATACCGCTGGAGCATTTCGCGGGCGTTCATATAAAGCTGAAACTCCCATATCATTCTCTTTCTCCTGTCCAAGGAAATTTCCTAGTTGCTAAAAAATGGTGAAGAAAATCCTTTGTTTTCTATACTATATCGCCACCATCGAGACTGTTAGATTATTTTCTATGACAACTGAGTTAGTTTAAGGGTGACTGGTTTTCTTATTACAGGATATTTTCTTACTGAATGGGCTTTTTTTGCGTCGTTCATTCAGGCTAAGAGAACCAAGAAGGTCGGAGTTGTTGGAAAGTATGGTACTCGTTATGGTGCTTCACTTCGTAAAATGGTGAAAAAAATTGAAATCACGCAGCATTCGAAGTACACTTGTATCTTCTGTGGAAAGGTAAGATCTGATATTTTTTTTTATATTTACACAAATGATCTCTTAGATGGTGTTCTCCCAGCATGTTTCATCCATGCCATGTAAGCTTATATTATGAAGCAGAGCTTGGGTCGTTGGCTACGTTCAGAAAAAAATGTTTGTAGTTTTTGTGAACGCAATTAGTTAATAAGATAACCAGAACAAATGAGCCATCACTTATCATTTACCAATTTAAATTCGCCTTCATCTATCGGATGATTCTTACGAGTTGTCAGTGGTCAATTGGGAAAAAAAAGTAAGTAAATTACTAACAACTTGTTTACATGTCGAAAATGTAAAAAAAACACATTCAAAATAAGGGCAGCAAAAGCTGCATGGGATGGAACTTAAACAACATCATTAACTTTTTAACTCTTTATAGTGACTGTAATTTATAGCTATAGATTTTACCCTGGCTAGCACCAGGCAATTTTATTCATAAATGGGAGACCTCTCACAGAGTTTTAAGTAGAAGGAGGATTTAAGAAAGTAGATGGCACCGTGAGGGCCGGGCCTTCAGACCCGTATGTACTCTACACATTTCTCTTTCTACTGGTGAATTGTAGGCAGTGAAACTATGAAAGTAGTTGGTGGTATCACTGCTCACCAGGGCCCGGTTGTTCGAAAGCCGATTAACGCTAACCCTCGATTAAAAATTAACCGACGTTTTAATTTCGCACTCAGAAAACACTTTCAAAAAGTGGTTTTAGACTAAAGCGGAAGAAAAGTGTAAGGTACAAGTGACAAGCAAAAATTTTTTTGGGAAAATTTTTGTTGATTGGTAAATAAACTGGAATCAAAGTTCACTCTAACCCAGGGTTAGCTTATTATCGGGCTTTGAACAACTGGGCCCAGCACTTTTTGACAACCCTGCTCTCAGGAGCTAAAGCATGTTCCATTACATCAATGCATGACCAAACAGCTTAGTCAAAAAGTACTGTATATTTTACAGTAACTTAGTAATGCAGGCACAGCAAGGTTCGGAACTGATTCGAGCAATTAAGTTGCAAGTATAAGCATTAATGGGAAAGGGTCGCACTGATCTGTATGCATCTAGCATCAGTTCTTAAAGAGGTAATCCCTTTGTGGTTTTTGCACCAGATTTACATGTGTTTACTTCAGTCTTAAGTCATACCCTAACCACTACCTGGATTTATCTTCAGAAGTCCTGAATTTTATTCCATCATGCTTTGTAGATAGAAGCAACTGGTTGCCACCTGCCAGTTGGGGTTTTAACCATTTTGTGTTGGATATGAGTTATTTTCCTGGACTGCTTATAGGTGAAGTGCCTGTGAACTAGCTTGATGGCCAAGGGCACTTTCACTACAAAGGCATTTACACGATAATACTTTTTTTGTTTGTTCTATTATTGCTTTTATAGGAATCCCTGAAGAGGAAAGCTGTAGGCATTTGGCATTGTAAAAGATGTGGAAAAACCGTTGCAGGAGGAGCTTGGGTTGTCAGGTAAGTCCTTAGCTTCAGAAGGCCCGACTTACTACTCTCTTATTTGAGGGTTTGAATCCTTACAGTGTGGCTAATGTAACCAAGCTCACATCAACAGAACTAGCCAATCAGTGTCACAAAAAGTGAGCTAAATTCATCTTGAGAGTCAGAAACCATCTGAAACAGGAGAATACATTATTTTCAAAGCTGTAGGTGACAAAACCAACTGTTTCATGAGAGGGTATACATTAGGAAGGAAAACATGAACAAAGGGCAGGACTAATACTCACCAATTCGTCCACTCAAGATTGTGAATACCTATGTTCGAGCAGAGGGCCTGGTGAGCATTAGTCACATGACTTAAACGCAGGAAATGGTTCACTGGCAACAGTTTTAATTATGAAATTTCCAAATGTGTGAAATTTGATTGTTAAAATGCTAGACCTAAAAACTCACAAGATGAGATGTTGCAGGTTATTCCGTACTGGTAATGACAGTTTCCCTGTTGCTGAGTTTACCAGTTGGCATTTGTTTTGATAGCCTTTTTGTTTCAATTTAGTACCACTGGTGCCGTCCAAGTGAGAAGTGCAGTGCGCCGTTTGAGGGAGATGCAGGAGACATAACTTTCTTGCTTGTACATTTCGACAATAAAACAAGTAGTTTACAATTTAAACTTTGCTTGCTTGGCTCTTTGGGGATTACATGCTTAATGTTTCATTTTCATTAAACTAAGCTTGGGTAAGGACTGAGACAAATAGATAAAATTGCTTTAACAGCCTGAGAACCACACAGTTAATCAGTGCACTTGTTTTTTATACATGCAAGTCTCTAAAATTAATAGTCTCTTGTTTCCTATAAGGTGGATGTTCCTGGGCTGGCAGGTTTTGTTCCTGTCATTTATGAAATGCTTTAGGTCACTTTTAAGTTGGCTGGGCGTGTTCAACCTTGTTTTCCGGGTCTCTTTTTGCATCTCCTATCTCCCTTCAGGGCTGAGTTTTTCAAAGCAAGGTTAATGCTAATCCGTGTTAAATACCATGACAACCATAGGTTTTAATTGGACTTAACCTAGGGTTAACGTTAACCCTGATTCGAACAACCAGGACCACGAGGGCACTAGAACAGAAGGCAACCTGGGAATTAGGCAAGGTCATCTGGTTACTTTCCATACTACATGTGAAGAGTCCGAGTGCAACACAGCTCCATGCATCCTAATAAATAATTATGCCAACACCAAAATTAAACAGAACTTCTACAGGTCAATGCAGGGTGGAGTTGCCTTCCATTCTCTCTTTTTTGACATATTGCTGATGGACACCTGAACTGTTGGCTAATACGTATTCATTCCCAAGGTCGCTGTCCACACACACATACACAATTTTGATCTTGCAGTCATTATAGGTACCCTACATCTGAAAAGTGGTAATTTTTAACACCTTTCAGACCCTGGACATGTTTTGTCGTGCTATCAGTGCAACAAATTGTGCAAAGTGAAAGGGATATGTACAGACAATCAATCAGATGTTTTTTCACAAGGGTTAATTAATGCTGGTATGTCTTTGTCATTGTGAAAGACATACCAGGGACAAACCCAACATCCCCTTTGGTATACAAGGCAAAACTTAACAAAAGACCAGCTTTATTGTGTATTTCCATATATAGTGATGAGATATTCATGCTTTAATGTTCCCACACACTCAGCATATAAAACCCTTAGTTCACCTTGCATGTTCATGCAAACGATGCATACAAAATTATATGGAATAGTAACGTTGTCCCTTTAATTGAACAATAACTAGCCTGCCTACCTTTAACATTATGTTAAAAAAATTAATGAAAATTGTTTATAAATAATTATTGCCAAGGCTTCCAGAAAACCTTGTCCTATAGCTTTATTTACATAATATCCCAACTTAATATACTAGCACTTGGCATTACTGACATTAAGAGTTGCTAGAATACTCCCTTGTGACAAAAGCCGTTGATGTCACATTTGAGACACTGATGATCCTTATACATGAAAGCTCCCTGGATTTGCTGTCTTTAAATATTGAGATAAAAACTAAAAATTAAATCAAGCATGAGATTACATAGTTTCCACACTTCATGACTGAGTTGTTCAAAGCAGGGTAAATATCATGACAACTTATAGGTTTTAATTGGACTTAACCCAGGGGTAGCGCTAACCCTGCTGCGAACAGCTCGGCCCATATCTTTTAAAGTGGCAATCATGTCACTGAGGTATTAGGAAACCGCAGTCATCGAAGGCCTAAATTCACACAATCTCCAACAAGCATGCAGAAAAAAAAAATCCCAACTTAAAATGCAGAAATAATTATTATTGTTGCCAAATTTACCTTAAAACAAAAGTTTGAAGTTCCAGCACAAAAACACAAGGCAAGTCAGAAATGTACATGAAGTATGCAATATGGTGATAGAGGAAGTACTGTCAGTTGCAGCTGGATTTAACTATCTAACTGGCTGTAAAATGTGGCATGTTTGACCATCAAATACTCAAAGTTTGACAGCTCATTTTGCAAACTTTCCTGCATAATAGAAATTATTGTAACAAGGCAAAGTCAGTTCACTCAGAGGAGTGTTCAACATCCAAATCTCACTGCCATTTTGTGAAACAAGATTTCACAATCCTTCAAACATGAGAACTTTGATAGCCAGTTAGATTGTTTGTCACACTAGCTGCAACCAATGGCAATTGGACCTGGACTATCACTTCCTGCAAATTTAAAGTGTTTTAGTAGTATTGTTTTCCACCTATTTGACCATCCCCTCAGTTGGACCACATGGGAAATAATACTGGAACCGCAATAACTACTCAAGGTTCGAATCACAAAACCAGTAACAGCCCAAGTTTCTTAATACCCCAGCCACTTCCCTACGTACTTAGATACAGACACCAATCCGTCAGTAGTATCAACATTGTCTGATTCATCAGCATGTGTCATGCCTTCAGCATCTGACTGCTCAAGCATCTCATAATCTGAGATGTCAGTGTTCCCTGATGTACTCATGATGCTCTCTGGTGATACCTGTTTGCTCAATTTGTCCGTTGATGCCATGGCTTGCCCCTCACCTGCATTAATTTCATTTAATTTACTGTCCACTTGAGACTCGCCAACTGAATGAGTTGGTTCAGAGTCGGAATCTTTCTCAATGTCTGGGAATTCTAACCCTTCCATGAATTCACCTTCTTCAAATTCAAACGTATCAGTAGCTTGACTTATAGATGGGAACTGTAGATGCTCCAGGAACACAGAAGGACTATCAAAACTTGGGCTCCTCGAATCTGGTGTGCTACCATGTGTAGTTTCTTGATTTTCTGATAAAAATATAAAATTTCAGTTAACAAATAAACCTCAAGTAAATCCTGATGATGAGGATAAACATGACATTGAAAACAACTACAAGATATAATAATTAGTCATGAGGAAGAGGATTAAAGGATAGAAGTAATTATTACAAATTAATAAACTCTGCCAGTCATACATTTAACTATATTAAAATACTAGGCAGAACACTGAACATATGTAGAGCAACATTTTTATATTAGTCACATAAATGGTCATCATTAATGAAATGAACCCGGCTTCAAATGGACACAGTCTCAAGGGTTGCCATTTACATGACAGATGAGACCATATCAATTTAAAACTGCTCCAATTTGTCAGCGTTTTCAGAATAACCTGGTTTTAGTAATGGTCTCACTTGTCATCATGTATACAGAAGGCCAAACGGTATCAAAAATGATCTGGTTATGCAACAGAAATCATGTCCATGTAATTCAGTCTAAATAATGAATCAACGAAACAAAAGAGAAATCACGCAGCTGTACTTACTAGAAAACAGAATGAGCATAATAATATTTATTATTCCACTATTGCATCATTTCACCATAAAAGGTCAAGAGAACGCACAAAATATGAGACCATAATACACTGTAGTGCCCCGGTTTGACCGGTTTACAACACAGCATCATTCGTACATGCCATTTCAGCACTCTTACCAAAACAGAGAAGCCAAAATAACAAAACCTTTTTGTAGTGGAATAATAAATCTCTTATTCGATGGTTTACATATAATACGCGCGGACATTTTGCTCATTGCTCGTATTTTTTTTTTCATTGCTCGTAAAATACTACGCAAATCGCAAAATATCTGCATGTATTATATGTAAAACCATCTAATAAGATATATATATTGGTGCTTGCCACCCCAGCCTACTCCTCCCTTCTCCTAGCCTACTTTACAAAAAACTGTTGGAGAAGGCTGCCTTGGGTATTTATTTTGAGCTGCACTTTGGTCTGGAAGCAGGAATGGTCTTCTCAAATATTGGCTTCAAAATGGGTGATCTCATAAAAAGAAAAAAATGTTCAATAATCACAGCGTCAATATGGTCCAAAACGCTCCCGGGCCGTGGAAACATACATTAAGTTAAACACTCCAAAAAGTACCCCTGGCAGTTGTAACCGCTCTAAGAGCAACATAATTACCAGATTGTGTGTCGTCACTGCTACCATTTTGATCTTCTTTCCTCGTTACTGAATTCAAACCCTGCGTTATTGCCGATGAAATAATTCCTTCAAGAAACTTGACTTGTAGAGGTGGGTCAGGAGATGGTGACTCTGGCATGCTCAGTTCCTCTTCGAGTAAGGTGTTGTGTTGGTCAACAACTGTATCATCAGCAGTTGGATAGAAATCCTTGGTAAACTCTTCATCACTGTCAGCTGGTCTTTCTCCATCTATCACTGTAATAACAAAAACATGCCTGGATTGACAATCTAGTTGAATGCTCAGTGTACAATGTAAAATCATTAATAAATTATGAATATCCAGAAAAAGTGAGTTCAAACATTCTTTTTAGAATGCAAGTTGCTCATTCTAAGTTACGATGTTAAATCTACTTATGTTGAGTTGGCTGTAATAAGTTACTGACATAGTGCACTTTAATCCCAAAACTATTTTCATTAAAAAATCTATTTATGCACATTTGTTGCAGTATTTTGGGGTTTAGTTGAATCCTGACCTTCTATTCCCCTTATAAATAGGAACCTGGGAAGAGCAAGGGCTTGTGACACCAACTTCAAGCGTATTGCTGATGTTGATACATCCTGCTACTGTGCATGTAGCTGGCATTTTTGAAGCTACAATCAAATAATGTTGCCCCAAAGACAAGTCAAATGGGTGAAATTTGCTGCAGAAGTTTCTGATTTGACACCACATTAATTTTGCAGGTTGACATAGCTCTCAAGACTTGGATATGGTAACAACATGGCAACTTTCTTAGGCAAATGTTATGAATTGACAAGGCACATACAATTGCGCCAAAATACTTCAAAAAATATATTCAATTGTTTTAGGGAAAAAGCAATTTGGGGGGATAAAATTGGATAATAAAACAACCTTTGGGTACAATATCCCTCTGTCTCTTGGTCCTGCTATGTTGCCATTGAACCACAAATGGCCTGTAAAAAGGTTCCAGAATTTTCTTGACTCTTGTGTGTATTCCATGATGCTTAACAACTGGCCAGAAGAACAGAGCACATGCTAAAAAGAGAAGTTAATTCATTAATTATCAGCAAAAAAAAAACACTGAACCACTCTGCAAACAATAAACATAATGCAAGAAAGACAAGAAATTTGCATCAACACTTTAAGTGGTGGATAATATTAGGTACAAATTTTGTATTTCTGAGGTGACATGCTGGCTCTGTTAAACTACGTTACTACCCAAATATACATTAAATTGACTCTTTTCGAAAGACAAAAATATCTGGATTGATATGGAAAGAGGTGAATGCAGAAGAACATACCAGTCAGATATGAGATCTTCATCAGAGGTAAATACTGATAGGCAGAGACAGCTGCTAATAACAACCCAAATAAAATGCCATAGTACTGCAAAAGTATCACAAGAACATAATTATTAATTCATTAATTAGGTCCAAGTTGATCAAAACAGTTTTAGTGCAAAAACCTGGTTAAGTGCTATGCCAACATATAGGTTTTGGAAATACTTAACCAGAGAATGTTGGTAGTGCTAACCTGCTGCTAACAACGATCAGCCTTATCTGAATGGTTAGGTGTCTCCTCACACTTATTTGCTGGTGCTTCTGCCCCCCTTGGGGTCAGGGTGAGGAGATGCTAGACAATTCAGACCACAGCCTATTTGAGTTGCACTTTTTATTTTCTTGTCTGGGCAAGATGCTTCCAAACCACAAAAAAATGGCAAATTGAGCATTGTATCCTGCAACATGACGTGCTTATATACAGGGAACACCTCCTTTCCCTTCTGGTATGAACAACCAACTGAGATGTGCAGCTGTCTACATCCATTTAACTGTACTCACTACAAAAAAATCCTGTCATGTCAAACTGATGTGTAAACAAAAAGATTGTACCTTATACAAGTTGTTTGTTTTCAGCTTGTCCAGCCTTTGGTACCAAGCTGAAAAACAACTCCAGACTAGTGCCAATCTTTCACAAAGATGAGAAAATGAGGGTGAGGTATTTTGGCTGCAATAACAATTGCAAATTACATAAATTAGTATTTTGCTGTTTCCTAAGGCATAAAAAATTAAACACAAAATAAAACAAATTATGGTAAATTTGAGTCTGAGTTTAATATAACCTGGGTGCCAGAGGCTTTTTGTGCACAGTTGCCAGGTGTGTGAGAAAAAGACAAAACAAACCAACCTCTTCAAAAACCACAAGAACTGTACAACTGGCAAGATTAAAATTTACCTCAGCTCATCCACGGTGTTAACTTATGGATGATGTAACACAAAAGAGCTCAAACAATAAAGTGAGGAAACTAATAGGTAAACAAACAATAAACCCAAAATTTAGTGAATTTAATTAAATCAGGCACCGCAATAATTTAACTATCCATAATGTTGATTTTCGTTTGAAATCGAGAATCCAATTTCTTTTCATCGTCAGGATAAAATACCAGCCTTTAGTTTAAAGAATGCTTTGAAATTTATTTCTTGTTTGCGAATTTCACTTGAGACTTGACCTACCTATCTGTATCCTTGTCAACGGCACCGAATCCACCTAAATAAACCAAGATTTAAAAAATAATTTATCTTATAACTCTATTAAATGGGCATTCTCTGTATTTTAGACAAAACAGTCGTTTTCGCAGAGCAAGTGTTGTATGCTACGTAAGAATTGAGTTAATTGAGTTTACCTATTTGCAGCAATTGCCACACCTTCACTCTAACATCATCCAAAAGCAAGGATGATGCCATCATTACGACCAGCAGCAATACCAGACGGAATGTCCCACTTGCCATAGTTCTGCAGGACAAAATGACAGTGAGAGAGTGCATTTTATTTGGCCGATCTGTCCGGTACAACTACTCACCCGAAGAGTGCAGTCATGCCAATGAAATAGCATAGTGAATGTGTGGGTCTTTCCCACAGAAGAACGGTCTGAACGTAGTTCCACCTCGTCTCCAGGGGGTTAAGAAATTTCCTGACTCGTTCAATGTAAACACAATTGTCAGACGATTCAGATTTGCTTGAATTCTTAACCGAATCCTCTACTGGAGGATTGGACGCCATTTTCCTGTTATTATTTCTTCAGTCAGCCAAAGAAGAAAATGTGACGTCATGGTAAACATTCTTGATTCGGTCCAGTCAACCTGGAACCCAGGCCTTCTCCAGGCGTTTAGTAACGTCAAGATAAAACCTTTCTCTTGGCTTAAATGTTATGTAACACCAGAATTCGAAATCTCACTATTAAAAGTCTCGCCAGCAATTATCATGATGGAAATAAATTCTTTCAAGAGAAAAGAATTAAAAACACCCACAAACTGCTGGGATAAAGGTATGGCTGACCTATTGAGCAGCCACGATTTTAATTTTGTCTTGAAAGGTGCTTAAAGTGCTTTTTGTATACCTACCCGGGACACGCGTATCACTAGCGTAGCGTGGTACACATATCACTGGGATATCATATCTCCGAGCCGGACTCTCCGGGGGATGCACATATCCTGCGCCATTGCATTATGGGTAGTTTCCTCTTGGGACTTCAGGAAAGATGAGGTTTGTAAGGTAGGCTGTTGGCTATTTTTCTGTTTACAAATTCGGCCAGTATCGGAAAGAGCTTCAAGATATGGGACCCGGTGGTCATTGCAACTATTCGCCCTCGTTGTAGATCCATACTTACAAGAATGTATTAGCTTGACCTTGTTCTTCGATCGACCATGCCGGCGGGAGTTTATTTGCTACGAGAGTTTTTCACTGCAAGAGTTTTTATACTGCAAGAATGCTTCTAACAAAATGAACGTGAGAATTTTATCTCGAAAGAAAACGAGACGGAGGCCCCGTTATCTACAGGCACTGAGAGATTTTACAGCTGCTGATGCTTGCTTTTCTGATGGCGCAAATCCTCTTTCCTTTCACATAGGTGAAATCTTCACATTTTTGAGTCGTAGAGACAATTACTGGGTTAATGTCGAGCGGACGATCTGGAAACACAACCCTCTGCTTAAGTCTGAAGATTACCCAGCTGTTGAGCGGGGTATCGTACCTGTTGACTACGTTATCGAAATGGATAATACCAGACAGAATGGAAGAGTTACTCCGGCGAAATCTCTTGGTGATCTCGTTCCTGTTGACGGTGAAAGTCAAGACGTCTTCATGGTAAGCTGTTGCGACGTGGACTTTGTAGGATTCTTGTTCGTCGCTTTTTCGTCAAAATGTTTTCTAGAAAACAGGAAAGTCACTTCAACTTGATATTTGATTTTTGATGACGGTGTATATGCGCTTTTTCGCTATCTAGAAGACAAATATTCCATCAAGTTTTATAATTATGTATATTCCATCTAGTTTTATAATATGTAGTTCCTTGTGTTTCGGCGAAAACCTGGCACATGTAAACACTTCGTTTACTGAAACACTTTATATCATTATATCTGTCCCCAGAAGTGTTCCCGTCAATTTATCTTGACCAATCCAGATTTGATAGATTATGACAGAAATTTTCCCAGACTTTTGCAAAGATAAATTTGATTGTTGTACAGATAGTGTATGGAATTCCACAGATTTCAGAGACTGAAGTTTACAAATAATATGTTACTGTATGTAGTCGCTGTGCACATTTGTTGCTGGCTTAAAGTCAGTTTTTTTTCAATATGGTTATCTAAAAAATGCTCTTGAATGAAATTACAGGCTTCACACCCAGATGATATTTGAAGTTTGCAATACACCCAATTGACATTCCAGAGAGTATCGGCTTTGAGATCATAGAGCAATAAGTGTTTTTTTAGTTGTAGCTTGTTTAGGAGGGTGAAAATTGTCATGAAAAACAGGAAAGGGGAATATTCAGATATTCAATTTGTCATGAATTTTTATCATCAGATGCAATAATAATTGGTTCAGTCTGTGTGTGTTATTAGTGAAAGTAATTTAATCATGATAATTTATCCTCTGTAATTAGCTTAAAAGTGACAGAGATGGACTGGCAGAGGAACTGGGACAAGTAAAGAGAAAGCTTGAAGAGGCATACAAAGAAAATGCTATCCTTCATGATAGGTATGGTAACAAAGTGGATCATGTACATGGCAGTTGTAATGACCCAGGCAGATTTTAAAGATTTTATAAAAGATGACAATAATAAACTATCGCTTTTATCAAAGCCTCAATTCTGTGTTGTTTTTCAAGGTCAGCTCAGGAGTACAAGCAAAATTTACAGCTAGTTCATCAGCTGTTATCACAGTAAGACATTTACGAACCACATTGAATGTGAACTGCAGTCAGACATTCAATCTTTATTGTCCTATATGGTTAACCAAAGCTGCCTTCAGTTAACCAGCTAATGGACAATGCTAATTTTTTTTAAATTTCAGTTTATCATAATTTTGTAATTTATAACGTAAGTCCATTAAAAAGCATGAATAATCAGTGATACTTGTAATGTAAACTGCAGGGACAGATACAGCATATGTTGTTCGTGGTTAGCAAAGTCTTGCTGACTTAACAGGCTGATGAATCAAGCTGCTGATATATCATTTTATTATGATAATATAATAATTTATTGAGACTAATCAATAACCCTAGTAATGATGCAAACACCAGGGAATCTACATTTTATGGCTGCTAAACAAGATCAAGTGTCATCCAAAATACAAAAAATAATGTTTCATACTGTAGGTTTTGTTTTGGCACTCTGAAAAGGGTCCCAAGGAAACCACATAATTATCTAATTAATAAAGGCTTGCAGTTGTTTTGTTAATTTTTCTTTAGTGAATTCACCTTAAAGTCAATGGTCTTATCAATATGATGAGTATGTGATTGGCTCCTTGCCTTGAGTTACATCCCTGAAATGCAGACTGATTTTAAGGGACATTTCATTGATGAGAGCCAGTGACACCAAGAACAATTATGGCTTTAATGTTTTGAAAAAATATTGATCATAATTTTATCAAAGTGTGTTATTTTATGCTTCAACAGACATTCATCAGTAATTTAGGAATAAATCAACCAATACAGTAATACTAGTCGATGTTCTATTTACTATTAGGTATTATGCTGTTGGGGAAGCTGTTGTTACTGCAAAAGAAGAACTTTCTATTGCTCAACAGTCATTAATAGAGGTAACATTAAAATGTATCTATTTATTTGTTATGTGTTGACTATCTGAGCAAACAAGAACTCTTAGAACATCAGAGAAATAATCCAGAACCAGTTTGTGGCTTTGTTTTAAACAGAATCTAAATGATATTTTTCAGTCCAGTTAATTCACATGTGGCTATTGTGGTTCAAAAGTGGCATTCAGGTTAAAAGTTAAACTTAGAATGTACATGTATTAATTTTGCTTTGTATCCTAACCCAATAACTGGTATTCATGCATGCTTATAAATTATTTAAGTGTTGAGAGTTAAGTGTTGAGAGTTCATCAGATTTCATTTTGAACTACAACATAGCCATGATCTGACACAATTCCCAGTTCTCAAGTCAGATTGTCATCCCATTGTTAAATTGACACTGCTTGGCCTTTAATTCACTTTTTTGTAGGAGCAACAAAGAAGTCAAATGTATCAGAAAAAGTTGGAAGACATTAAGACTCAGATAAATAAATCGGGCAATAAATCAGCGGTATGTAGTTTGAAGGATGTGCACCAGACGTAAAAAGCATTTTGTCTCAAACAAGGCTTAAAAAGTATGATGCACCTCATCGTTGGATCAAGTCCAATTGAATGTGTTGTGGTTGAAATTTTAACTTTTATTCACCATTGTCTTAGATTCATTATTATAATCTGAAACAATGGAATGTAAAAAAGAAACAAGTTTAAATAATTTTAAACCAAGAACAAATTTAAATGGCAGCATATGCTGTGCAACCATTTTTTAGTGTGCTAGCTATCATAGCCCTGCACAGCATTTGTACACAGTACTTTTTAGTTTCTACAGTTCACACTGTTGTGTCTTGTTGGTATGTTTGTATGACGTACACGTATATACTTGTACATGTCTCACTCATATTCATTGTAAGTTAAACAGAGCTCATTTGTTTCAGTTGCTCATCTTTTATGGTATACAATATTTATTGCAGATTAAACTTTTAGATAAGATACTTCAAAAAGAAACAAAGTCTCAACCAAATGGTGTAATACAAAAGGTAAGGGAAAAGCATAATTTGTAATTAGTGGTGCATCCATGTTCACCTAAGAGCACATGCGATAAGTTTTATTCCCATTTCATGGTGCTCTCCATACATTGGTATTAAGAAGCATAGTTGGGTTACTCTATCATTAATGAGTTTTGCAATAATAATTTATTTTACAGGGTAAACCTGCTAACTCGTGTGATGATTTAATGCTGTCATGTGCACTGTGTCATGAAAAAATGAGGTATATATAAACTATAGTCAAGAGTAACCTAGTAAACTTTGATTTTTACTTTTTTACATTTTGTACCAGTTTTTTTAATGCACAACTGAAAGCTGAAATTTGATGTAAAGTTTTGTAATCCATCTCAACCTCAATACTTTTCTTTTATTTGTTTTTTTCTTCTTTCTTTTGTTTTGTTGTCATCTTTTTTTTTTTAAATTAAGATCTTGTTAGTTATGATTTTTCATTGTGCATACATGTATTGTGTTGTGTATTTTGCCTTTGTTCAGTAAAGAATTTATTAATCATGTATTTAGGTCTTTGTGTTTTGAGTCTGAATACGTTCAACATTCTTTTATCCACAACTGAACAGGGTTGCTGACCTTGCTTCACATTCCAAAGTTTGTCGCCCAAAGGACACAAACAAAGCTCCAACAAGGTAGGCATGAAAAAATTTTGTGCTTAATTAATTTGTGTATTTTGTACATCTGTTTTGTGAAGGAATTGGGTGAAGGAATTGTGACTGGCAATTTCTGTGTTGGCACCTACATTGTATAAATAACTATTGTACTGTGGTTTCTTTCAGTCCAACAACAACAAGCTCAGAACTACTACGTGTTACTGTAACATGTTCAGAAACTGATGAGAAAAATGCAACGTTTAAAGTTGTTACTAAGGTACGATAAAGAAGTTGACTAGTTTCAGTGGTGAGTTACTACACATAGTACCCTGTTGTCATCATGGCTGCACATGTTGTTGTTGACACCACTGTTGCCCCATTCCCCTCCCTTCAGTCCCATCACAGATACTTCATTTGGCAGCCATGTTCATTTAGAAGATGTATCTCTCCTGCAGCTGTTTGGTTGTAGTTTAGTTTTACCCTTCCTTTTTCTATCTTGGATGTTTTGCCATAGACAACTCTAGAACACTACAAATTCTCTGACTATGAGGTTCATCGTAGTGAGGGTGACTTTGAGTGGCTTCAGTCAGCATTAGAGGAATCTTGCCCTGAGAGAATAATACCACCTATGGTTCTGCATTCTTCATTACATGGTAAGATCTCTTTGTTGTTCTCCCAAGAAAATTGTTTTAAGTTGTTTTTTTGCTGTTTTTCCTTTAAGTGATACATTTAAAGTGTAGAATGCAAATTTAAAGGTCTTTAATTTATTTATTTCAGGGAAAATGAGAGAAGTTCAAAGATTTTTGTCAAGGATTTGTGCTCATAAGGTCAGGAAAAAAAACTGGTTTCCTTTGCTATTATCCACCAAAGTGACTGAATGGGTTCTGGCAACCATTATTAATCCTGAGATCAGTCCATGCCTTCCAGGGCATGGACTGTATGAATTGTGTTCAAATTAAATGTCATGCTATATTGGGCTGAGTTCTAGATTTAGAGATACATGGGCAACTTTCAGGTTGTTTTTAAACATTTTAAACTACTCCTATCATTGAAAAACTCAAGTATTACACTGTATTTAAATAAAATCTGTGATCTGTTACAGGTTTTGAAAAAGCACGATCTCCTCAACTTGTTTTTAACTGGCGAGGGGCAGGTAGGACATGCAGTTTCATTCTAAGTTTAGTGTCTTTGCATCCATTCCACCATGGTGCTAGCATTAATATTGTAATCTCCAGTCTTAATTTTCAAGATTGATAATAAGGCAAACATAATTTATAGGATGTGCAAAGAGCTAGAGAGGAACTTGAAAAGGAAAGGCAGAAAAACAGTGCTACAGATCAAGAATGCTTTAGTCAAGAATGTTGTGATCAGAATGCTCCAGTTATCAAGTGTCAGGTTAGTAACCTGCAAGCTGACAGTTATTTCTCTTAACACTTCTACCAAAGAAATTACCAAAACAGAAAACCTATAACCTATAAACCTCTTACTAGATGAATTATATATTACTTGTATATATGACATCAGTTTATTCATATTTCTGTCAAAAGCCAACAAAAACTACTAACTCCCTGCACTGTTTCTTAAGATGAGTTATTACCTTTATTTTTGTTTTTCAAACATATGCATAGTTTAGTGAGTGCACAGGACCTGCCTCCAAAAGTCCATTTCATTGACTCCTTGGTTTTTTCCCGCTTGACATCATGAATATTGCAACCTGGCAAAGAGTTAGTTCAACTTACATGTAGTAAAGTAAATTAACATTGCAGTTATTAATTAATAAGCTTCATATTTCACATCTGTATTATTATTATTAGTTTCCATTTTTGCCTTTTTTTTTCATTGCAGAGATACTTACAGCAGTTTGCAGCCAATCTTGATGGCTTGATTACTCATCTTCAAGATAGTTTGAACAAGAACACCATAGGTACTTGCTTACTTTGCCTGGGTTGCAATTTGTAGTTTTACCATTTGATAATATTAATATCCAGAATGAAATTTCTCATTGTTCACATGTATAGATGGCCCTGGTGTCTGGTTCAAATCTCTGGCAGACTTTGAGCCTACTGATACGTATTTAAAGGTATTTGCGTTAATTTTACTTAACATTGCTTAGGTATACCTTCCATATGTTTGAAGGTTGAATGCTAATTTCAATCCTATACCTTGATACTTATAATAAATATTACTGATATAATTAGCTTTTAATAAGCTTTATAAGTGCTTAGCTTTATAAGTGTATTATTAGTGGTATGTGTTATGTATAAGCGTAGTACGTCCAGCGTTTGTAACGTGAGCCATGTTATCAGTGTAAAATTATTAATTATTGTATTGGGACAATATTGTCATAATTATCTGTAACTTTTTGGGACAAATGACAAAACCCCCATTCTCCCATCACCACTGTACAGTGTTTAGCTGCTGCTGTGACCACAGTGCCGTGTAAACGTCAGCGTTCTTGGGTTTTTGTTTTTGTTTTCATCCCTTTGTTTGTTTGTTTTTTTTTTAATCCTAACATTTTATTTTACAGACTGCTGCAGAAGCTCTCAGTAAAATTTCTATGGAGTTAGAAAATAACCGGGTGAGTAGCATGAAGAAAGACAACCGTGGTGCTACTTAACACTGATTGATGCACAGGCCCAGTCAACAACATCACCTGACAAAGACCAGCAGCATGCCGGTCTAAACGTCACAATCCACAGTCCTATTGTGCCACAAAACTGAGACAAACAAAGTCGACTATCAGAGATAATCATGCAGACCGACCAAATGACTTGACTTGTCAGTTAAAGGACTCTGGCCAAAGAGACTGGTTTAGGCCAATTAGATCTGTATCATTTGCAATTTAGGGATAATTTTTTCTCCTTTTACAGGGAATTACTACAAATATATAAGATATCCTGAGTTGAGTGTTGGTGGTCATCATTTATGTTCTCTTTCAAATCATTTTTTTTGTTAGGAAACAGCAGAAGAAAAACTTATTGTGAATGATCTGAAGAGTGTTTATCACTATGTTAAGAGTGCTGAGGTATGAGCACCAAAATTTTGCACTGCAGCATAGTGACAGGAGGAAGTTATTAATATATTAATATTATAATTATTAATATATTATTAATAATAATATTATTATTATATATAATTTATAATGAATGTATAATATAATAATATAACATAATAATATATTAATAATTAATAACTATAATTAATATATTAATTAGTACCCTGAATGTGCATGTGGATGCTCTGGGTTCAAAATCCCGCTCCAAATAGGCTTGTTTTCATGGGCCCCATATTCAACTCCACAACACTGTACATAAATGTTTGAATTCTTTCCTGCTGTAATTATATGCATGGCCTCACAAGTTTCAAGCTTTAAATGCCACTACTGGTATGTATAAATATAGGGGTTTTTTTTTAGCTTTACTTCTTAAACCATGATATGAAAAGTTTTCCTTCCCATGGCCTGAGGTTTGTCACAAACCTGCCTTTCTTTTCCAGGGACTTCTTCACAGAGTACAGGCAGCAGTAGCTAAATTTGTATACTGGGAAGAGGAGGTCAGAGCTTATGAGCAAACAAAGGTTAGTACTCACAAAACTGGAGGACAAGCAACATTTTTACAAATCAGGGTACAGATTGTCCATTCCTGGAGAAAACTGCTCTGCAAAAATATTATTCTCTCTTGAAATGCCTCTTGTTACAGTTAAACTCTTTTTTTCATACTGCTTCGCTGCAGGAGCCCAGTTCAGAGGATGAGTCAGATGCAAGTGAACAAACACGGAAGTGGGCACAGGTTAGCAATTACAGTTGTATGCCTTTTCATGAACTGATCACATTACGTTTGAGTTGTGTCTTGTCTATAATAATAATTGAAGGGTTGTCTGCATAAATGCCTTAAGGGTTTTTTTTTTCATATTTTGGTTGTGTTACCAATAGCAGTTGAATTCCAAACAATAAACAGTGCCCTACTTCCAAAAAATGTTTGCAGTTGTATGCAAAAAATAAAGGAAATTCAATGAAAACAGGTCAGAATGGTTTTTCTTCCCTCTGTTTTTGTCCTGTAGTCCTCAATTTTTGTGTGAGACTTGCAACAATAATTAATTTTGTAAGTTATATACAGTTAAAGGAGCTACGTCACGGTCTTGGATTTTGAAAAGTTTAGCCTCAATTTATCAAAAAGATCGTTTGTAATCCGTTTCAATCTTCTGCATCCTTCGCCATCCTGGCCATGCTTGCATTTATTTTTGTCTGTTTGGTTCTTATCTTCCCTAACAGATTGTTATTTCACTATTTCCCCATTACTTAAATACAATTTTTATGTCTCTTTTTGAACCCAAAATATCGTGACCGAGATCCTTTAATTATTGCTCAAAATTTGGCTGCAATTTGATGGAATAACCAAAATACAAAAGAAAAGTCACTTCCCCATTCAGGTTCAAGAGTGACTTCTCTGCCTAATGCCAGGGGATTTTATCCTGTCTAATGACAGAGGATTTTACTTGCCACTGGGGTACTCCCTGGCACAGAAAGGGTTAAGAACTTAAAATATGCATACAGCTGTTCAAGCATTGTGATGGTATGTATGATGGCGTGGCACTCAGTGATACAAACATGAATTTAATAAAATTATCCTTTCTAAAAAGGTTAATGTAAATTCAAAAGTACTGTGTAGGGAAGGGAGTGGATGGTTTTGTGCATTTAACTTCAAAGTGATATTTGATAATGGTTATGTTGATCTTAGGCAAATTCCAACTGTGCTGATGCCAAGACAAACCTGGAACATTTGTGTAAAGATTTGTCATCAGAATTGGCACATTTTGACTGGAGAAAAGAAGTGGAGTTACGGGAGATATTGATCGAATACTCAGCACTTAAATCAGAGCATTTTGAAAAGGTGTGGAATGAAAAATCATAATGTGATAGATGTCATCTAGTCAGACTGTAGAGCCCACCAATGGGAGGAAGTACTAGCAGTGTGGTGTATGTACATCACACCTCGGTTCAATGGGTGAGTGCTATCCAGTGGATAACTACTAGCAAAACCAAATCGAATTATCCAGTGGATAGCACTGTTCGAACAACTGGAGCCAGGGTCTCATTTCTCGATAGTCCCAAAAAGTTAATGGACCCGAAAAGCAATTTGTGAAACTATGATCTGCTTATTATGAAAATCTGGTCTGTTAACAATCATGCTTTCAAGATAGGAAAAAGCAAACCAATAGTGAAGTTTCTTGGCTTCAAATATCTTCATTTTCAAGATATGGAGAAAATTGTGACACCTGAAATACACCTGAAAAGTTCCGGGGCTTACAAGAAATGGGCCCCTGATGTCAGTGTACAGCTTCGGTTTGTCAGTTTGTCCTTTGTCCTTGTTCTTTTGGTTACCCATATGACAATAGGAAAGTGACCACCAACTCGTCACAGGGCCACACTTGCTAGACTTTTAGTAGCCTGTAATTTAATTGGCTACCAATGTTCAAACTGTAAATAACATCCCAAAGTATTGGGGATCTTTTGCTTGATTCCCCTCACACACACAGGGCGAAATGTTGCAGGGTTTTGTATTCCGCAAATACTCCCTTTTTGGGTGGTGCAGCTTGGACAACATTCTAAATCTTAAACTAACAAAACTAAAAAGTCATAGCATGAACATCTCTTTAATTCTTGTCATATTTGCCATCTTTTAAGGTTCAAAGTAAATGGTTTGGAGTGAAGCTAATGGTGGAGGCACCAGTAGCACCAGAAGTGCGAGCTATCAAGTGTATGGAGGATACATGATAACCCATGTCACCTTTGTTAAAGTTCTTGCTAAGAAATGCTTTATTCTGAAAAAAAAAAAAACTACCAGCTATATTGTACATGTAACAAATTATTACTTTTGTAGAAATTTTACTTTGTCTCTTGAAAACAAGAATGGCTCATTTCAGAGGCAAGACAGAGTTAAGAGAGGTGGTTGTATGACACATTGTCACTCTAAGTCATACCCAAATTCAAGGTCCAACATCATTTTGTTGCTAATACTAAATAGTCTCCTTGAAAATTATGAAAGAGGAAACATTTTGTTGCAAATCATTTTCAGGATACAGGCAGCTTACAGGTCTTGAAAACCCTTGTATTACAGCTGAATTTAGAAAATACTTTTATAATAGTAGGAAATTATTTTAAAATCATTAATGTAAAAGCCAAGAGGCTCCACATTATAGAATTAAGACCACCATATATCACTGAAATTTAGTTGGGTGATTTGGTGGATGCCAATGATATTATTAGTCAGAGGAAAAAAAAACACACAAGGGGAGCTTTGCTAGCTGTGACTGTTACTCTGGTTGCAACCCGAGCTGCCATATTTTGGAAAGTGAGCAGGGAGATATTTCGTACTTTAAATGTCTATCTAGAGACTGCAGGTTGCAGAGTATAGAATCAAAGGATAAATTTATAATATATTACTAAATAAGGCATTTTGTAAATTATTTCAGTGAAAGCAGGATTTTTCAATTAAAGTGCACCTAACCTCAAAACGATTTCCTTTGCGAAAGTCTCGACACAATACTGCATGTATTTTGCCTTTTCTGCACGGAATTTCACTTTTAATGGGCTGTACAAGATACGTCAAGTTACTAAAACTAGCTGTCATTTGTCTCATGGCTGTGGGACAAATAACTGCTGGTTTTGATGAGTAACAGCACATAAGTGAACATTTGAGGAGAAGAGTTTTATTTTAACAACAAAGAAACAATAATTGCAGTTAGGGGCACTTTAAATTTAAATCCGTGTTCTTGGTATTTCAGGTTTAATGTCATTGAAAGATCATTTTCAACCATTAATGGTATCTCATTTTATAGGCAATTACCCATGATTTTGAATAGACCCTTATCATTTAATTATAAATGCACTTTTTTTCATCTTTTAATACTAGATTGTTTAATGACAGTTAGGAAGAAGACTCTTTTCTGAGTAGTGAGAGGAGTAGATAATGTCCAGAGTTCCACAGTGAGCTAAATGCTTCTTGTGTTAAATTCTAATGCACTTTATTAGGTATGCATAAGGGGAACTAAAGAAGATTCCATAAAAAGTAGGTTTTGTTTGCAGAAACAGGGTGTTGTGTTCATTGCAGCTACCAGGAATGGCACAATTTCATCACGATTCTGTACTGGTAACATGGTCATTTGTTATATACCCCATGAGTCCTTCATCTGTGAGCTTTCTCAAAGCTATAGCACTCCACCCATAATTTGCCACAGGGTTAGCAGGACTGGGGTGCATTATTGAACATATTTTAATGTCACTATCTTTTAAAGCTTTACGAGCTCTTTCCGTTGCAAATTTTCCAACACCCACAATAATCTTCACTCCAGTTAGTTTAACAATGTCTGCCAGAGATTTGTCACATATTTCTATTAGATGCTCCCTTTCTCCTTTAGGGAGTTGAGGTGGGGTGATGTTCTTGCCACTTGATGTCATGAAAACAAGAGGACAGTAATTGTGAATGAAACAGTTGCAGAAAAATGTCTCTGGAGATTTGCTGTGTTCCTTGAAGAAACCCCAAAGCCGGCTTCCACTCACTTCAGCTCTCTCACAGTTGAGGCCTTGGATTGGTCTCTTAGGATGTTCTTTCTCTGGTTTATAAACACATCCTTCAATTTGAAGCCATTCTTTCACATGCTTCGTGTCTCCAAAGGGAACCTGTCAAAGCCCAGAAAATTAATTCTTGATCACAACGTAAATACTTCCTTTTATTTTAGCCATGCAGTGATGGTGCTTCCTGTATCCCATATCCCCTCCCTTTCCCCGTTTCTCACCCTCGTTCACTCTGTCTGAGCTGTGCTATTTGATTGGTTGGACACACCAATACTAAGCCTGAGAATGAGTAGGTAGCAAGTTCATCTGTTTGGTGTTGTCATACCATTCGTAATTAATTGTACAATGTAGTGTGATATGCAGAAAAAAAATGCCAGAATATTAATCACTCGTAACTTTGCAAACTTACCCCGTTTTGTGCCATTCCGAAAGGGCCGGGGTTCATGCCCAAAAAAAGTACCTTTTGTCCAAGTTGAAAGTATTTCCTTACGTAATTATTGTGGGTTTCCTTGGCATAATTCAAGGGGTTGTAAACATGTGTAACAGGCGAAGAAAAACTTAATGAGGAAAGACTGCAACATAACTCGTGCTCGAGCTTTATCAGATCCTCACAAAGGTCTGCTTGAGGATCTGTTTTCCTCATTTTTGCCGGGATGACCGAGTCCAGCACCAACGCTGCGGCGGCCATGTTTGTTATGATGAGTAGATGCCAAATAAGGAAGCGAACCTATTGTTATTTACCGACCACGTGGTATTATAATTGTTACACTTAGCTAGTGGCGTCGTCTTCGAGGAGGATTGCGTTGTAAATTTGAAGGTTCGAAAGAAGTGGAAATCAATTCCACGATAGCCATGTCTACGGAATCAGAACAACTGCGAAAAATTTTCGTCGGGGGTCTTAATCGTAGGACAACCGAAGAATCGCTGAAAGAGTACTTTTCGTTATGGGGAAACATCGTGGACTGTGTGATTATGCGGGAAGGAAAGAATGGTCCTTCGCGTGGGTTTGGTTTTGTGACTTTCGACAGCTCTCAGGCCGTGGACGATTGTCTGAAAGTAAAGCGACACGAACTCGATAACTGGGAAATCGAACCAAAGCGTTCGGTCCCGAAAGGTGAAGCGCAGTCTCGAACACGGAAGATATTTGTTGGAGGGCTTGCAAGCACTGCTACCGAGGCCGATGTGGAGGAGTACTTTACTAAACTTTGCACCAAGTCTGGCATGGGAAATGTGATCGATGTGGATCTGAAGAGGGATAAGGAGAACCCCAACCGCCTGCGTGGTTTTGCTTTTGTCACCTTTGACTCGGAAGAGATCGTGGAAAAAATTTGTTCGATCTCATTTCATCAGATCAAGATGAAACAATGCGAGGTGAAGAAAGCAGAATCACAAGCTGCCATGAGAAAGAAAGAGGAACAGGAAATGAAAGCTAGTAGTGGAAGATCCCGCGATCGTGATTTTGATTCCGATTTGGGAACGCCAAGTCTTGGAGGTATTGAATTGTTCACCTATCATCGGTCATTACCCGGGAGGTGGGGGAGGGGGGCACTTTGGGCGTGAAAGGGATCATTACAGTAAGCTCTGTGTCTATTTACTCAGATGGGTGGGTGGGGGTACAGGTAATTAAATTGACATTAAACTTAAATTAAACTTCCTAGTTAAATTTAAATTAACCTAATCATGCCAGTCTGATATTTTATTTCTATTTTTTCTGTTGACTGCAAATTGAAGTGCCTATAACTCCAAAATACTTTCTTTCACTTCAGTTAAATTTAATGACTATAAAACATATATTTTGCCTTTTCAAGTCTGAAAGAATTTTTGCATTGCAAAGCACCAGGTTTTAATGTCATTTCAGTAATGAAGCATGCCTCTCTCACTACGTTTAGCTCAGTCATGGATCAAATGACTGCTAGTTTGGCAAAGTTTTATGAGGTATTGAAAACAAAATTTTGAGGAGAAAAGGCAAATTATATGAGTTATGGTCTTAAAATTTAACTTCAGTGAAAGAATATATTTTGGGGTTTGGTGCACTTTAATGACTTGAACACTGCAGTGGTACTTAAGCAGCTATGATGTATTATTTGATACTGTCATTAGGTTTTCCTATGAACTTGAGCCCAAATGCAGGCTTTGGTGGATTGAATCAGGGATTTGGTGGTGGCTCCGGGGGAAGAGGTGAGATTAGCCATAGCTATTCTCTGGTGTAGTGGTTAGCTTGCCGATTCTCAACCTTGGGGTCGGTGGTTTGAAGCCTGGCTCCACCATTGTGTTGTTTCCTTAGACGAGAAACTTTAGTCCACGCTGTCTCTCTCTCCACCCAGGTGTATAAAAGGGTCCCAGCAAAATACTAGTGGGGTAACCATAATAATGATAATAACAATAGTGGTAGTGGTAGTGGTAGTGGTAGTGATACTTAATATTTCTACTGTGCAAGTTAACATGTAAATATGGTGAAATGTACATTACACCTAGTAAAATTAAAATGGTTTTAGTTGTGTATCTGATTGGTTGAGAAGTACATTTAAAGTTTTTAGATCTAATTATAGAACAAACCAAAGCAGCTGTGTAAAAAAACTGCTTTATCTTTCAGAGATTGAATGTATTCTGTTCTTACCTTTGTTGTCTACTTTCAGGGAACTTTGGTGGTGGTGGCATGGGAATGACTGGCTTTGGAGGTGGAAACTTCAACAATCCAGCTACTGCAGCAGCTCTTCTCAGTGGATTCAATCCTGCAGCCTTTGCTGGGTTTAATCCAATGGGAATGGGTTCTAGTTTTGGATTTAACAATATGGGTTTTGGTGGGTTTGGTCCTGGTTTCTTTGGTGGATTCGCTGGATTTGGACCCGGTGGATTTGGAGCTGGTGGTGGTGGTGCAAGCGGAGGAGGTGGCACTGGGGGTGGGAGTGGCTATGTTGGAGACGCAATGGGCAGTTATGGTGGAAGTGGACGTAGTCTTTCTGGTTCTGGCAGCTATGATAAAGATGGCTATGGTGATGTTTCATATGGCATGGGCGACATGAAGGGTTCATCTGCCAGTGAACGAAACTCCACAGCTGGAATTTCTGGTGCAGGTACTGGAAATTCCAGCTCTGGGTATGATGGCATGAGCAATGCAATGGCTGTGGCCTATGGCCACGGAGCCTTACCAGGAGGATTCGGTGGGTTCCCTGGTATGGGTGACTGGAATCAATTTGCAGCTGCTTCAGGTAGTGGATCGGGAGTCGGCAGAGGTGCAGATTATCAGATTGGCAACTACAGCCAGATGAATTCCAATTATGGTCCAGCTGGCCGCTTAAGTAACCGCGGCGGTGGTGGTATTGGAGACAAAAGCAGCAGAGGTTATCGACCTTATTAACGTGTGTAGGTAAGTTGATGTGCAAGATCAGTACTGTTGTCTGAATCTGTGATGACACCTCACCTGAAATTAGTGTTAAGACCTATCAAGAGGGACATAGAACAGGGGCGCTTACCGGTATTGTCCAGGTACTGACCTGTTAACCTGGATTGAAATTGTTGCTTAATGCAGGGCATTTGTTGCTAAAGAAATAATCAATCAATGGATACTCCATTCCACTTTACTCCTGGTGGAAGATTTCTGGTAAAATTGTTGCCCCAACCCCCCCCCCCCCACCCTCCCCTCCCCTTCCCAGTACTTAAGGCTCCTTTGCTTTGCAGTCTCCAAGGAATTTAAAAGCGGTCTTTGTCTCCTAGCAGCTTTTCCCAGAGACTGGACTTTCCCAGGGACTGGAGCCTCAAAATACAAACTTTCCAGTCATATTTGTATTTATTGCAAACTTGTTCTATATTCATGGTAAATTTGAGTTATTGACAATTTTGGATGATTTATTCCAGGATGACAAAAGTGCAGTAAGTATATATGCATTCATAATATATATATGCATTAATAATTCTAATAATATAATAATTAATATTTAATAATAATTAATATAATTAATTAATTAATTAATTAATTAATTAAAATTATTATTATGTGCATTAATAATTTTGTGCTCAGTTGTGTTGTGTTTGAGGCAGTGGATGTACTTTTAGAGTTGGGAGCTGATTTTTATCCAGTGTTTATTTGAAGGAGCATCTGCTTGTAGAGAGTAGCTAGATCTTTTTACAAAAGTTGTTTTGTGCCCAATTTTCCACAGTTATGTCAGAGTGGTAGGTTGGCTGCCATTAACAGCCATGTTGCATTTGGATTGTTGTACAAAGTGTTGGTATGACTCAAATAATGAGTCTGAAGTTTACACAACAGGAATTTTCATTATTTGTAAAACATTTTTGCTGTTATCACTCCCACGGCCTTGTTGAATGTAGGACACATCAAAAAGCCTTACTTAAAAAAAAATGGGATTTCTTCAGTTTTACTGGTGGCAGGGATGGTGGCCCGAGGGGGGGGGGGGGTTAGCCCTCCCCCCAATTTCAAGCAAAAAAATAAAAAATTAATTATGTTTGCTAAAAGTAGCATTTCCGAGCTTTAAGATTTGAAAATTTTCCCAGACACCCCTACAAATTAGTGCCTTCCGGCACTTGCTTGTAGGCCCCCCAATTCAAAATACGCTCCACCATCCCTTGGTGGGTTTTCTACATTTTCTTTTTTTCATATGACTAACAGTGTGTACTTTGAATGCAGGTATTGTAGCAGTGAGCACAGACAGTTGAGGAGGTGGAGTTGATACAACAGAATAGACAGACATGATTCACAGTCAAGTTGGCATGAGAAAAAGACAGAACAGTTTACCATAGAGTACGGAAACTAGAAGAGCTCGTCTTCATGGCTTGTACAGATAGCAAAATAGTCAACCATTAGCTGGTAAAGTTGCAGTTAGCCTAAAAATATGACACCATTTTGAGGTCATTGATCTTTGTATTAGCCAGTAAAATGAAAAGTCAAGGGGAACTCAAATAGGGTTCTGACCTTTTCTTACTGTGTTGCCTGCCCTTGTTTTCTTCCTGCCATATTCTTTTTGCAAGATTCTTCATCTAACTTCCTCTTTGGATTGGTGCCAATTTTCTAGAGTTTCTCAATTTACTTTTATAATGATAGTAGTTCCTCAAATTTCTGCTTCTTAAGGGAGCACATCTTGTTTCAGGCGTTGATATTCTCATACCCTGTCTCACCCGTGGAAAAAAAAAACGTCATGGTATCCTTCATGTACATCCTGCTACCCTTGAAAGCTCATGCAGATGCACTCTGCAAATTTAAACCCATATTGGACAGTAAACAGTTTTTAACACAACAGTTGGACCTGTTCAATGTGCTTTTTGTTTTTAGAGTGTGTATCAAGGTTAGATTCATTGCAATACCGACTGATATGCCCACTGTTGTAATAGAGTGTAACAAAATTATTCGTGTTGAACGGATTTAGGGTTAGTGTTATGGTTTCAAACTCTACCCTAAAATAAAAATCACCTACGTATATGTTACATCTCTGTTAAGAGCCGAACTCTGGGATGCTTCTCTGAGAAGGCAAGGGGCAGAGAAGCTGACATAGACACAGCCCCACCTTTTTGTTTTAGTTGCTTGACTTTCTGTGTTTTGGACAAGCATGCACATGGTCAAGTAAGAACTGTGGAAGATTGTTGTTGGAAGCTCCACAGAAATGCGGTATTCAGGTCACTGGATACCTCTGTAATGCCCAATACATTTTTAAGTGTAAGATTGGTATACAGAATGAATGGTCTCTTGCAGTTTGGATACAGAGCACTAATTAACCTGCATTATTATATGGCAAGGTAGTCTTCAAAAGGACTTTATTGGTTCTTTTGTGGTGCGAGATTTTGCCATACGGACCGTTTCTTTAGACTGTGTATTTTTGTTTTCGAACGCTCGCATATTCAAAATTTGGAACTTATACTGCGAAAAGAAAACGAACGAACTCGTGGTAGCCTGGTCTTTCAGAGATGCTCGCGTCATCAAAAACATGTTACGGTGGAATGCAAAGTAACCGGAAGTGGGTTTTAACAGAAAGCAAACAAGCAGAAGCTTATTGCCATATAATGAACTACTACTCACTAACCGAACTTGCTCGAGCCATAATGGGGAATATTGGCCCTCGGGCATTTATGTACGGACCTTGCGGTGCTCGGTCCGTAGTGTCACCACCTCTGGCCAATATTCCCCAGTACGGCCCTTGCGCTCGTTTAGTAAGAGGTTAATAACGCGTGTATAATTATTTCTCACGTCAGATATAATATTCACGTCTGATCTGTCATGGATTTAGAATGGCTCGCACACAGCTTGTTGTAAATATCCTTGCAGATCTCGCGCTATTATTGTATCTATCATTATATAACTTTAGGGCTAAATTTTCCAACGATTATTTCCCTTTGTATCCTGGTAACTGTTAATTTAGCTCGTAATTGCATGCATATGCACGGAGTGTATTTAAGTTGCTTGTGCAGCGTAAAAATACAATAAGATTGTTTCAGTCTTGATATGACATGTCTGGGTAATAAGTTACTGCTGAAGTCTAAGGAACTAACAATGCAAGAAAACATTTTTAGGACAGAAAGGGTCACATTTAAAAGGAAACACCATCGTACGGTCAATGCCGGGAATTAAAATTAACCTTATTTTAGCTGCAGGTAACGATTGCAAGTAAAATTATTTTATGTCAATTAGTGCTGTAGATTGGGAAGGGACGGTCCACTAATTAATCCTCGGTCTTAGAGCAATCATTGTAATAAACAAAAAGCGCATATTTGGGTGTCTTGTTTCAGTATGTACTCATCGATGGTCTGGATGCCATTCTTCCCTAGATCTATTACGGCAGGAGTACCACAGGGGAGTATTCTGGGTCCTATTCGCCTAAGGACGCTTTCCATTTGACAGAACTGACCGGCCGGACCGGACTTTTGGGTGGGCGTAAGTCCACAACACCTTTAAAATAACACACTTCTCCAGCATGATATATACTCCTCTTAAGGAATGTGAGGGTGTATTATGCAACTGTTTGTTCAAATTGTTGCATTTTCTTTGCAAACTGACCGGTCTGGCCGGCCAGTTCTGACCAAAGGAAAGCGCCCTAATCTGGCACTCAACGACACACAACTTGAAAAATTCGGGGCGGAGTGGGAAAAGGAGCTGGGCCCGTTTTCTCTAGAAACCGCGATCCGCTTATTCTAAACACCCAGTTCTTGAGATGAAGTACAAAGTCGTTGTAACATTTCAAGCTTGGGAACGTCTTGGTTTTTAATTTAGGAATTGAATTATGGCTCCCGATATCGGGGCTTTCGAGGAACGCGCGCCTATGTTGAACATAACCATTTAGAGGGTTTATATGGGAAACGTAAAATGCCGAAAACTATCGACTAGCCTAAGCTTTATAGAAAAGAATGAACTTAACTTTGCTACATTTTGTGCCCCTATGTCTGTTTGAGGCGTTCTGGGATGTTTTTGCAGTTTTCTCCTTACCGGCATCAAAAGAGCGTTTTAAAAGAGAGCTCTTGAAAACTTTAAACGCCCTGTGGTCTTTTAATGTAGGTCATACCCAGAACTACACTCGCTACGGGAGGTAGTTTACTCTCTCCTCCGCGCGCTTGAACCCTGACCTTTCGGTGGGACTGAACAAAAGGAAAACTGATGTACGTAGACAGTAATAGATGGTATGTGTCAGTGACTTGAGCCTGGCCGTTCATTATTTAAAGAAATTAGCCGATATTGTCTCTTGCTAGGGTCGTGCGATTGTGCGAAGGAATAAGTTTCTCTCAAGGTAAGATATCGCCAGTGGTTGTTGCCACATGTCAGCACTGGGGAATACAGTTCTTCTGTTAGGCGTTTGTGTTCGTAGGCTACTGATTTTAGGATTTTTGTTTTCCAGTCGTGAGATACAATTATATATTTATATTTGCCTCGTTTTGACCAGGTTGGTTTTCTACACAGAATACTTTAGTTCTTCCTTGTTCACTGGGCGATTTCCTGTTTTTGCGACCGAGAACTGATCAACAGACTTTACACTGTGAAATGTTGTGTCGCAACGCCCGCGATTAACGGCGAGACCCGTTGCGCGAAAAATTTCACAGTGTAGCATACCATGCGACGGTCAAAATTTGCTTCATGACAAGTTGAGGAAACCGTTACAGAAAGTAGACTCGGGTTGTTCTATCGAGTTCTAACTGGAACAGATTAAACGGGATGTAGAATTTTTGGGATTCAGCCTCTCATGTCCTTGAGGAGTTAAGACGGTAATAATTAATTTGTAATTAATTCTCGAGGGATTTTATATTTCGTTGTACATGAGGAGAGGCGGGTTTTTGTTATGTGCTTTATAGATGTCATACTGAACAGGCCTGCTTTTGTTTGTCTGGCTCAGTTGTATTTGTAGAAAGAGACTAATCAAAAATCTTTCTTTGCGCACCGAATGATTTCCATATTAACAATAAAATATTTATTTTGCATAATTTTGTACATTGTCGAAAACTTGGCTTGGTCCCCATCGCGTTGACACGCTAAATATTGATCTAAGCACGGCGGTGACCCTCCGGTAAGGTACTTCGGTATAGTTTGATCCATTGAATAGATCGCTCGCCACCATAGTGTTACACTGACGTGTTGCCCAATAATTAGGTAAGATGTCATCTGTACAAATCAAAACTTTGTCAAGTAGATGAAGAACTAAACACGCTGACAAATACATCAAATAGATTATCTCGTTAAAACCAACAAAAATGTTATGAATTCGGTCGAAAGAGGCCAGCGGTGTGACGAACAGAACTACTGTGTGGGCGTCCAGCCTACCGAGGCCAATCAATAACACGCCTTCGTAAACATTGTATATCTTTGATAGAAAGAGTCAGCACATCTGTTTGAGTGCTCTAGGTCATGATCATGTCTAGTGACGGAGTTTACAAAACGGAAAGTGTTCCATCAAAAGTGTTCCATGGAAAGCATGTTGGAATTAAAGTTGGACAAAACTGTTTATTAATAGACCTTTTTACCAATGCGGCGGTCATCTTGGATTCAATTGTTCTGCGAAAGATATTGTGGGATGCCCAGGGGGCAAATTCGTACATGTTGTGGGCATAAATTTGGTTTTCCTTGAATTTTCGACCCACTTTCAATTTTACATCCTTTGTTTCACACCATAATTAATCTGAGGCAAAGGAAACACGAAAATTGATCCGGTTTGAAAATTATTGAACCAAATCTATACCCACCTTGTGTGCGAATTAGCCCCTTGGTATCCCATTCTATATTTTTCAGAACAATAGAATTCAAGATGCCCGCTGTATCGGTGAAAATAGCATCGTAGACTTATGGAAATAAATCAAGATGAATACCGGGGAACACGAGCTAAGATCTCCTTATTTTGCCACACTCTTGCGAATTCTTTGAGTTTTCCCAAATAAATCAGCCTAAATGGACCGCAGTGCTTGTAATCGCCTTTTGAGCCACGTACGCTGCCTTTGCCTAGTGACGAGAGCGCTCGCCTTCCATCAATGCAATGCTCGATTCAAGCCCAGGCAGGTCTCCTATCGACATGACATAATTATCATGAGTCGCTCAATTGTGCTTGTATTAATACGGATGTGAACAAAACGTGGGGTAGGCCATGAGCTACCCCACGTTTTGTCAATGTCTGTATTTCCTGGCCAAATTAAAATAACCACACCAGTGGCCACGGTTTTATAGTTTTGTGATTCCTGCTCGTTTGTACGGTTTGTGACCGCGCTTGTGCTCCCGCATGTCGAAACGTTTTCCTTAATCTTTTGGTTGTAACAAAGCTGCCTCAAAATCGAGAAAAACGCCAGAGATCTAGCAGACCGGACGGCGTCGCCAGTTTGTCCTTGTCTCTAAATTTTCACTGTTTCCTGTACTTCAGATTTCGGAACAAATTTGTGAATAAAAATCCCAAAAATTAAAATCTGCGGGTTGAATGTTAATTGTTGTAAACCACTGACTGTGTAATACTTTCCTTGATGCTAGCCGCTCGTTACCTACGCCATGACTCTGAGCGTTGACGGTTTTCTGGCCAGAATTGGCAGCATGGGAAGGTTCCAGTGGATCTTGGTCTGTGTGGTGGGCATTATGTTGGTTCCCGTCACATTTCAGACCCTCATCATGACGTTCCTTGGACTGGAACCTCCTTGGAGGTGTGTCAAGAACAGCACCATATGTAACTTCACTCGTAAGTGTTATAATTTGTCACCGTACTCACAGGAGCCCTTAAGTGGGAGTGTCCATATATATGTCGTGGTTTCAACCACCCTCATAGCGGTAAATGGGATTATTTTGTTAGCTTCAGGTTAAATTTGCACCAAAACTGGGTGGCATGGTTGCAAGCGCTCTCCGCCGTTCGAAAAAAAAAAGCATGACATAAGAATGAACTGTCAATCGCTGTCTTGTAAAAGCCATTTGATTTGATGAATGTGCCTGCATTTTTTTAACGCGCAAAATGTCGTTCAAACAACTCCATCACGTATTCCTGCTTTAGCGCACGAACCCATGCAGTGGTTACAGAAGCATTACAGGGTTCGTTGTTTTAAAAATATCACTGAGTCCGGGGCGACCTTGACACTTTTTCTTATGCTCCAAGTCTTTTACTTTTGCATTTACAATGGAAGTGTACTTAAGCAGAACAACCTGTAGCAATACTTCACATCAAACTTGAAAAACCCCAACCACTTTACTCATGCAAATCCCGGGTATAGCCTAGCCATGATATCCGCGTAAAAGAATCAGCAGAAAAACTTGCACGATGGAAAGGCGTCGCAGGCCTCTGAAAATCACTTTTTTTTTTTTGTAGAGGAATTCAGTCCGAGTGGTAAGGACCCAAACAAGAATTTCAGATGTGATATTGATGATGCAGAGTGGGAGTTTACAAATCCTTACACATCCATCATCACGGAGGTATACGCTTCCTTCATTAGTATTACATTGTTACTGGATCAGGAGATTCGCTTGTTTTGACTTTGTATTTGCGAAATTTGGTGAAAATGTAACCGAATGTCAAAGTTAACCATGATGAAATCTCAGTTTCCGGCGTAGGACTCCATTAAATCTTAGTAAAATACCTGAACCTTAGAATTTCATCCTGTACCTTAATTAATAGAAGAACCTCTTCGTTTAGTATAATGGCGGACATAAATTATAGATCACTTAATTATCGTGAAGCTACCGACTCATTAAACCTAAAGTATAATTTACATGATAACTGAAGCACCATCACTAGAAAGTAAAGTTCAGTTCTTTTCATTCCAATGTTAAGGTTTCTGTGAGGTACGGATTAACCAAACTATTTTTGTCCACAGTGGCGTCTCGTGTGCAGTAAATCCACACTAGGATTCCTGACCAATTCCATCATGTTCCTTGGCTGGTTTGTAGGAAATATCGTGTTTGGTATACTATCAGATAAATATGGCCGGCGAAAGGTCCTTTTCTTATCCTCCAGTCTGGTGTGTTGGGTGGCATTTGCAAGTTCGTTTGTTCCGTGGTACTGGCTATATGCTTGTCTAAGGTTCATCATCGGTTTTGGGCTGGGTAAGAAGACAAGATGTCGGTTATTGTCGATTAAGTCCTTTTGGTAACCAATGCATCTGATCAGTTCATTTCATAAGTGCGTTTTAGCAGTTTCCTTTGACTGGCAATTACTTGAAAATCTATTTTCTCTTCTTGCTTTTATTTAGGAGGTGCCATCGTGTGCCTTTTTATCATGGCCACGGAATATGTAGGCCCTGATCAACGAGCCATGGCCGGAACTTTCACGTGGTACTTCTGGACTGGGGCCCTGATGATGATGGCGCTTTTGGCTTACCTAATGAGGGACTGGAGAAAGCTCTCCATGATAACATCTGCTCCAGGACTCATTCTCTTCGTGTTTTGGATGTAAGTTAGCTTGCGTAGAAGACGCTCGAGTATAGGAAGCGTGAGGTTCTCGGGCACGCGACGCGAGAAAAAAAACATGTTCTCCCGTGTGCCTAAGAACCCTCGAGCGCCTGCTACGAAGCCTGGATGTAAGTCTTAAACCCGATGATCAAGTAGCCCGTGCACTGGAATATCTAACTGTTCCTGCATGGCGATTTTACAGTACTGGTCACTTTCCAGCAAGCTCGCAATGGTCTAGAATCCCACACAGAAAGGAAGAGAAACCTTTTGGTTCATGCCAGGAGTCCATAAGTAGGAGCGTCTATATATGTTATGGTCCGGCCACCAGCACAAGAGTAGATGAAGTTATTTTTAGTTTTTGAAATTCCCGCGAAAAATATTCGTTGCTATGGTTGCAAGCGCTCTTTCGCTCTGTGCAAGAAAACACGTGGCATAAAAATGAGCTGTCAGTCGCTGTCATTCTAAGCCATTTAATTAGATGAACGTGCCTGTCCCTGTTTTTTAGCGCGAGAGATATCGTTCCAAAAATAGCTCCGTCTACTCCTGTGTTGGCGTACCAACCCAGTGGTGAAGATCAACGCTCCTAGCCTATGTTAAGGGCTCCTGTTCATGCATGATAATCGAGCCGTGTGGGTCCCAAAACCGAGCCAGATTCCTCACCTTCCCTTCCCTTGTCCAAAAACGGGTGTCATTGGCTCTCTCTCTCTCTCTCTCTCTCTCTCTCTCTCTCTCTCTCTCTCTCTCTCTCTCTCTCTCTATCTCCATTTTCTGAAATATCGTGTTGAAGAAGCTGCCTCATGTTTCTGTGTTACCTAGCCTTCCTCCAAAGCACGAAAGCTCTTAAGTGGGTATTTGCGACCCCGGGTCAGTAAGTTTTTTATATGAATTCCTAATCTTCTCTTTTCACAAACAGTATGGTACCCGAGTCAGTTCGTTGGCTCCTGACCCATGGGAAGACAGCAGAAGCTGAGACCGTACTGAAGCGAGTAGCTAAATTCAACAAGAAGGAAATGCCTGATGAAGGCCTGAGTCTACCAGAAGACCAAAAGAGCTCAAAACAGAAAGCAGGATTTATGGATTTATTTGGAACACGATCGATGATAAAAAGGACTATTATTTCTTGGATTTCCTGGTTAGGAATGCTTCCACTTCCATTCGCAATCTGCGCGTAGCGATCGCACGCTCTATGACAACAAATTCATAGCAAAAGATTTTACGTATAATGGGGAAATGGTGAAACTTTTAAACGCGAGGGGGAAATACTTACAGATCAGTAGCACTTACATTGGCTAGAAAGCTGTTGAGCAAGGAAATTAATATCATCATTCATCTTTGCAGGTTTGTCAATGCCCAAGTGTACTTTGGTGTCTCTTTAGGATCTGTTATGCTGGGTGGCAACATATATTTGAATTTTTTTCTTACCTCGCTGGTCGAGATTCCTGGAAATGCCTTCGCTATCTTCAGCATGAATAGGTTTGCAACTCTTCGCGTAAACGTATTTGTTGACATGTGACCAAATCGCACAAACGGAAACAACGCACTGGTGGAGGGTCACAAACAAGACCTTGTTTGAGAACAGGAAATATAGATCAATTTCTTGGCTGTATTAAGCCTTTACCTCAGTGTTTCCAACTGTTGAAATTTCTTATTCACGCGAACCCTTACCAACAAGGGGCGAGTTGCTCGACGCAACTTGCTTAGCGCCAAGCATCGGTTAAGTTCTATCAAGACCAATTCGTTGCCATGGTACTTACCTCGGGTCAACGCTAACCCGCCTTAATTGCATCAAGCAACTCGGCCAGGAATTAATTATTATTAATTATTATTAATTATTAAGCAGAAGTCTTTTTGATATAGATTTTGTAATAAAAACTAACGATAAAAAGTCACGACGTTTCGACCCCTCGGAGGTCATTTTCAAGTGAGAATAAAAGTTTTAACAATTAGCATAAATATGTAAAAACTAGATAAAAATGCGGCGAGCGCCGAA